>VYXF01006045.1:238998-290919 GCA_013397295.1 Polioptila caerulea | reverse complement strand
CCCCTCCCTTCCCCGCCGCGCTCCCCTCCCGGCCGCCCCGCCTCAGGCCGTGCTGACACCGCACCGGGACCCTCCGGCCCCGGGGGATGCCGTCCTGAGGGACCATGTGCGGCTGTCCCGGGCCTCTCCCCGCGTGCTGCCTTTTAGGAACAATTCCAGGCCTCGAGTGCAATATAACATCATGTGAATACAACCTTTTGCAGGGATTGCTGCCCTACCGCTGACCTCAATTAATGGTTGCTCAAAAATCCCCTTGGTGTGTGGTTGTACTGTAATCCCTGAAAGAGGTGTTTTTCACCTGAATTTTGAGGTGTTTAACAATAGCTTTTGGGGGATGGTGTGCTGGAGCCCTCACCAGCCCCTGGGCTCGCCCCACTCTGCTGCTTTTTTCCTATTCACACAGATTTTGTCAGAATCCAAAATTACTCGTTCTTATCTCAGTATCACTTGTTCTTGTCTCAAGATTACAAGACACCTGAAGAAACTATCATTGTCCAGTCAGGTCATAGTACATGTCAAGTAACTCAAGGCAGTTGCAATCGCAAATACCCAGGAGCATGAAACGCCAGATAAGAATGAGAAGTTGGAGCTCTGCTCGCTGACCGGAATGCAGGGTCTGGTGCTGTGTGAGCAGTAAAACAGCGATGGATGCGGCTCTGGGCCCGCAGGTAACCCTCCCGCCCTGGAAAGGAAGAGTGAGTCCTTGCTCTAGGCTGCTCAGTAATGCCGCTGCTCTGTTGGCCCGGCACGGATCTCAGAAGAAAGGACTGTGATACCTGAAATGCTTGGCTGCTGCACATGGAGGGTCTGCTGCCAGCACAAATGCTCAGGAAAGAGAGGAATGCTGAGCAGTGCAAAGGCAGAGTATGATCATAAAATACATCAAGCTTCAAGTTCATGTGTGTTATGAAAAATCAGTGCACTGTTACTAAGACACGTGCACAATTAAGCCCCTTTTTCTCATTTGGTCATATTGTCCTCTGGAAGTTGCAAGAAAGCTGCAGCTATTCATGCACAGCTGGTTCTGGAGTGGTGTGTGAGAGCTGCAGGGCAGGCAAAGATTGATTACAGGAATTCTGGATAGGTGCATGTAAACTGACAGAACTAGAAAAGTCAAGCAGTCATTCTGTAGCTCTTTATGTTTTTACGTCCAAGAGTCAGAGACCTTTAGCACAAAATATATAATGAAAAGTGTCTTTCATCAACTGCACATTTGACAAGAAACAATACCTATTTTGGAGTCCAGTTCATGGATAAAGCCCCATTTTAGACATAATTGATAAGTTGTTGAATTTCAAGAAACTTCCCTCACTTTTTGCAGACTGAAAAAAAAAAAAAAAAGTGAACTGTAGTGAAATACTTTACTACTTTCAGCCCCACCAAGGTGCTTCCTTCTGCTTAGTGTCATGGTTTAACAACAGGTGTGTGCTAAGGAAGGCAGGAGCCTCCCTTGGAATGAAGGATGTAAACCCCCTCCCTCCAAATTATTATAATTTTGGATTTGAGGGGGCTCTCAGGCAAAGATATGGGAATAGGAACAACAGTTCTTTATTAGGAGAACTAAAATAAAACAAGCATGCAGTATTACAAAACAAACACTGACAGGGTCAGAATCCAACCTGACACCCTGTGGGTCAGGGGTTGGTGGCAGGGCCATTCCATGGTGGCTGCAGCCCTCCTGCAGTGGCAGATGTGGCTCTGGTGGAGCAGGGATCCTGCAGAAAGGTGCAGGTTTCCTCTGAAGGTCCATGGGTGATAGATGGGCCTGGTCTTCCTCTGGGAGTGCAGTGGGAAAGGCTGCCTTGGTGTCCCAAATCTCAGGGTTTTATCCAGGTAGGGATGCTTGGCTCCTTCCCTGGATGGAGCATTTCCCAAAGGGATGATGGAATTTTATCAGTGGGACTCACTGGCCCATGAGCAGAAGATCTCTCCCTGGAGGGAGGATGGGTCATGGAAGAGATACAGAAACTGCTTTCACGGGTTTCTTATCAGCTGAGCTATTGACAGAAGATTAATCCACCCCCACCCCAGTTCCAACAGATGGGGATGGAATACACACTTTTTTTTTTGGTTACATTTTGCACTGCAACCCATGGCACTTAGGTTCCAGCAGAACCACTGGGAGGAGGCTGGGAAGCTCACTTTGCTTTTCCTTCTCCTCTCAGGACAAGGGAGAAAAGACTAAAGCCTTCAAGGCAGTCTTCCAAATACTGTCATTAGTGGCTGCAGGCATTCATCCTTCCCTGCTCCCCTTTGCCTACCCCTACACTTGCCCACTGTAGAGTAAATGTCTCCTGCCTTGTAGTGTCTGCTCTCTAAAATGGGTTTTCTCAGTCTCTGTCCCATTTAATTTCCTTCCTGGTCATTTTGCTGCCTTCCAAAAACAATTACCACATTTAGAAGTTACCAGCAGTGTATTAAATCTCAGCAGGAAATAAGACTACATTCATTAGGGGGGGAAAAATATATCCTGTTCTTCTGTGTCAGGATTTGAAAGAATGAAACTCCTACACTGTGCACAACTTAAACTCATTTGCAAGGTGGCTGTTCTTGAAATGCCAGCCACAGGAATGACGCTGGCTGCCAGACTGGGAGCAGCCCCAGTTTTATTGCACACATACACAATTCTGACTCTCTCCATGCTGCAATTGACTCTGCAACTGAGAGGAGTGCACCTTAATATCTGAGAGGCTGAGTTTAGTACACCTCCCTCTGTATCAAGGTTTGACTGACCATTACTGTCACTTTTCTCTCAGTAAGACTTTCTCCAGGAGCAAGAACACCCTCTCTCATGCTGAAGGCCTGATTTTGCAATTCAGGCATCTTCAAAATTCCCACTGTAGCTGTTTGGATGTACTAGAGATGCAAGACTGCAACATATGATGAGATTCTGCACTAGCCCTCTGTGTTTCAGCCATTCCTACTGCTGTCCAGGCAGGATCTTAGAGTTCAGCACCATCAGTGCTGATTGCTTCTATTCTCTCAGCTGAAAAGAAATATTGTTAGGTTAATAACTTTCCTTTTATTACATGAAAAATGCACAACTGTTGTGAATACAGGTCAAGGCATTTGCTCCTGGTTTTAGAGTACAATAGATGAAAATCTAGAGTTAGCAAGGGCAGATGCAGTCCAAATACGAACTAGTGGAAAATGAAGGATGCTGCAGCTAGTCACAGCATGTGCTTGGGGAGCATCACCTCTCCTGCCCTCCAGCCTAGAGTGGTGTCAGATACTGGAGCTAAATACTCTCTGCTTGCCACAGTGTCTGAACTGTCCTGCTTTGGGAGAATGCAGTTATTGAGAGACCAAATCATCTGGGACTGCCGTGAAGGATCCCAGAGCCACACTGAGAACACGGTACCACAGTGAGAAGGCTCGAGCTGCCAATACAGAGACATGAAGTAGGGAACAGGGTCTGATGCTCAATGAGGTCACCCTCCCCAGTAAATCCTTGACGTGGTTCACCGGAGCCCGGCTGGCTCGGGGGTTTTCCCACGTGTGGGGAACTGCCCAGGAGAACGGGGGTGCCCCAAGCAGAACCTGTACAGCAGCTGCTCCACTGCACTGCATCGCTGACCATGGCAAGGGATGGGCCAAGGAGAAGGAGGAGCCCTTTCCCTGTGAGGNGGGGGGAGGAGGGAAGAGGTCACCTGCCCCAATGGGGCACCGAGGTCAGGGTGACACCCTGACACACCCAGGGGGTTGGGGCACTTCTAGGATTGGGTCAGGGGAAGATTGACAGAGAAGGTGCTGGAAGAAAGAGGCAGGGTACTCATGACAGACAGGGGGGGAACTGACAGGCAGGGAAGGTGCTGGAATAAAGGGAGGGGAAAACCCATATAAGAGAGAACTGGGGGATGGCAACTGGGGGAGAACTGGGAACATACCAACTGAACATGAGAAGAAATCCTTGATATAGAAGTACATAAAATCAATGAAACACACACCGCAACAAATCCTTACGTGATACATGATTTCAATACAAGTTTCAACTGATTTTCTAAATATCCAGAAAGCTTCCATATCATACATGCCACCACAAAAACAGAAATAATGGGAAATGCTGATTTATCAGCACAGGAACTCTAAGTTCAGCTTGATGTGTTTTTCTGCTGATTATTCCTCCCAAAATTTTGGAAGGTAGGACTTTGCTGAGTGAAATACTCTGTGACCCTCTTGGATGGGGGAGCACTGGCTAGGCAAAGAACAACAGATAGATTTGGTACATATTTGAGTCAAAGTCTTTCATACATTGTAGGCACAGCTGTTAGTCCAAAGTAATTATACAGACTGCTATGTTAAAATGTGTTAATACTGTGGGTTTTTTAGTAGAATCATTCTACAGGGACCCCTACTGCCTTTGTTTGATATAATGGCCATAAGTCTTTAATGTGGAATTAAGATTACAAGGTTCCTTCAAAGCAACAGATTGAACAAAAGCATCTGCCTTTGGCATTTTCATCATGAAACGATTTTTTCTAAATTTTCCCTCAAGCACTAAATGTATACTGCTATATTGATCTCTTGGATCTTGAAATGAAAGTGTGATTTTCCCAAAGCTTGCTTGAACTAAATTATTATAAAAGACAAGAGAGGTAAAGCATTACATTACCTCATTACTGTCACCATTGACTTTCAGTTAAGAGTAAGAAAATCTAGTATATTTAAAATGTGCCCATCAAGGATCATAGTCTAAGGTAGCTTCTCCAGCTATTGTTTGATCTTCACAAAAATGGTTGGGTTTTTTTTTTTTGGTTCATTAGTATAGACTGCAATTGTTTCATTTAAATCAATCTGCCCACCAGTATTTGTGAGTGGCTGCCACAGAAACTCCTATCTTACCAAAATGTAATGAAACAGCACTATCAAAACTGTTTCAAAGTCGTCCTTTTTTAGAGGTTTGGGTTGTCAGGTGTTTTTCAAATAATTAGTGTTCAATGTGATGTTCTCTGTAATGCTTCTCTAATATCTCTGGCAGCTTGAAAGAATCAATTTTTGTATATTGCAACACACTTCTTTGCTTCAATAAAAGGAGACTTCTCAATGATTTTTTCAGTCTGTTTGCTCACATATTATGTTTTTTGCTAGCTCACAGACCAGGAAGGCACAGTTTATGTCTGTCTGTGTGTCTTTTGCCTGCACCATAGCTCCTTTCTGGTTTTCAAAGAGTTGGGTGTACTTGTACTGCACTAAAAATGTGACATGAGCACAGTTCAGTCAGGGCTGATTGCCAGGTATAAGAGATAAGCCACTATCCTGTATCTCCTTTTTTTTGTAATTGATATTATAGATGAACATTTTGGTCAATTCTAAGTACGTTTTAATGAACATACTGTAGTGAAATTTGGCAACAGTGGGTTTGGGACATGAATGTAGTCAGTATCACTGAAGCCATTACCCCAACAGCATCACCAAAGTTACAGCAGACACCACATCTGAGAACAAAATTCCTTCACATTACTCATGTTCTATTTCTTCAGCATTTCTCACTTTCAAAAGCACAGCCTCTTTCTACAATGAATCCCTGGCTGTATTTTGAAGGGCACAACCAAAGAGGCTTTGCAGCACCTTCTACAGCGGAAGCCTGGGAAAGGCTGATGAAGCTTCTGTCCCGTGTTACAGAGAATTTGTCTAACCTGCACACATCAACGTGTACCATTTGTACAATGAGAAAGCACCACTTCTCTTGCAAGTTCCCTGTGGTACCTTGAACTTACCTGAACCCTTGCAAGATATTGTACAGTTTTAATACAGAACATGTTTATAAAGATTATTTTTGTCCTTTCATTAGTGTCTGCATAATATACTCTCCACCCAGTGCATAACAAATCCCCAAACAAGCTTATCATATGCACATGTAAACATTTTCTCAAAAGATTAATGCCTTCAGGTTTTTGCAGATTAAGATCCATATCTTCACACCAATTTAAAGTCAGATTTCTCGCCTTTTTTGGTAGGAAAATCCTCTTTAATTATTGTTTATCTGGAATGTATTTTCCACTCTGAAATATTACAATAAAATTGTAAGTCACTGGTTTATCAAGATCTGTATTTTGTTGACGATGAAGAAATTGCTGTCTCTTACACAGATATATTAGAATTGTCTGAAATGAGTTCTTTCAGGCTTTGCATGGGCAGCATTTCTTTTTCTGCCTGAAACCATCCCACCCTCCTTG
Organism: Polioptila caerulea; assembly: GCA_013397295.1. Lineage (NCBI taxonomy): Eukaryota > Metazoa > Chordata > Aves > Passeriformes > Certhiidae > Polioptila > Polioptila caerulea. The sequence goes on along the minus strand of VYXF01006045.1, from coordinate 284,743 downwards.
CTAGGAAAGGCATGCTTATGATGCTGCCCTCTAAAGCAGGGAACGACCCTTCTCGTAGCTTTTCCTTTCTTGTGCTGCTCTGCAGAGTGGCAGCAGCCAGTCTGGGAATGACTTGGAGGTTGCCATGGAGCCACGTCTGCCACTGCATGAACTCAGCCCTTCCCGGCCAAAAGTCATCAGTGCTGCTGCCCCAAAGTGCCTCCCTGGCCCTCAGTGCCAACTGCAGATGATGAGATAAATTACTTCCTTTTCCTGCAAGCCACTCATCTAATCTCCTCTGCATCTGACTGGAAATTTGACCCAGCTGGCTCCTCCCTTCAATTGAAACCTGAAAAAACCCAAGTGATAAGAAACTGGCCATCAGATTGTCTAATCACAGTCTCTGTCCTGGGACTTCAGCACTTTTTCAGTTTGGTCAGACCATTTACCATTCCCAGTGTCCAAAGCCCCCTCCCAAGAGCCAGCTTAAACCTGGGAGCTTAGGAAGGACTGGGGGACTGTGCAATAACATACTAGAGGACAGGGAGGATAACAAACTAGAGCTTGTGAATCAGGGAATTGAATTATCTTCTGAACTGTAAAAAATGGCTGTTTTACACAACTACTCTCTCCCCTAAAGACATTACACAGCCTCTCTCCAGGCAGTGGAAACTGTGCCAAAAGCACAAAGTTCACTAAGGATGTTATCCGCCTCTTTGCCTTTTAAAGAATCAACTGACTAACATTTATTTTAAAAACGGGTCATATTTCCAGGCATTTTTCAAAGACTACCAGTTTGATGGGAGTGTGACTCAGTTTCTTGCAGAGACAGCCCCTCTTTGCAGAGTGCTTCTCCAGGGGTACAAGCTGGCACCTCCCTGCACGAGTCACACTGGGCACAGGTATCTACAGGGTGACTTGGATACGTGCATGAAAATTAGGCTCAATGAAAGTCAACTTGGGCAACAAAAATAATATCTGCAGTCACCATCTTCTGCTGCCTAGCCTCTAAATTCAAATCTCATTGTCTGTTTTTCATTTTTCAGTCGTGAATATAGAGGTGATTTCTAAGAAATTATTATTTGCCATCTCAAAAAACATTTTTTGCTATGCTACCTTTCGGTTCTGCATAAGCTTTTGTGAGGACAGCTCCTCTTGTTTCCCATCAGCACCAGCAGTGTTAATGCCATTTGTGCAAAGGAGATTCAGAAGGGAAGCTGAAAGAATGTGTGTGGTTTAACTCTGTGTATGTGTGTGGTATTTCCAAGCATCCTGTGTATCAGGTGGCATGTCTGCATCCTTGAGAATGAAAAGGCTCATCCCATTTCAGTGATGAGGTGGTACAGCTGTGCCATTTTCTCTGCTTCAAGCCCTTACAGGCGTCTTTGTTTGTTTGTATGCAAGGACCCTGTTTGAACTGTTGCCTCGTGTCCTTGCTTCGTAGGCTGGCAGGAGAGGTGCTGGGGGTTTTTGGTTTGGTTTTGTTTTCATTTTCAGAAAAAGTGGTAACTTTTTTGCATCTGTTCCTGCTGACAGCAATAACTTCTCTAGTCCAGGCTGACATTATATGATGGCCAGAGACAAAGGATTCAGCTTCAGAAAATTGTGTGGGCTCTCACTGAGTCCCAGAACTGGGGAGGAGCCAAGCAGCAATAAAGTGCAGGCTTCACCCTGGGATGCTGTTGTGGCAGGCAGCCTACTCCCCTCCAGCCCCAGCTTCTTCTCATGATAATTGTTGGGGATTCGTGCTGAGCATCAGGAGCTCTAAAGCAGGGATAAACCAGAACAGCTCCAATATTAAATGTGACCTAACAGTGCTCATTTAGGACATTGCTTTGTGCATTTACTTCCTGCTGATTGCACGTTTAACTATGCAGCATCCCTTTGGTGATACCACCCTTACTCTTAGGAGGAAGGGCAGAAAAGGAATGATGTTGCTTTCCCAAGACTATAGAGAGGTAATTTGTACTTGTTTCCAAAGATATAAAAAACAGAAGGAAAAACCTCTTCAGCCTCAGGCTTCTTTCTGAAATCACACCTTGGGGCATTTGGGTGCCATCCACCAGCTCATCAGCTGCTGTGGGCTGTGCCCACCTCCCTTGCTGTGTAAAGTCTTCCCAGTTTCACTTTTCTGGAGTAAGAATGGGAAAACAAATCACTGAGCCACACAGCAAAGCAGGCCCAATGACACGCTGACTAATGGTGCTTTGACATCATTCGATAGATTTTGCAGAGATTAAGGTCCCATCAGAAATTTGTCAAGAGTAGTTTAGAAAATACTTACTGAAGATTTGCAGAGTTAACAGCCTTGTGGGTGTTTGGTGTTTGGCTATCTACCTAAACAAACAGCTGGTGCAGCTGGAATCGAGTCAGCAAAGTTGTTACTAATTCAGATTCTTGGGGCATGTCTCTGCTCCCGGCACAGAAATGACTGTGCTGGAGCCCCAGCTATTTTTAAAGCACCTAGCTTGGTCCTGGAGGAAAGCAGTTACAGTATCACAGAGCTCAGCACAGATTCATTTACCCAGCTTTTTGGCTCAAATATTAGTGCCAGCAGGATTAACTAAACCCTTTTAAAATGAGAAAAGGAGATAAAAGGACTTGATTCAGCAACAGTCTGATTCAGGGAGAAAACTCACAGTTGCTCACACAAGGAGCTATGACAGGTTACATTGGTGAAGACAAGAAGACAAAAAGCTTGAATTTGCTGTCGTGGATAATGAAGTGGGGGACAGAGGTCAGGGGGCCAGTAAATAACAGTGCCTGCTGTATCTCCAGATGGAAAATGCCACATGGAAATGGAGGAGCCACTTATTAATAAAGAGTCACTGGGGTAATGTGCACTACAAGAGGATGAGGAGTTGTGTCTAGACTTATCTGCAAGAAGTTTTATGTGCTGCAAGAGCCCTGACTTACTGCTTCTGGAAGACTTTTCTAACTCCAGTGTCAAAGTTCAGGGACCTTTCTCACATCCCCAGTGCTAGCTGGCAGAACCACCCCTTTGTAATAATTTTTTTTAAACAGTGACTTATTTTATGCAACTCTTGCCTGTTCAGAGCTGGTCAGACAGGCAGGAAATAGCCCAAGGCAGTCAAATGTGTGGTAACTTCTGGCCAAGAGGAAGGACATAGCCCCAGTCACCCAATAACCTATTGGCCTACCCCTGTGCTGGGATTGATGCTCCTTGCTAGCTTGAGTGACAGTGAGAATAAAAAGTGCAATGAACAAAACTATAAAATATAAAATGGAAATATCCAGTAAACTTCAGACCCCCAGCAGGAGCCACACTATTTGCTGGGATTGCAATCTGTCAGAACAGGACTTGCTGGAAAAGCGGTTTCTTGTAAAAAATTGCCTTCTTGTTCAGAACATTAAGGGCCCTGGCCAAGCCACAAATTGGGGCTAGGTCCTCACAAAACTAAAAGTGAAGACTAAGGGCCTGTAATTAAGAAGCCTTCTAAAGCTATGCCAGCCAAGTGCAGAGGAGAAGACAGTAGAAAATGCATCCCACGGTGAAATGGAGAGCAGCACAGCCCCTCAGTGCCCCAAAGGCAGAGAGAGCAGTGCCATTGCTGCAGCACAGCACCTATTAATAAGGCTCTGATGAGACAGGCTGGCTACCAGGGAAAGGACATGGGACACGTTCAGCAGGAGCAGGCTCAGCCTTGGAACTGAGCCCAAATTCTGCAGCAGAGAGCAATAACGAGGAAGGCAGGATCAAAGGAGACAGCTCTGACAAAGAGGGGAAAGGGGTGGGTGAGGACCCCGAGCACTCACCCAGCACTTGGCTCCTCAGTTCTTTCTTCCCACTTGACCTCCTGCTCTCCCAGCTCCCTCCCCTTCTCCTTGCACACCTGAGCCTGGCGAGCAGGGACAGCTGTGCTGAGCCACGGTGGGTAGAGACAGCACGCCTGCTTCCTACAGCCACTGCCATTATGCATGGGTAATTTTTATTACCCAGGGGCATTTCTCTTTTACATATCCCTAGCTCAAATTTTACTGAAATCATTTTCTTTTTTATTGGCCTCTTACATTGTTAGAGTGCCCATGATTTCCCCAAGGTTAGATGATGAATGACAACACATCATACAAAGACAAAATGCAGGCATTTGCCAACTATAAAACAGATTTTTTTTTTATTTGATATGTTTCCTTTTCTTGTGCAACAATGATAAGCAACCTCGATGGGATGAACAGTACAAATAGAAGTTTAACAAGCTCTCTTCTGAATCTAGGATCACACAAAATATAGATTTAGTAAAAATACAAGATTTCTATGAACATGATAGAGCTTCAGAAAGTGGAGTAACCATTATAAAGACAATTTCAAATGCAATCATCTGGGTTCAATCCTGCAATTAGTTGTGCCTGGGCAGCCAGCTGAGTCCCTGAGAGGTTCCAGTGACCTTAGTTAATTCAATGGGAATGTAGAGACATAACCTTTAATCTCTACACTATCAAATGCAGTCTCAGCTCCTCATCAGTTTAAGGATCTCCTTTTCCCCGTTCCTTTTCCCGAGGCCTCTCCCTCGGACCAGCAGCACAGACACCAAACAGGCAGCAGTGCCCCTTTCCCTCCCATCTCCTTGTGAGCATTTGATAGCAGCAATAGCTCCCAGCCAGCCCTGTGCTGGAGGCAGCTTTTGTACAGAGAGTATTTTCTGTTCAAACACGCATTTCCAGCTGCTCCTGGGGAATAGAACACGAAGATCATTGCTTTTCTGGCTGAAGCTGTGTGATCCAAGCCAAGCCAACCTGACCAATTGGTCTTTCCTTAAAAAGCCAGGCAAGGAGGAGCAAGCAATGTGTGGGTGGCCACAGGCAGGTACCTGGAGTGACAGTGCTGCCCCTCCTGTGGGTGGCAGAGGTTCAGGGACATTACTAATCCAAACTGAAGAACATCTGTTTCCTCACAAACATATGCAGATTATATGGGCAGCAGCAATTTGACCTTAAAAAAAACCCAAAACAACCCACACACACAAAAAAGAGAAACTTAAATTCAGATTAGAAAAATAAAGTAAAAGATAGATGATTTGGACTATTTTATTATGGAAATACTTCCAGAAAATCCAACATTCAAAACCTCCATGTGAACACTGTTGTACTTTCTGTTCTGAAGGTGAATATATTGGTGGTAGAGTGGTAGGATATGCAAATATCAAGTGCTCCACACACTCCAGAAGAACTTATCAAATGCTGTTCTCCCACTCATCCATACCCAGCCATGCCACACTGAAGGGAGAGCAGGTAACCAATTTTTTTTCAGTCTTCTTCAGTCCTGGCTGCCGAGGGTAATGAGCTGCCACCTCAATTTTATCCCCCTTTTTGAAGAACAGATCTCAAACTCAGTGAAGCTCACTGAAAGACTTCAGCTGATCCAGGGCTTTGGTTGACCCTTCTACCCTAATTTCTTCTACTACTAGGATGGGAAAGAATGATTTTCTTTTGTTAAAAAAAAAAATACCAGAAGAGCTAAAAATCCAGCAGAATAGAATTCCAAGGTATCAAACATAAGTAGTGGGGCTCTAAGGAGAAGTACTAAGCAGAAAGCATAAATAACATAATAATTAAATAATGTAACCCAAAAATACCTTTGAAACAAGTTATGCACCTGAACCTTTGAACTCAATCTTCCCACTGTATTATCATGTAAAAAAATTGTATGATTGATGGGCTTGAAATTCACATTTCAAATTTTGCAGATGAGATTAAATTAGAGAAAACATCCAGACCATTTCTAATACCATGGAGGCATTAGATTAATTATATTCTTGGATAAATAGATGGCAATTGTAGATACACAAAGACTCTTAAGTCTTCAAGCAGAGGACTTGCAGAAGAAATAACAATTATTTGGAAAGGTACTTGAGCATTCTACCTCATAAAAGGGATAAAACCTAGAGTGCAATATTGTTGAGGTTTTCAGCCAATGTACATATGAAATGAAAAAAGAGAGAATCAGATTGCTAAAGGAATAATGGGGAGATAAAAGGAGTGGCAGTTTTATTTTGTGAGGCACTGGTTAGATGTCACAGAGACTTCAATTACTGAAATGAAAATATATTTTCACTATACCAGTAGCAAGCAGAGAAAGAGAAATAATATAATTATGGATATGCTCAGAAACACAGTGTAAAACCTCTGCTGTCACTGGGAAGGGCGAACAGGAAGAAAGGCTGTTCCACACTGGGAGCCAAGGCTGAGCTACACAACACTCCAGGGGCTGCCACATCAACACAACCCAGCCAGCACCAGCTGAGGAGAGGTAACTCAGGTGCTTGCCCTGCTTGAAAATATTCAAGGATTTATGTAGGCCTCGAGCTCCTCAGGATGACAGTGTGTGCCAGGTTATCACAAAATGTACAGCAGATGTTACAAGTCTGGGTAAGTCTTCTGCTCTGTTTTTTAGACAAGTTGAAAATGGGAATCTCCAGTGTTTCAGCATCAGGTGGCAAGTGAAAAGGATACAAATGCAATAGCTATGAAATCTCATGGTTGATCTAATGTTTCTGTGCTTAAAGTAGGCTTTTATATCCAAAGTTCTGCCAATCATATAGAAACTGCTGACAAAACAATGAAAATCAGAACTAAGGGTTTAGAAATGCAGTTTTTCTTAAGCTATCACAATATTGATAAACAGACAGGCTGAGTGCTACGAATGCACAAGCCTGCCCACACCAGGTGCAAGATTTCTGCTCTTGCCTACACATATATAACCATGGTTGACTCTCATCTGTGTTCCTTTGATTAGAACTATTTATTTGGGATTTTTAAAATCTTCATCAAAGTAGCATATATTCAAGGGAGAAGTGAAATGATCAAAGTGCTTGCCACAGCTCCTACCTTTTGTAGTGCTGGAACAATCAATACTGGTCATAGAATTATCCAGAATTACTGCAACAAGAGCTGTGCTGCAAAAGCTTAAGGAAAAGAAGCATTGGATCAACCCTGGGGTCAACAAGAAACAGATGCCACTCAACAGAATTTGTTTAATATAAAGAATAAAGTCCTTTTGTTCACATGCAACAATGGTTAAGAAGTATTAAATCTTGATCTATTTGTCACAAAAATGCTGTGTGATTTGCAAACCTCCTCCTACCCTTGGCATTTGCAGAAAAGGAAAGCTTCCTGCTATTCATATCATATCTATAATCATGTATCCTGACAAACTGGTGGCACAGCACTGCAGTAGCCAAGGGCTTGTGCAGCAGTAGGAGCAGCTTCTTTCACATGTGCAAGCTTTGGGGGTTTGGATTGAAGCACAACATTTATTTGTTCACTTGTGGACAAAGGTGGAACCTACTGAGAGAAAGCTGGAGAATAGCAGCTTAAACAAGGATCCTAATCTTACAGGCCTCAGCTGAACCTCTTGAATGTGGGAAATGTGAGTTCAAATCTTTTTTGGGGCGAAGAAGTCCCTTGCTTTCTAACCATCACCAGTTCATAAAAAGAAAATTTGAACGGATCTATTGTGGGACAACTCGTGGCAGCAGGGGAGACTGCAAACCTCGCCTCCTGCTCTCTGCCTGTGCTGAGACAACCTGCCTGAAAACCCTGCCTAAATGCCCATCTCTCCTGAAATCTGGCCATTCTGCTAAAAGTCTTTTAGCAGCATTCAGCTGGGAGGGAATTCTTGTGTAGTTTTCCAAGCACTGAGACACCCCTGTGGAAGAGCTCCAGCCACAGGGGTTCATCAGGAACAGCTCTCTCCAATGTCAGTGTGTTGGGGCTGCCAGATCACACCCTGGCACCACCGAGCTCTGCCCACCAGCCCAAGGGGAGTGGCACAAGTGTGTGCATGGCCTCAGCTTGGCTGTGCCCAGGGCCCAGGGCTGAGGCTCTGTGGCTCATCCCTGCGAGGGGCAGGCAGTCCCCAGCCACACGTGGCCAGCACAGCTCCTGGGAGACTCCTGCCTTGCCCTGTGCCCAGCACACTTGTGATGATTCCCATGACAGACTGCTCAGAACTATGAAAAGGGCAATCAGAAGACCTCCTGCTTCAAATGAACCATCTTAATTCACTCCAGGACCTGAAAACACTTTTGAGACAGAGTTAAAAGAAATGGAGCTTGTTTTTACAAAACCTGCAAATTTTTAGTGCTAGCAGATTTGCCACCAAGTCTCATAATAAAACAAACCCCCCAAAACCCCCAAACAAACTAAAATCTTAGATGATTGAAACTGATATTTGTTTTCCTGATGAGTTTCTGTTTAAATTAAAACTTAATCATTTACTCCCATAAAACAAACTCAGACTGGAAAACAGGGAGCCTCCTCATCCTGCTGTATTGTTTAAACTAGACCTTCTGGAGACAGTTCTTCCTTTGCAAGAAAAACCTTGTTAAAGGTGACAAATAAGACTGAGATCAACGTTTTATTAAGGACAGACTCTTGCTAAAACCTACACAGATTATTTTAAGTCATGTCATTGTGTCTAAATTACAATTTTCATTTGAATAGGATTTTTGAATAAAGAAAGGATTTATTCTTGAAGTCTGGAATTCCTATGGGAGTACCAAAAATACAGCAGGGGCTATCAAAAAAGTAGGAATCCTTCCATTAGAGCTGTTATCCTGACCAGAGCTCACATGTGCAGCACAGTACATGTAGCTATCTTTATTTCCATTTAGATATCTTCCATAGCAAAAGCAGATTTGTGATTCTAGCCATTGCAGTAGCATTGAAGAACTTTTAAAACAGGAGCAGATAGAAAGGATTTAATTAATCTTATCTCAGCACATTTGCACATTTCTCTCTTGAGAAAACCAAACTTCTGCCTGTACAGTTGTTTGCAAGCTAATGCTTTAGATACATTTCTGAGTAGAAGGTAAATTGCTTGCACATTTACAGCAGATTGATAGCTAAACCTAAGTTGGGCTGTCCCTGAACAAAGCAGCTTCTCTGGGAAATGACAGCAGGTATCAGGTTCTGTGCACTTAATGCCCTATCAAAGGGCAAGGGGCTACAGAAGCCACTTCAGGTGACATTGCAGTGAAAAGGTGCAAAGATTTCAGAGTGCAAAACCATTAGATATTTACACTTTTACTGAGCTATAAAATGCATCTAGATCACATGCAAAATATGAAGTGTAGCTCCCTGCTGGTTCCATTGCCAGAGTCCTGCCTGTGCACACAGAGCAGCTCACCCTTGAGTGTGGGACATGGACACAAAACTGGGCTCTGCAGAAAGCTCATCCTCCTTGGGGACAAACACTGGGTGCTGTCCTGTGCTGTGCCAGGCACCAACACAGTGGGAAAGGCACAGACTGGGGACACCCAGGGACCTGCAGGGTTTGGGGGTGCCTGCTTTGAAGGGGAGCAGGGGTGGTTGCCTGGTTGGTGGGGCCATGGATCCTTCCTCAGCTGCAGCACGGCAGTGAAGGAGATGATGACCAACGTGGAGCATCTCCTGATGAACTCCTGAGCTCCTCCTTGCACCAGTTACACAAGAAGGCTTCTGCTGGAAACAGACACAAAATGCAGGGGGACAAGCTGTAGGAAGCTCTTCATTCTGAGTGTGGATGATGCAGCCACACTATCCTGCTAAACAGCCCAGGGCATGCACATGACTTGACTTGAATGTGGAAGAGGACAAACATCACTGCAAATTTTAGGACTATAATTTCAAAAGCCTGGTTGAGAATTCAATCAGAATATGGAAATACATGCACAAACTTAGTTTCTCTGCAAATGTTGACACATGCTCCAAACCCCTCCTATTGACAAGTTTTCTGTACTGAATTCTCTCTTGAACTTAAAAAAATCAGACCTTGCAACTGCAAGTTTCTGCTCTATGTGCTATATTTGTTAAAATTTTCCTAAAAGAAAATTGACATTTTCATAAACTAGAAGGATTGCATTAAGGTCATGAAATGGGTATTTATAGTCTTGTTACTCTTTAGTCCCTGGTAGCAACTACCAAAAATAATCATGTAATGTGGTATTATCACACTCCTACTAGTTACAGTGTGAAAGTGAATTAAAACATGGTTAAAATTTTCTCCATGGAAGCTCTGAAGAGAGGCCAGAAGAAGGACAAAGGAGGACACTGAAACACAGATCTGAAAGCACAGCACATCCTGCTGTCGCTCAGTGTGAAGATTAGTGGCCCACCATGCCCCAGTGGAATTGCTTCACCATTTTCTGCTGCACCAGCAGGAAGAGAGGAAAGAAAATTAGAAAAGAGCACAGTACATGGATTTGTACAGTAACAAGTAATATACCTCCAAACGTTCATCAATTCAGGCTATGATTCCTCCTTAGATTATGACCATGTCAATAAACAGTTCCTTCTGGTCTCATGGATCTAAGACACCTCCAGCCAGCCTCCCAGAGGAATGAGAAGTGTGGCACTCCGTGGGCAGTGAGGGGGTGTTTCCAGCTCTGCTGGCTGTATTCTTCAGGAGCTGCTTCTTCCTTCCACAGCACACCCCCATTTATTCCCTTTGCACATACAAGAGCAGATATTCTTCCTCCTCCCTCCACCACACTGCATCATTTTGGTCTTATGTGGCAAGATGGAGCCAAGAGGCCAAAAGATTAGCTTCATTCCACAGCACAGAAGAAAATGAGAAATTTATGGCAAATCACAAAGTGTTATCCTGCAAACTGAAGAAGGTGCAAAGCAGAGCCATCTGGCAGTCTCTCCTCCCTCCCTCCCTTGCTGTCACATTTCAAAATCAGCCTGTGTTTTCCATCAAAATTGGGAACCCATGGGCCACAGGCTGGGAAATATCTCTAGAGTAGGTGGAACAGGGGGCAGAAAGCTTGAATCCTCATTTGATACTGCATTTTGTGGGGATTTACTTCCAATCTGCTGCTTCCCCTGCTCCTAGGAGAGGGAGAGGAGATGGCAGCTGGTGGTAGGCACTCAGTCAGTCCTTTGGCTACAACCATAAATACTGGAGTAGTTGACAGGCAGGACCAAACCCCAACATTTTCTGAGGGTCCTTCATTTTTCCAAAGTCATTAGACCAAAACAATCATTCTACCCCTCCTCTGGGAAAAAAACCCATCCTTTCTCCCAACCCCACTCCAAAGCTGCAGCTATGCTGACATTTTTGTAAATGTTTTCTATTTTGGTGCTTTTGAGTAAACAAGCTTCTGTGGAGAGACAGAGACAACTGTGAGTGCAAAATCAGCTCTTTTGATGGGAAGAGAATTTTTCTCTGTGCAGATATGTGATTGTTTAGGCTCCATCTGAGCAGAGTTCATGGATACACACGGGTACCCATGACAACCCAGCACACAGAGGCCTGGATATTCTGCACAGGGATGGATGGGTTAGAACATCCACAATGATGAGGATCTTCCAAATGAGGGATGACAGCAAATCACTTCCATTTGTGATGTAAAAGAAAACCTTGGCATTTCATTGTACATACTTGATCTTCTCTAAGTACCTTCCCATTTGTTCTACAAATAAATAATAGTTTTACTTTGAGTGTGCTGCTCTCCCAGGTAAGTGGAAAAGACTTGTTCCCTTATCAAGCAAAGAAAATGTGCTATTGGCTCTAGGAGTGTCAACATGGCAACATTTGTACTGCCCAGCAAACCCCAGGAAAAGAAAAGAAAACAAAAAAAATAGAGTGGCTCCAAGTTTGTTTGCTGTTCTCATTCTGTCTGTCCATTTCTGTTACCAATCCAAAATTCTTAAATCTTTTAGGTAAAATGCTAGCTTAACTAGCAAAACAGAACTAACTGTAATCACAGTTCTGACCCAATTATTTCATTCTGCTTGGGGATCATTCCCTTCCATGGCTGAAAACTGCAACGTAGAGCCATAGTCTGGAGTGAGAAAACTGCCCAAGAGCAGGATTATGCCACTTTTTTATCCCCTCTACTGTTGTGAGGCACGCTTTGAAGAGTTTCTTGTGAGGATACACTACACTACAGCATGTACCTCCATGCATTTGCTCATGAGTCACAGAGAGCTCCATGTACATCTCAGTTCTGTATCTCCTCCACAGGAGGACTGCTTTTTAAAATGTTTTTGAACACAGGCTATAAATTCTTGATCCAAGTAGTCAGCTTAATCAGGACTTGCTCTCGTGTCAGACTGCATCCCTGCACAAAAAGACAGAATGTGTCCTTTAAATACTATGGAAATATTACCTCTGACAAAGATGCACAAAATGCCACAGTATGCAGAGTGCACTTACATCTCTTTTACTTGTGCTGAGATATTCGAATAGTTCTACTATTAACATTTATTTGATTGGAGAAGTTTTTACATATTCATGCTAATTCTCAAGCAAGTGCCTCAGTCCGATTTATGATGTAAGTTCTTTTCATTTTTTAAGCCATTCATGCAGGCTTTTCATTAAAGTAGAAGAGAATCTATAATGGATTCAATATGTAATGCAAAGATCAGCTTTGAAAATAGACCTATTTCTGCCTAAGTCATCAAATCTTACGTGTACATGAGTCTGAGTTCTGAGAGAGCCAGCTGAAATGAGAAGCTGCCTCTGAAGATGATACTGTGGGTGCTGGGAATTAGAGAGATTTTCCATTTGTTCAAAGTCTCCTTTCTACTTCTGTACTCAGATCTTCCTTCCCAAGTCTGTATATCCTCCCTTCCCATACCCTGCAGCCTCCTTACCACCTCTGCTTGTCAAACTCCCTGCTATCTTGTCCTTTTGGCAGTCTTTTGTGCCCCATCATACTTGTCTAAGGCATGAGACATACAGTATGAGGCCTTCCAGTATTTCTGTAGCACTGAAACTGGTAAGTGGCCCAAACCTTTCATCTTCTTTTGGCAAAGCTTCTGCTGAAGTCATTGGTTAAACAGGCAATGAGTGATTTTTCCTGATTTGGCCTTAAATGCTGTGTATATTAAAATGGGAAGAAAAGCAAAGAGACGCTGTCAGTTAGCATCCCAGTATTGGGTACAAAATTAAGAATCAAAGTCTTTTCTCAAATTAGAGCAGACATGAACTCTTAGGAACAGAGGAGAACCTACCAGCAAAACACACAAATGAGTTCTCAAAAGGTATTTCTGTTAATAAGGAGTCACCAGTTCATCTAGGCCAGATTTCTAAGGTCCCTGGGACATTTCCAGGCTAAACAGTGATTTCAAAAGGGTAACAAGGAGACAAAGGAACAGAAATCTTCAAGGCATCAGCTACAGTAAATGGAGGCAAATGAGAAGATACTCACAGCAGTTTGCTGAGAAGGATCTGCCAAGGGCAGAAGGTAAAATGGAACTCCTCAGGAGCACACCCAGCAATGACATACATCTGTCTGGACATCTAGCAATGCACAGCCAAACCCAACAAACAGATTCATGAAGCATCTGAGCAGCTGAATAATGTGGCCTACAGAACTTCAGGGCCAAGTCAGCATCACTGGTGAGCCAAGCTAATGCTAATGATGTGGATCTTTGACATAGCACTGGAGGAGAGCAAAAATTGCTCCGTTCATATTTGACAAATAATTGATCTGACAACTTATTTGATTTATTTGGAACCAGGTATATAATGATTGACCTTCCTCTTTCCCATATTTATTTGCAGCTCATAGAGCTGCATAGATTACTTGTGAATATATTCATTGAACTTTTTATTGGATCGATTTTTCTAAGATGCTTATAGACAACCAATGTTTTTTCCTTCTCATTTTCTTGCTCATGTCATGCTGCTACACTGAGAGTTATGGATGGCCAAGAGCACAAGAATCAGAGCCTCGGGGAGTCCTCATCCTTCTTGGTTACAAACAACAGCAGCAAGCACCTCTTCATTAGCAGCTACGAGAGGACTTACAACACACCAGTGGCAACCCTGCCTCCATCCATCAGGACCATTCCCCTTTTACCCTGGGAATACCCAAACCACTGCAACAGTCTTGCAAACAATAGAAAGTGTATATTCTTGCCTATTGCCAGAGCCTGAAGTAGTCCAGTAACAGGGATTTTACAATGCTTAAAATTTTGCATTTATTTTTAATGTCACTCTGTGTAAAATCAGAACCATTCAAATTCTTTCTGTGAAGATATTTCAGTAAAAGCTTTGCTGGTAAGATGAGAAGATGCCTGTTGTTTAATCCCCCACATCTTTGCTGTATTTCTCATGCTGTTCTTGCTGTGCTTAGTTCCTTTGCTAGAGGCTCAGTAAAAAAAGCAGAGCATAGTGCTACTACTTGTTTAAATACATGTTTTAGGGAAAAAGGCAGGCCCTGTGCAAAACCCTAACTAACAAGATTGCTGTAAGCCCTGAGGAGCTGCAGCATTGCCTCTGTGTGTAGGTGGCCTGAGCAAATGGCAGACACAGCAAAGCACCAGGAATCTAAATACTACTGCAGAGCTGGGGATCGAGCTTAGTTCAAGTGTAAACAAGTGTAACTCCATCCAAATCAGTAGCTGTGCCTGCTTTTCCCAGAAGGGTTTTCTGCCAAGTGTGTATTCCAGCAGCACATCCCTGCAGCCAAGGCTGGCCAACCTTCCAGAAGACACTGCTGCCAGCAAGGAGGGACAGCACTGGCAAGCTTGGTTAGCCAAGAGCTGCCATTTTACAAACATTGTTGTTTAGCACTGCTGTTATTGCTTCTCCTCATTGTGGGCTAGGAAGTCTGTACTGCATGGGAAAGGCTCAAAATGATGAATTCCTGTGTAAGTGACATGTTTACGTGGCATGCTTGCACATCACCTTTGTTTTGCTGGGAGCAAGGCAAGGAGCAGAGCAGAACTGGAGGTTCAGTCAGCAGGGTCCCCTGGAGCTCCCCTCTGAAGCTCTGACAGAGCAGGTACTGGGTACAGGCCATGGGGAAACTTGTAGAATGTGGAAAATCAAACAGCAGTACAAACCCAGCCCAGAACTGGTGGAAATTGTGCCATGCTCTGTTTTAAAGATTCTGTTCTGTGTGGTAGAGATTCCAGTGACATTAGGGCAAACCCTGAAGCAGATCAAAGCTCAGAGATCACACACAGACCCTACTTCTAATAGAGAAATCAGAGAAGGGGAACAGGTGATAAAACATATTCCAAATGCCAAAATTCATCTCCCAGCTACTGCTGAACCAGATTAACTTGCCATGGCACGCAGGGAGCAACAGCATCACCAGAACAAGCAATCCAGCTTCAGTGTCTGATGGCACTTAATCATAGTGAAAGATGTTTGGCCTGTCTACCATGTGTACCCCAATCAGAGATTCCTCACACTTTTACAGCAAGCCTACTCATCTTTCTTCCTAAAACAAATAATCTCTCAGGCTCATTGCAAACCACCAGTGACACTCAGTATTCCGATCACTCCGTGCGGCTCCACCTGGAATATTGTGTTTTAAACCCAAGTGCTGTTATGGCTATGCATTTTCACTAGCTCCATGGTAGAACACAATAGCTCTGTTCTGTTAGAAGTAAATCTAAATTTCAATCCTTGACTGATGAGGGTTATATAACAGAGGTTTTTTATACTTTTATGCATCTTGAAACCAAATCTGTCAAAACATGTTAACTAAACAATAGGATACTTAAATACTCACTGCAATATCAAGAAGCTTTTTCTTCCTCCCATTTTGCTGGTTACAAACCTTTTTGATCTTAAACAGTGACAAAGGATCATTGAAAAAGCCCCCACTGTCTGGTAATGTCTGGAAAACACTATTTATCCTAGACAGTTTATCAATGTGTCATTTAGCTCAAGGAGATTATAAAAAGGGATGAAGCACATCAGCTCCAGAGGGACTTTCAGAAATCTGACAACATTCCCACTTGGCTCATGGCTCATCTGCCCCCACATCCCTGCAAAAAAGGATCCTGCAAAGAATTCTACTCTGCTGCCACAGGGATGGAGCTGTGCAGTACATCCTTTGGCACTGGATGAAATCCCTGACCCTGCTTCCTGATGGGGTGAGATGGGATCCCAGACCGAGAGGGATCCAGAAGCACATGGAACTCCAACAGCAAGGGGAAACAAAGTACTGGATCTGTTCCCAGGACTACTGACATCACTTGCAGTTTCTGAAGAGAAGTCAAGGCCTTTGTGAACATTTTTGCTATTCTTTTAGCTAAAGTCATTGATGAAAGCTGTATAGATGTGAGTTCAAATGTCTACCTAAGCTGCCAGATATAAATAATGTAAAGATAGAAAGATGATAATTTCCTGTAATCTTGTAAACGTCTCTCATTTACCAGTGTCCAGCTCTCCTGTCTGTAGACACTGCTCATACTTCCCCATTAGCCTCTCTAGCAAAGATCAAACTTGTATGTCTCATAACTCCTTGATGTGATTTATAAAGCTATCTAACTTGTTTTCTTCCTAGCTTATCTCATGTACCTATTTGTCTTTTTATTACAGCATCTTATCTGCCCCTTATTTGCTGTACTATTTATCAAAGGCTTACAGTAATACCTGTTCCTCCAGCAGGATTGATGGGGATGCCTGCACTGCCAGACCCCGGGCTGGCTGTACTGCTGGGAGGGTGACAAAGCTCAGGCTGTGGAGCAGCAGCACTGCTGGCCAGCAGTCCTGCAGGGTGATTTCCCAGCCCTCCACCTCAGCTGAGCTTTGGGTACCTTCAGTGAACTCAGGTGGGCTGTCCCCACCTGCTCTGCACACTCCCCGTGCAGGGCACGTCCCAGCGTGGCCCTGGACAGTGGCAAGGCCACAAATCACACCCACAGCAGCAGTTTGCTGAGCAGAGTGCACTCCAGCCTTTGGGGACTGACTCACACTCTTACCCTGCCTTGGTAAGTGGGTTGTGCTGGTATTTTGCTGCATGACAGAAGTTACACAGGTCTCAGATCAGTCAGTACATAGAGCCCTCTGGAGATGTGCTTGGTTTTGTAACTCTGTTGCCAATACCAACACTATTGCTGCCATAGTTGAGGTTATTTTCAGTCAAATATCTCAGCTAAAGCAGCTCTTTGAGGCTGGTTTTGAGTCTAATTTGTTACTTAAAATCAGCTTTAAAGAGGTAATGAAAAGGAAAATAATGACAAAAATATTGATCTTTAATATTCAAAAAAGGCAACAGGAAAAATGCTTGTTAGGGCACGTGTGTAATCACAGACAGGTGCATATATCTCAGGGAGAGAGAGATTTTGAGGTGTGTGGTCAGTAGGGGTCTGCCAGGTACAACCTCTCCCCTGAGAAGGGCTCTGTGGTGTGCCCTGGGAATGCAATGCTCCTCCAGAGCCATATTCTGGGCATTTGTATTTGCATTTGAAAGTTGTACAAAACTGAAGTCTGTGTGTTCTGATGAACAGATCTCATCTCACAGAGGCCCCACTTTACCCATCCTGTAAAAAGCCACGTGCAACCAGGCTGTCTCCAATGCCCTGTGCCTTCCTGAGCCTGGAAACTCAGCTGGGTGCCTGCTGTGGATTTATAACAAAACTCTCTCCCATTAGTGGCTGCTTTGTGCTCTGAAGCCAGGGGGGTTATTTCAATGGACACACTCATCTCTAAGTACACTTTAGGCATATGTGTGACAATTTTTTTCTATTAATTAAATCTACTCTAATTGTATGAATTCTTATTAGCCACAGAAATAAATGCCTTTTCCCATGAACTTTGCTATATGTTGGTAGACAAAAAGCAGCAAGTTCCAGGCACTGGTGACATATATTTAAATACTTTAAAGTTTCTGAATTATTGTCCTTCTCTTGTCAATTTAATATTTCTATGCCTTTTTATTTTTTAAAGCAGCAAATAGGAAGAAATTTGACTTGAAATTCTGATTTATACATCAACTCCAACTAGTTTTCCTCAGAACTAGCTAATCCTGGCCTTCTAACCCTGTCTTCACACAGAAATTTATCTAATCATTAACAATCCAATTCTCATTTACCAGATCTACCAGGTGCAGGAAATCTTAAAACGGGCAAGTGACAAACATGAGAAGAATGATGAGAAAGAGTGTGAGGTGTCAGGTTTATAAGTAAGGGGAGATACAAAAGAGGTACAGGGAGAAAAGCAGGTGAGAGTAGCAGAGCTTTATTAGTTATAAAAGTTTTATTAGACTTTTCCAGCTCAGGCACTGAGTAGCAGACAGGAGAGCACGTCAGCTGGCCAGGAAAGTCCTGTGCCCTCTGAGAAATGCAAGTTCCCCAACTGGAGGATTAGGAGCCTCCCATGGCAAATTTGCTGGCAGGAAGATGAATCAGCCTGAACTGGGACACTGAGGAAGGATCCTGCTAGAGTTGGGAGAGGCCAGGGGCTGAAACTAGAAGGGGGAACATCAGGACCTACAAGATGGTCTCCTTTAAATCCTCCACAAAGGCTTCCTCATGCACTGGTTAAACCCACAAAAACTGAGACATCAGAGAGATGTGGAAGGCAGGGCAAGAGGAGAGGTCAAGCCTGGACAAGGGGAAACAAAAGGCACCATTTTATCTGCAGGAGAAAAGCAGTGGGATGCTCCAGGTACCGAGTGACCTGAACGAAGAATACAATAAGCATTACAAAGTCTGCATTAAGGAGGGAGAATAATTTCTTCTTTTCAAAATCAAATTCAAGTAGAAGCAGCCTCAGCAAAAGCCACTTTATATGAATTAACACAATTCTTTCATATATCCCAATGACTGGCTGGGCCAGAGGACTTTCATTGTCTGCAGTTTCCTCCCAGCTGTGGTGCTTTGGCTGTGCCACCCACGGGTGCGTGCGACAGAAGCGCAGCAGAGCAGCTCAGCACTGAGACAAGGGCTGCCTGTCCTGGCTCTGACATTCCCAGCTGCCTCCTGCCTCCCAAAGGAAACTGAAGGCCAGGCCATCTGAGATGGGCTCACTCGGTCAGAGCATGGTGCTAATAACACCAAAGTTGTGGGTTTGATTCTCACGTGGGCCATTCAGAGTTGGACTCTGTGATCCCTGTGGGTCTCCTCCAGCTCAGAACACCCGGTGGGTTCTGTGGTATAATTAATTTGCACTCACTCAGTATAGATTGAGAACAAGGGATGGAGGTGGCTTTAGACATGCCTGTTTTAGTGTGGTCACTGAGCAGCTCTGGACGAGCAGGAGGGCAGTGAAGCTCTGCCCTCCTGCAGCAGCAAAGCCCTGGTGTGCCCAGCCCAGGGCCCAGTGCTGTGCTGCCAGCTGGGCTGGGTCACCAGGCGTGCCCAGCCCTGCCAGGGCAGGCATGGTCACCCTGCAAGGTGGGCTGGAAGGGCGGTGAAATCACAGAATGAGAAATTACCTAAGAACTCCAACTGGAGGAAAACCAGGACTGTTCTACCTCTGTACAGCAGAGGTGAATGCTGATGATTTTGAGGCTTTCTTGTGAGCAATAATCTCTATCAACAGGTCCACAGTAGGTGGACAACAATGAAGATCTATGATGAAAGTAGCTATCACCATCTGCATAAAGGGAAAGAAAACACCCAGCAACTGAGTTTCAAGGGTACTTGAGTCAGTCTGGTCTCTGTGATTGCAGCCCACAGGTCATTACACAGAACTTGTCAGGGGCATTGCTAGGAATTCACCTTGGAGAAGTCATGGAGAGGCACAAAACAATTGGAAAGTGACAGGGCCCATGCTGAACATGGGGGAGGATGGCAGGGTGAGGAATGAAAGGGCAGTTGAGAATGCTGAAACAAATAAACAAGTGATTTGTAAGGCCAGGGAGGACATGAAGGAGATGAACAGCCCTGAGTATGAATCTGTCATGTAAAAATAATATCAAAACAATATCATTTCATTCTGCAACAAGGCAGCAGACCTTGTGGTGAAGGGAGAAGGGCGAAGCTCACACTTAACCTACTGAGCCTTCCACACTGCCTCTCATAATTTTATGTAAGCTATGGATATACAAAGTAGATTAAACCTCTGTAGGAGGAAGCAAGAAAGACAGGGTGACTTAAGCTGAGGAGGAGTTATTGATTGTTCACTGCTCAAAATGGAAGGATGCACAAAGCAAAGCTATTGCCTGGGGATTTGTTCAGTGCCACGTCACTGTGACCTGAGGGTAGGATAGAGAGTGTTCTCAGTACATTGGCAAAGGACCTCCAGCCAGAAGGGACTGCAAACGTGTGGGAGGACAGCATCAGAATTGCAAATGGTCCCAACAAGCTGGGGAACTAGCACAAACAAGAGGGTGCATTTCAATAAGAGCCTGCAAAAATACTCCACTGCAGAAATACTAGATGGAGGAAAATGGGTTAGTTGGAAGTTCTTTAGGAAAGGATCTAAGAATTATAGTAAATTATAATCAAGAATGCCACAGTTTTGAAAGAGGCAGGTGTGCATAAATAAAGGGATAATCTGCAAGTTGTGCAGTTTGTTAGGGAAGCTTCGCAGTGTGGGGCACTGTCCTTCAGGAGGGGCCTGGACCACTTGGTAAGGGTCTGAAGGAGAACAGTGGGAAAGGTCAAAGCCTAGAAAATGGGTCTACATGGAACTGTGAATGAGTATTTTTATTTAGCCTAATGCTAAATAAAAGCCAGCTAGCTAGCTTGGTGAAAAGACACAAGGAATCAAATGCCCTCTTTGTCCACAGCTGGCGGAATAGGAAGCAGTGTGGAAACCAGCATCCCCAGCCCTGCACAAAGAGAGGCATCAGAGCCAGAGTGTACAGACACTGCAGGGGGGGGTTTTATTAGAGGAAAAAAAATTCAAGCCCACTGGAATAATCTGAAACCAAGTTAGCATGGGCTCACACAACTACTTAATAATCAATCCTGTGATGAGAAAGGCATAGTCAAGATCATCATCAAAGATCAAGGAGTGTTAACCACTGAATACTTGAGTTCAAGGTGTACCAGTCAATCAAAGTGAAAAAAAAAATAATGTCACATAAATCCTACTTCAGGGATAAAAAATCTCCATGATTTGTATTTTCAGGTGATTGCAATATAAGAGAGGTCATCACAAAGAATATTCATAGATTGCCTTGGGCAATGCCTTAGAGTGATCAGAGAAATCTCTGACTGCCCAGCAGTATAATTTTATTTGTTCTTAATTGAAATTTAGGATCAAACAAGCTTGTATATTTGTCCTTAAAATGCTCCCTTCCTGGACATTTATTCTGTCCAGCCTCACCTCTGACTGTCTAGCCATGTTTCTTGGGAACTGCTTTTGTGTTAGCTGCACAGAGGCTGCCCCAAAACCTCCAGAAGGAAGCTCCTTCAAGCACAGGCAGTGACAAGGAGCCCTTCATTGCCATCCCAAACTCTCCAGCTCCTGTAAGCCACTTTGAGAGTGATGACTCTGCAGCTGAAACTCAGCAGCACAGCACTGCAGCACCCAGGACCCCTCTGGGGCCAGCAGAGTGGAAGGCCCATGGCACAGCAGCCTGCTGGGAGCCAGCCCAGGCCCTGCCAGGGTGAGAGGGACAGCAGGACACAGGACAGCAGGACACAGCCCTGACACAGCTCCTGGCCAGCCCAAACCCTGCCAGTGTGAGAGGGACAGCAGGACACAGCCCTGACACAGCTCCTGGCCAGCCCAGGCCCTGCCAGTGTGCAGAGGGACAGCAGGACACAGGACAGCAGGACACAGCCCTGCCACAGCTCCTGGCCAGCACCCCAGCCCCCTGCCTGGTTCCCAGCCACGCTGCTCCATGGTTACAGCCATGGTGACAAAATCCATCCTGACAAACCCGCACATCTCATTCTGACAGTAGGCACAGCACTGCACAATTAATGAATTAGCAGGAGGAGAAAACTACTCATCTGGAAGACGACTTCTGGAGCAATATAAAGCTGCAGGAAACCTGCCTGATTTGTGTTTTGGCAAGTTCTGCCCCTAGCTTTAAATTAACACTGCAAGTGTTCTCAACTGATTCTCTACAGGAACTAGTCAAGTGAACCTGAGCACACCTGTAATTGCACATTGAAGTTACTCAGACCTTACTTTTCTGTCTTGGAACAAATTAGGTTTATTTTTAGGTTTTTGTCTTCACCTGAATCCAAAGCTACAGCTATAGCTTTGTAATGTTAAATTCATAAAGGTCAAAATCAGAAGAATATTATTGCAGCAGCCATTTCGAAGCAACACATGCATTTTACAGAAACCTGCTGGTAATGTTTTGTTCTGCTTCTCTCTTCTTGCACAATTTTCTGTGCAAAGAGAGTCTTTTGACATTTGCATTGTATCCTGCAAGTGCTGGCTAGGAACAACTTTTCCAGCTTACACAAGCTTTTTAAAACTAACATTTTTTTTTTAGTATTACCTTCATGCTTCCCATGCCAACTTTGCAGTGATTGAGAAAGGCTAATTGGGGTTTTTGGGTTTACCTTACATCTTGAGTGTAATAATGTGGATCTATTTGTTTTGTCAGATTATGGTGGTGTAAAGAGCTAAGGAAATTTTTATGTTATTACAGCTTATGTATTCTAGTTAAGATATGATGAAGAGGAGGAAAATTAAAAATATGGGGAAAAAAGTGGAAATCTGAGAACTTTCAAAACTACATACAAACTAAGTAAACCTTTAGAACTATATAAGGCATCCCACATGCTTGCTCCTGTTGCTAAGAGCAATCTGGAAGTCAAAGTCAACGAAAGCTCTCACCCCAAGTTATCCATGTCTCAGTCACAATCAAAACCTCTAAAATATGTCAGATTTTACAGTCAGCTCTAATTAAGAGTACTTTGGTAACAGGATTGAACTCCTCCTTATCTTGGTAGCGTGGTACCTACATTTTCTCTCAGCATTTCTCCATGTGCCAAACTTTGCAGTTTCCCCTCCCAGGTCCCTGCTCCCCATTCCTGGGCCCTGGGTCCTTTGTGGCAATTGTCTGGGGGGCTGGCACTCACCAGAGACACTCAGAGCAGCCTTCAGCCCTTTCCAGTGCCCCTGAAAGACCCACCCAGTGCTAGAGCAGCACCAAGGGAGGCAGCCCTGCAGATGGTTTCAGCAGGGTCTCCATGAGCAAGGAGTGGGATCAGGAGACCAAAGCAGCAGGTGCCAACACCCTTCACATCTCAGCACGTGGGGAGCATGAGTTGAATTTGGATTAGATTGTTCTTGATCTTTCCTCAGGGAATCAAAATTTTCAGAAAAGAAGAAGCATTAGATGCACTCTAAAATGATCCTCTGGTGCATGGTGCAGTTCAGAGCCCAGTGTCCTGTGGAACACAAGGCACCATCAGATGGTCAACATCAAACCAAGCCACTGCCCCACCTAAAGCACTGTGTCAGAGGCTTACCTTCCTCACTCCCCTGTCCCAAATAGTTGGAAAGTTTCCTTAGCTAACTGGGGAGGAATGTTGCAGATGCTCTGAAAGTCAGGGTGCCATGCAAATCTATCAATATGAAGTGCCTTAATTACACCCCACTATCTTCATGACATAGGTCTAATTCCCATTTGAAATGCATCCAGCTCCCAGCACAACCATTACAATTGATTACCTCAGGATTTTTAGGAAAGGGTAGCATTGCTGACTCACAGAAGTCTTCCCAAGCTATTTCAGACCTGTTTGATTCAGTGCAAATTTCCCTTCTCCGTGCATTAAAAACTTCATCTGCTTCCACTTAGTTACAAAGTTGAGATCTAAAAAAGGCAAAATCCCCACAGCTGACACAAAGAAACATCCTGACTTATAATCTCAAGGTATGAAGAAGTAAATTTCCAGCATAGTGAGCTACCCACCTAGCTGCAGTTATTATGTGTTAAAATTCCCTGTACACCACACACAAAATTTGCCCCGAAGCATTTTAAAAATTTTTCCCATCTTACAAACTACCAGAATAGTAAAGTGATTTTTAGGAAATTGCTCTCACTGGTAAAAATTCACTGTCTGATATCCAAATACAAGCCTGAAACACAGAGGCCAGATCCAGCCCTCTCATTCGGAGTAGGGAAGCATTTTCTGACAACACATGTTCTGTGGGAAAATGACAATTAATCAACTTTCCCCCAAAAAGGAGACCTCATCTATTTCATTAAAAGTGTCTGACTGCCAGCATGGACAAAGCAGGCTCCTTTCCTGCCTGACTCCCAGCAGAAATCAGACCAGAAGATGTGGGGCACCTGGACTCTTCTTCCAGGAGCTCTCCCAGCCTCCCATTTTCCCATGTGTGCTCGTTACAGAATAATTAACCATTTAATGGCCCCAAGAGCCCACAGGGGCAGCCCAGTGGTTCTGCCACTCTTGGAGGAAGAGCAAATTAGAAGGATATCTCCTGTCCAGCCCTAGTTACAAACCATCAGGGCTGGATGCTCAATACTGGTGTCCTGACACAGGGCTCAGCCCAAACGTTCTCAGTTAACCCACTGCAATTACTGGAACTCACTGTGAGCTTTGGCTAGAGCACAGAGGGGAGCTCTGGACCATGGCAAGTTATTTAAGGATGGTGAAGAACAGGGATTTGTCATTTCCTCTGCAAGACGTGAGAAAGGCTATCTGCCCATCTGCCCCTCTCACAGCACTGCCAGCAGCCCACTCCCTTCACAGCCTCTGGCCAATGCATCACAGACTGGTGCTCGTGGCTGAAATTCATTAGAACAGATATGTCTGGGTTACTGCTTCTGCAGGAATGAGATTTTCTTCTGGAGACTGTGAGCTGATAAAAATTCCCTTTGTAAATATCAAGGTTGCTTGAAATTATTCCCTCTAATTTTTTTTTATGAACGTGTTGGGGGATTTTTGTGAAGGATGTTCAAGGAACAGACCACAGAACAGAGAATGACAGAATGTGGGGAGTTTTCCTCCTGAAGCACTCCGCTTTTTATGGAAATGGTGAAATTATTTTAATTTTCTCCAGTTCTGAACTAGAAGTATTTATTTTTGCATCTTCTAAGGCTTCTACAAGAAATTAAAAATTTTCTTCCAAAAAATAATCATTTTCCCAAAGCAGGCCAGTGTTTCCCAAAGGAATGAATAGCAGCTGTGCCTTTCAGCCCTGTTCAGCATACTCTACACATCAAAAAGAGAGAAAGATGTGTAAAACTATTGATCACTTCTGCTTCAATGCACTGAAATTCTGAATTTAGCAAAAGCACAAGCCCAACACTGGAAATTTCTGTATGTTCCCAAGACCACCACATTAAGAGATGGCTAATGGGGAATTGCTCAGGGTGCCCCAAGTTTAGTCATTTTCCCCAGAAACAAAACCTGCCTTAGTCCTGTTGCAGGTTGTAATCAAAATCCAAACAGGCTGTCAATTAATGTTCAGCTGGGGAGATTTTTATTATGTCCACAAAGAATTGCACTGTGGCCATTGCACTCACACACTGAATCAAAAGGGAATGGTACACAGTCAGAGCAAACCTGCAATAATGCCTTGCTGGTAATCTAGCCACATTATTTTAATTTTCTCTAATTCTCCGTGCTTGTGGAAATCCCACATGAGAAAATCAAAATAAATGAATCATAATTATAAATGTTGTTTATGTAATTGGTAAATGGTGCAGAGATAAGTGAGCACTGCTTATTCCTACACAAATACAAACTAAATCTGGACACTGCACCAAAGATGTGCCCTGTAGTACTGCAAATTCAACAGGACTCAAAGATAAAAAGCTCAGGCCACTGCTGTGATTGTCTCTCTGCCTTACCACACCTCCATATCTAAGCACGCCCATACACCATGGTTCCCAAACTGGAATTATGGATCAGATTTTTTAAGAAAACATAAGCACATTTTTCATATCCCAAGTGCAAAAGGAAAGGCCAAGATAATCCGTCAGCAAACTAACCCCTTATCAGGATCATAGGCAGTCCCATTACTGCTGTGACAGCTAGCTCAGCTGCGAGCCAAATGCCTGGAAAAGGCCAGCCAAAAATCCATCAGTAAAAGCTCGTTTTTCTCTGCTAAAGGGAGAAGGAAGCAGCGCTGCCATGCGAGGCTGGCACTGGCAGGGCTGGCCGGCCCCGCTCCGCTGCGAGGGCTGCGGGCTCAGCAGGGAGCTGGAACAGCCACACTCCCATTGAAAACAAACCCCGGGAAAGCAGGAATAACAGCGCAAGGCACGGTGATGTGCAAGGCTCAGAGGTGAATGTGTGTCCTGAGTCACTTGGAGCCTCCTCCAGAAAGGAGGGGCATTCCTTTCCAATATTTTACCAAAAGAACTTTAGAAGTTCAGAAGATGGAATTTTTAGGGGCAGAAGACAGGCTTTTAAGCACATCCTAGCTCTTTTTTTCAACTGTGTATTCCAAGGAAGCACGGTGCATCTGTACCTTTCTCTAAAAACATCTTTTTTAGGCACTCCAGTGCCAGTGGAGGCGCGGGATTGACAGCTCTGGAGATTCATTCTGCTGTTTACCCACTGAACAGGCACAACGCAGGCAGCACAAACTTTGCTGAGCCTGCCCGACCAATGTGCCTTTGGCACCTGTTAAAAAATTAACACCCTCCAAGAGGTGGTGTGCAGTGCAGAGGGAAGCAGGCTGGGTGCCCCTCATCCCCCTGGCACTGCTGCCCTCTCCCTCTGACCAGGGCCCCCAGGCTGCCCCCGGGGCTGAGCAGGACACAAGCACACAACAGCCATGCAAACCCAGCATTCTTCATTTTCAGCAAGGACCCACATCCAGCCTCTTAACACTGGTGCCAGGCAATTTGCCTGAGGGATCTCAGACACAGCAGAGTCCGAGGTGCTGCTCCTTATTCCAGCAGCAGCCTGGCAGTCTGCTACAGGCAGCGATGCAGCAGCTGCAGAGCAGGAGATGGAAGGCTGCTCTTTAAATATCTTCTGTACACTGTGTAAGCAGATTCAAGCTCATCTTCCTCAAATTGCTTTACTAACCACATTAACCTCTGGGACTCCCCTTTGTTTCCTGGGGTGGATGAGTAATAACTCAGGGATCCAGCAATAATGGCTGAGCTCGCTTTCCAGTGAGTTCTCTACCAGACGACATGGGAAGCTGTGGTTTCCAGAAATGATATATTATTAGTGCTGCATCTGAAATAACCCAGTAATTGCTTAATGTTTTATATTTACATAGGCTGTACATTATGTTTGCTCTGAGAGAGGGAAGGAAAACTAAGCACGAAAGGAATTTGCAATAACCCTACAGTAAGCAATAAAGAGCTATAAATGGTAATCTGTCAATAGCATCAGCTTCATGAAGGGCTTGGTTTAGGAAAAGAGGAGCATCCTTAGCTCCCAACAGATCTAAACCAGCCCAAACTGATGTAGTACCAAGCAGGATTGAGTCCTTCCTGAAGGATGAGCCATTAAATGTAAACATACATAAAATCTTATTTGAAAGATCATATTCACTACAAAAAAAGGGGAAAGATGATCTTACAGTAAGGCAGTGCTGTGCTGGGACTCTGCAGTGAGCTCCTGTTACACCACAGATTCCTTCCTTCATCCTGACTTCCTCAATATCTCTGTTCTTCTCATCTCTACCCTCACAATGGGGATCATTCCTCTCCTTCCCTCCCTGCACTGGGCTGTGCCATCTTTCTGTGAGAATGTACAGCTCCCATGTGAAAGGAGATGCCCAAAGACAGCTGTAAACTAAACAATTATTTGTAATACTAATTTTTGAGCTTGCTTTCTCTTTTTCTTTCTTTCTTTCTTTCTTTCTTTCTTTCTTTCTTTCTTTCTTTCTTTCTTTCTTTCTTTCTTTCTTTCTCTTTCTTTCTTTCTTTCTTTCTCTCTTTCTCTCTTTCTCTCTTTCTCTCTTTCTCTCTTTCTTTCCTTCTTTCCCTCTTTCTCTCTTTTTTCATTTCTTTCTCTCTTTCTTCCTTCCTTTCTTTCATTTGTGTAGCAGATGTTTAACTCTACAGAGTTCACCATATTCACTAAGAAACTGATGATAAGGGAGCTGGGAAATGGAGAACAGTCATGCACACCAACTTGTGGGTGCTCATCTGTTTTTGAAAACAAAAACTTCTGCAGATTTTAATAGCAAAACTGCCTGGCCTGAGAAATAAACAGCCAAACCCTTGTAAGTAAGCAAGAATGAGCATGTGTGTGCAGCATGATGTGAATAGAAACCCAAAGGGGCAGTGGGTAAAGTTGGCAATCTACTGGTTTTCCAGGTTTTCAGTCTTCAATTTATGTTCGATTGGCTGCAAAATGAAACAGCTCTTACATATATACATAACCTCTCTGCAATCAGCTGGAATGGCTAAAAACCATTAGGCCAGGAATTTTAAAAGCATGTGCAATGTGGGGAAAACCTATTGAGAGAGGACTCTGCCTGAACCAGCAGCTGTGGTGGAGACTGGGGATGGAGGTGAGACCAGGAGCACTGCCCAGCCTCCCAGCAGCTACATGCTGCTGCAAGGTGTATGGTACTGCACTGAGAAACTGGCAGGTATGAGGGTACAGGAGAACTGGGAGCTATAAAAACTCTGAGGATATTATACAAGAATTACCATGTTATACATACTGCAGTCTACTGTGGGCAAAAAGAAAGAAAAATAAGAAAGAAAGGAAAATAAATAAATAAATAAAAAACCCAACCAAAGCTAATTCACTCAATTTACATATAGTTGTGTCTTGCAAGTAAAATACAAGATTCAGCTATTCCCAGCCTCTTGCTATACCAAGGGAAAAGCTGCTTGGTTGGCCCAGGGGTGAGCAGCAACCAGAGCAGAAGGAGAAGCAGTGATAGAGGCAGGGGTAGGAGGCAGTGAAGGGCATGGATCCAAGGCTATAACACCCAGGCAGCCTCCCATTAACATGACAATTGCCTCTCAAGGGTCTGCTGCCTGAACAAACTGCACAGGCCAGTGTGGCAACACCCAAAATATACAAGCATGAGCAGGGCCTCAGAGCACAGCCAAGCAGTGCCTCCCCTGCTCAGGGATTATCTCAAGGCACGAACATCCATGCAAAAAGTTACAAATTAAAATCACTTCCTTCCAAGTCTGTGCAGGGGATCTCTCACTGACAAGCCCTCCCTGCCCCTCTGCACCCCTCATCCAGGGGAGTGGGCCAGTGGTTCATCCTGCAGCAGTCTCACACAGCCCCACTGCTGCCCAAACATCCCATGGGGACAGCCACCAATGACACCAGGCCCCTGCCAGCCCATCTCTGTGCTCCCAGACAGTCTCTGAGCTGAAATCCAGCACAAGACACTCAGGGCTTTGGAGAATGACACAGGAGCCATAGTCCTGACATCCATGGAGTCAGACACTGGGGCAGGGTCGCAGCCTGACTCTGGAGGAGAACAATCCCTTCCCAGTGCCACTGCTTCTCTACACCTTTGATAATTCACACACATGAACAGCCCCACTGAATAGCCAGGGGTGGGGACAGGACCCCCTTCCATGAGATCATGGGAAGGGTTCACACAGTGACAGCAGCCTACACCACAAAAGGTAAGAAACTCTGTTAGAGGTGCCACCATACCTGGCTACTGAGTGAGCTTTATGAAAACTGTGGGAAGAAAGAACTAATTAGCAGTGAGTGGTAGGAGCAGATGAACTTTTCACAAAGGAAGATCTCCATGTTATGCCCATGGCACCTCAGTAACAAGCAGAAGGAAGGAGAAATATAGAAAGTATATGAGACTGATGAGGAATTATTTGAAAATTCACAGAGCAGTACTGGACATTTAGTTACAATGACTGAACAAGAAATGTGCTATTGCTCCCTCCAACGAGTCACTGCACAGAGAGAAGCTTCCAGCTCCAGTGTGCCTTTGCTGGGGCAGGGATCTTGCAAGTCTGCAGGCAGGAGAAGGAATATTTTCAAGGTGTAGCAGCACCCCAGAGAAGGGAGCCTGCATCTCTTGAGGCAGGAGCTGTGAATGCCATCCAATATTCAGGGAATGATAGAGAGATCACACTCGCCTGAACAATTAACCAAAATCAACCTGGGCCCTAAAACATATCCTGTTATGGACTAACCAAACCCACACAGAGCCAAGATCTCTGACATCAGGGGGAAACAGCAGAGTCCCAGGTGACACTTGCCAGAGACAAATGAAGGAGTGTTTGCACAAAACACCCTTTAGAGGAAAGTCAGCAGAAGTCCCAGGTGAGACGGAAATGGAAATACTGAAAAGTTGCCTTCCCAGTGCCTTCAGAGCCTGTCACAAGATTCCTGGCAGCAGTCTGGCCATGGACAGCACTGCAAAGGCTGGAGAATCTGACCAGCAATTTTTATTTTCCTGACAAAAACCCCAAACCCACCCCACACATGAAAGCTGTGCAACAAGATACTATTACAATAGCTAGAAGGGAAAATCTTCCAGTGGGTCAGTCCAACCATGGAGCTGAGGAGCTTGAGAAGTCTGACTACATTTAACTTACTATTTTCACCATGGAAATGCTTAACAAAACTGACCTTTTCAATTCCAATAAAACTGGATTTTCCCATAGGTCCCCTGTCAGCCACTGCAATAATAAGTGGGAATGCTAAAGCCCAGAATAATTAAAAACTGAAAAAGAGTAAAATGGTGTCCCAGCCCCATTGCTGCTGAGCTGGATCTGACTGCATTCACTCTGCTGGCAGAGTTGTACTGTCCTTCAGAGAATACAATTCCATCTGTGATTTTGCTGATGCCAGTCTGGAGGATGTGCTGATTTTTTGCTGGGTCCTGCTCAGAGTGGGATATGGCCAGAGCATCTCTGCTGACACACTGCAGCTCCTTCCACCTGGGGCAGGTCCTTTCTGGGGATTCCTGGGTACTGCTGACTACCCTGGTGTGTTTATCCTTCCTCATCAAGCTCTTCATTTACCTGTTCCTAAGCAGAGCACTGAGACTCAGTCTTCTAGCACCAAGGAAGGTGCTTCTTTCTTTGCCATCCAAGTGCTGCTCCCCCCTGGCTGGCCAGGCCAAGGATGTACAGGTGGGGAAATGGAGCAGCATGAGGGAAATGGACAGGGGAATGGGCAGACACTCATAGAATTGTTTCAAACTCCAAAGTTTCTTATGAGTTTTGGCATACCTGTCCTTCAGACTGTGATCAGACTCAAGAACAATAGCTATAAAACATGGCTACAAAAATATTGATGTCTGTTTAGACACATGCACTGTTAAGTATCCATCATTTGGCAGCAGTTGAAGTAAGGAATTATTTCTTCTTTGTGTTTAACTTTCTCCAGTGTCTGTGTTCAGGAAGCTATCCTCAAGAGTGATGAAATTCAGGCATTCACATCTCAGTCAGTGCTTTTGGGACTAAGTAGTTTTGAAGTATCCAAATCTACATTTCACATGTCACTTTTTTAGCAAAATATAGATATGGGTAGACAAAATGTGAAACAGAGCAGCTTTTAATAAACCCCTCAGGTTCCAGCACACCTCACTGTTAACATCAGCTACAACCACATCCCAGCACGTCCCTGTCCTCCCCCCTCCACACTCTGTATTAGCTCCAAAGGCTGTATTTTCCCTTGAGATTCAAAATGGGCTGTTAACATGCCAGTTGTTAATGCTGTCCTCGATTCAGGTATTTCA
Organism: Polioptila caerulea; assembly: GCA_013397295.1. Taxonomy (NCBI): domain Eukaryota; kingdom Metazoa; phylum Chordata; class Aves; order Passeriformes; family Certhiidae; genus Polioptila; species Polioptila caerulea. The sequence goes on along the minus strand of VYXF01006045.1, from coordinate 253,521 downwards.
CATGCCAGAAGACAACACCACCAGCCTGCAGGCAGGCCCGTGGTGGGGCGCAGGGAGCCCCAGGGCACAGGCGGTGCCTGCTGTCCCCATCCCTCACACACACGGGGCTGCCCGAAATCAGGCAGCCAGTGTTTGTCACCCTGTCACGGAGCACTGCCTGGCTGTGACTGCAGTGTATTCCACGGACCAGGCTGGCCACTGCCAGGTAGGAGTGATGCCATTTCCACCTGAAGTGTGCTTCCAAGCAGGCGTCCATGCACGCTGCCTGCTTGCCTTAAAGAAAGATGCAAAACCGAGCTTAACCCTTTTCTTTGGCAGATTTACAGATCCTTTGCACTTTCCAAAATGCAAGATCATGCAAGTATCTGTGCACACATCACTTTCTTTCCTTTTGCTACTATGACAGAAGTTTGGGGTCTCTCTGTTCCCACCGTGGAATCAACCCCTGGAGGCCCAGCCTCAGCTGGACCTTATTCAGTATTTGTTAGCTGCTGCAGAAGTGCAGAACAAGCTGCTCAGGAGTGAGTTCACAGCTTTTGGTGCCTCCCTGCTGCTCCTTGAACAGAGGCATGAAAGGAGAACTCCTCACGCTCTGCTCCCAGGTACCATGGACTGCCTGGGCAGTCCAGGACAGGGCAGTGCTTTGTCCAGATTCCTCACCTCTGCCCAAGAGCTCAGATGTGCAGTGTCCCCGAGCTCTCCTGGATGGGCACGCCCAGCTCCTGGACAAAACCTGCCTGGAACCGAGGGCAGGCAGTGCCAAGAGCCTGAGTAGATGCTTGCACATGGGGAACTGCTGAAAGCTCCTGCTCCACCCAAGTTGCCTTAAGCTCAGTCTCTGCTTCAACACAATATTTTCCTTGACAGCTTGAGAAAAATAACTTCTGTTATTCTGAAGCCTATTGAACGTAAAAGCCAACAAAAATAAAATCTCTCCTCCTATTTCCTACTTTCATGTAACTTATTGCAGTCATACAGTCCATGTGCTGCACAGCTCCTCGAGCTGCACGTGGGGTCAGAGCCTTTGGGGAAGACACACACCAGACCTGTGGGATCAAATGATCCATGCCCTGGAGAACTTACAGCCCCACGAGGCAATGGCACCCTTGGGGCTACTGGGACACCTTCAGGGAGGTCCAGGTTCAGAGCAGTCTGAAGAGTAAATTCAACTTTGAGAAGAGTCAATTCAAAGTTTTAAGTTCACCAGCATTCACGTTCCCACCCAAGAGCCCCTGCCAGCTGCATCTGCACTGGAGAGCCAGCAATGCCCTCAGTGGGGAGGCTGTCAGGCTCTGCCAATACGAGGCAAATTACAGAACTATGGATTTTAATTACTTATTTCATACCTCCTAAACAGAAATAATGTTCCTGAAAACCCATAGCAAAGCCAGCTGAAAAACAAAGGAACAAAGGAAAGAAGAGAACACCTAATCTTGAAGTAAGGAGGAGGATGAGCCCATCCACAAACTCTGAGTTAGAGCATTTTATTTAAGACCATTTATCTATGCTTTGTCCTGTCTACCAGAGCTTTAGACCTTTGATCCTACCACTGCCTTTGCCAAAGGCTGTACAGATGATTGCACCTGACACGTTACTTCAACCAGTGACATTGAGATGCCTTTCAGCCACAGGACCAACACAGCTGCAGAGCAGGATGCCGATGGAAAACGGATTAGGAGATTGCTCATCCTCTCGGAAGGTCACCTGGGACAGCTGTGTGTTGCTAAGCCCTGCATCAGATGGAGAGAAAAGGGTATTTTGCACAAGTCAGGAATTTGGTTTAACTGTCACAGTTCACAGCTTCAGCAGGAACCCAAGGCATGAGGCTGGTGATTCACGCTCCAACAAGAAACAAGACAACAACCCGGAGGTTTTTAAAATAGGCACGGCACATCAGGCAAAGTCTGTGGTAGAGAGAGGGTAGATCCCAGAGCATCAACATCCCAGCCCTGCACCAGGCTCTGTGCACTCACAGAAAGGGCTTTGAGCAGCACTGGCCTCCCTCCCTGGCAGAGACATAAGCTCTGTGCTCCCTACCAGCCACCTGGCCACTGAGTCAGAACACATTTTAAGCCAAATGCTTGTGAGATGGGAGGGGAGGGGGAGGGGAAATCTCTTCATTCTGCAAAAAATTACAGGACTGACAGGGTTCTTCATTTTATCCCTGCTCAATACACACAGGATCTTCAGAAATGTTCCTTCACAAACAGGGCCAAGTGCAGTGCTGGTACCACCCCCTGTCCCTGTGGTACACAGAAGGGGACTTGCCCCTCTCCTCCTCGGAACTGTGATTCCTTTTACCTTCCCAAGATGACTTCATATGAAAGTGGAGTCAAAAGAACCATGCAAAATCAAAGACTACCTGAAGGAAATTAAGCAAGCCCCTTTCTGTATGCCATTAAAGCCTAAATTCTAAGGAAATAACCTTATGTGCTTCAGACAGTTTGTTTCACTCTGCTAGTTTTTCAAATGATTTTACATTACACATGCTCAAATAGAAAAGGATGGCAGTAAATAGGAAACTGTAACTAAACATTGCTCCTTAACAGGTAGCAGATGAGATGCCAGCCATACCATACAATGGTATCAAATATATACAGATTTTCCTAATATTTCTTCATCACTTTGATTTAAGAAAAAGATGGCTCCTATTTGCAGCCTGTCATGGAGTGCTCTGAACACTGCTGTGCTTCTCCTTTGGGTTCCCTGTAATTTATCCCATTTCCTAAGCACATTTCTTGAGAATCATTCAGGGATATTGCCAAGTTTTTATATTTGCACTGAGTTTTCCTCAATCCAAGTATCCCCACAGGAATTAAAGTAACCAAACACAGAATCCTAACCTTTGTTGATCTGTCTTGTTTTCAGGAGATGCAGCTCTTTGTGCGGTCAAAAAGGACAACCCCAGGCATTTGCTGTGCACCACAACCCATCCTTCTCCCTCTGTGCAGTCACTGGTGCTGCTCCCTGCTCTCTGCCCTGTGTGGCAGCAAGGATGCCCAGGCAGAAAGGGAGGGTTGTGTGCCCACACATGGACAGGGCAGCCAGAGGAGCCCTGGGCACGGGAGGCCTTGGTCAGTGCAATGACAGCCAGCAGCTGCTGGTGCCAAGGCCCACCCCAGGATCAGCAGGGCTGCACCGAGCAGTGTCACACCCTGCCAGGCTGTCACAGCCTCTGCAGGGACTGTGGGGACACTCTCCCCACGATCTGTCCCTGCTGGGGCAGCTCCAGCAGTGATTCCGTGTCCCAGTGCCAGCCACTGCCGGGAGCCTGGGCAGCCCCTGCTTCTGCAGACTTGAGCCTTGAAACAGATGTTGCAAAAGTGCCCCAAAATAAACACTAATAGCTGCTGGGTCAAACTATTTGCTGGCTCAGTGGACACATGGGGCTTCCTCCTGCAGCCTTCTCTGCTTCCGTTTGACTCCTTTGTTAAAAATGCTGAGGAAAAGAGACTTTCTCTCATAAATTAGACTATTATCTCATATTCACCTTTTCTCTTCCCTTAATGAAAAGCAAGTTTCTACAGCATGTCAAATAAATAGCCCGTAAGTACAACACAGTCTAGTTCCTCTAATTTATGTCTTGGAAAATGGGGAGTTCTCAGTAGGTCCAGCTGTGCATTTGTATCCCTCACAACCCTCAGCAGGACAATCAGCATCTCTTCACCCCAGGAGAAAGCAGCACCACCTCCCTTCTTGTTACCAATGGCATCCACTTTTAAAAGCACTCTCTCTTTCTTCTCCTCAGTTTCTTTTTAGGCTTTTCTTCTCACTCCTGCCATTGCTCAGCCTGTGAGGGAACGCTCTAACATCAAGCCTTGCTCTGGTTCCCAGAGACTCATTTTTTGAAAGGATGAGATTTCCCAGCATCCTCAAGCCACTTCACATTTTCCTGTCCTTTTTCTAACATATGCCATACCTCTTCATTTTTGTTTACCACTCTTATCCCCTTTACTATTTTTCCCCATTTTTTTACTGATCCATTTTTCTTTTTACCCTCTTCCCTTCAGCTCTTTGCTTTTTTTACTCCCTGCCCCATTCTAGTGACACTTTCTGGCTGGATGTATTACCCACTGTGCTGAGGGGAAGCAGTGCATCTGAATTCAAGCTGCACTGTACAACAAGAGCAATACTACATATACTTACAGAAACAGCAAATCAGACTCTGAGTGTCCTCGTCTCCCTGTGCTAAATTCTCAGAGCCAAATGCCTCCCATTATCAAAACAATTTTAAATAAAGCTAAGGGGAGAATTAAATGAGAAATAAATTGGGCATTTAAAGCCCAGTTTGCAGCACTCAGCTGCTCTCCCTTCAATAGCTGCACTGCACACCTTCAATCAGGCCCCCCCTCTGCAGAGCAGTCTCTGTCTGCCCGCGTGTTCCCCACCCTGCCAGAGGGGATACAGGCACCCTGCACTGCCAGATAAGCAATAGATGTCACTGTCCCCTGCCTAAGACTAAAATGAGTATATGAATTCATTTTCTATTACAGCACAAATCAGAGAGGGAGAGGGAGCACGTTCTGTGCTTGGCTCTGTGCTCAGAACTGTGCATCACCCCACAGATGTGGGGCCTCCCTGCACACACTTGACCAACACTTTTGTGGTAAACCCTCAGATACTTCTGCAGAAAATGGGTGTCAGGGAATAACTACTGCTCTGGGATGACATGATTTTGTACTTTTTACACTCATAGCAAGTGAATCCCAACCTCCCTTCTAACCATATCCTTTTAGGACAGGCCCTGCCCAGCTGGATGAGGACAGAACACATCTGGGTGACATGATCCCTTCATGGCCAATTAAATATCATCTGAGAAATAAAAGTGCTTTAATTGAAAGCAACCAAAAATCAGAGTGATGAAAAGAAATCCTATTTTTTAGCCCTAAACAAAATGAAAATCAAAACAGAGAATTTAGTTGTTCAGAGGTCAGGAGAGAACCAGCTAGAAGGAGACAATCCTACATATTTATAGATTCTATGTACTTTCTTTCCATTTTAAAGAGAATAATTTCTTAACTGGCTGACACTCACCTGTGAATTATGACATCTGCCTCTAGAGGTTGTAGATACAGACAGGGACTAAACACACATATACTGCACCTGTCCTGCTGACACAGGGCTCTTGCTCTGCTAAAGGGATGCAGAGGAAGAAACAAAGAAATGCTCATGTTTAAATTAAGATTCAGAAAAGGTAAGTCTTCTCGTGAATGAAAGACAACAGAATATTTACACAGGTGCACGTGGATACACATACAGGCACTGTGGGGGAGAAGGAGGGAGAATGAGACATGTGCAAACCATAAAGATCTCACTGTTCACACCAAAACACACTGGTCCTGTTAACAGGAAAAGATCCAACCCTTGTGTACAAGCAAATTTTCCAGATTGTGGTCTAACATGTACATTTTGCTTTTTATTTAGCTATACTCTTGGACTACTGAGTTACAGATTTAAAATACCCAGAATCAGTGTAGGGAACTGTAGGGAAAAGCAGAAATAGGTTCCTCCCAAAGACTCAATTGAATTACTCAGAAAAGATTAATTAAAATTGAATTCTCTTTTGACATAAAATCTCCTGTTTGCTAGTTCTTTGTATGTCTATTACCTAGTTTCCAGTAGGAAATATTATAGTCTGTAATGAAATAAACTTCAAGGACCCTGTGGGATTAAACAAAAAGTTTACTATATTCTGAGAGCTGCAAGGTTCCAGTGCAAACCAGCTTGCTTAATGAGAAAATGTTCACATGCCATCACTGAGTTCATGTCAGGGATCTCTATCCTTGCTTTTTAAGGTACAGAAAGGCAAATGACTGAGTGTAGGGTGGAAAACAGCTTGATTTGCAAAGTGACAGCCAAAAGTCAGGTCTTTATTCAATCTCTCCAAAAACCTAGGGAGAGGGGAAGGGAAGGAGGGTATTTCCTTCAACCCTGAGAACAGCTTTGTAACTAGAACAAGAATTATTAAAAAGGAAAGGCCTTGGCACCTCCAGCACATGGCTGTGGTTTCACTGTCAGTATTTGGGGAAGCCATCCAGGGAATCACCTATATTAGGGGTCAGTGTGAGTGAATTAGATACAAGAGTGGGAGCATTTACATTGAACTGGTGCTTCAGGTCTGACGCTGTAAAATATTGCTTTGTGTTTTACCACATCCCACCTGGAGCCTAAGGAGACACTTGACATACTAAGAAACCCCTCAAAATGGACCTAGGGGCAGAGCCTGGCCCTCAATTGTTGGGTTTCTGGGNCCCACCCGTGGGGTGGTGTTAGTTTTTTATACTAAAAATTACAAATTATTTACAATAATTTTCCAATACCTATTGCCTCTGTTAGACAGTCAGTCTCTACTTTAAACCAATCAACAGCAGGAAAATGGAGCAAGCAAGAAGAAGGAAGAAGCTCAAAAAACCACGAGGATCCTCCATCCTGTCTTCACTTACACCATTCTAACAAACCCCAAATCTACTTTTTCACCCCGTGACTAACTAACTATCATTCTATTCAAACTCTTGTGACTTGTAATTCTTCACATAAAGCTGGTAATTGTTTCCATGGGTTAGAATCCAAACCACAGGTGCCTTGGGCTCTGTGCCAAGGTCTCCAAGCCTCCTGCCTGGGTCTCAGGCCCTCCAGGGCAGTCAGAGCCATGTCCTGGGCTCCCACACTCAGTGACACGAGGGAGTATTTCACTGAATCAACAGTGGCACAAAGAGTCACCAATCACTTTAACTGGAAAATCAGTTTGAGAGAGACAGAGCAAACATCATGTGTGTCTCTTTTTTCTGCATATTCTCACTTTATGGCACTTGTGAGGACACTATGAAATCCCCAGTGTTTAAAGTCTTGGCCTCAGAAGCTGGCACTGGTATCAAAAGGACAATATCTGTGTGTTGGCTGTTTGGGGCACTGTAACAGAGCCCACCAAACAGGTACTCACCACATCCCAAATCTGTGCTTCCAGCTACACAGCCTGCAGCCTTCTAATGGAAAGGTAAACTGTAAACACAAGCCACTGCTTTAGTGTAATCACACAAATGTAGCAGCTAATGTTCTCTTTTCCTTTATTTCCAGAATGGACAGGGTGTCTGAATCAAGCTACAGCTAATCTTTTTTCTTTTTTCTCCTTTTTTCTTCTCCTTAAGTGCTCAGTCAATTAAATCTTGCTTACATAAGGAATTCTTACTTGCCTTATTCCGACAATGACAGTTGACAATGTTCAGACTAAAGGATGCCAAAACCTGTTTTTTCCCTACATAGTAAAAATACAAACAGAAATCAAACCCAAGCAGACTAATAAAGGATTACTAGAGCTGACAATGGTTTGTGAATTTGAAAGGTTACATTGCTTGATTCAAAATAAACCTGAAATCCTGAGTCTGCCCTGAGATTTTTGCCCCCCCTGTTTACAACATTCTTCCCTTTGTCCACAAAGGAGTTCACTGACATTACCTTGCTCATCTAGTCCAGATGGCCCAGAGTCATGAAAATCCAAAAGTATTCCAGGAAGTGACCTTGGAGGTGCTTTAGTGATTCAAAATCCAGGGAAGACTGCAAGCCTGACTCTGGAAGCATCATAGCTCTAGCTCTAAGGAAAACCAGTTCACCTAGGCAGCAGCTGCCTTTTAAAGGACAACAGCAGATTCCCCAGTTGACAGGACATCTGCTACAGTTTCCCACAATTCCTGATTTACAAAGGAAATAAGAGCTGGTTTGCATCACACATGTCAATAACTGGGACTTTTCCCTTCTTACCCTTCAAATTGTGTTACCTCTAATGAGACAAGAAGACAATGCCTGGTCAGAAATGAAAACAAGAGGGGGAAATCTACAGGACAAAGATAGTTTACTTTTTTTTTTCCTCTGAACTGATCTGCTAGCTTTCCTCTGAGAAGCTGGCCAAACTGAAAATTGCAGGTCTGTGCTGCTCTCACCTTCTGGGAGATGATAGATAGATAGATAGATAGATAGATAGATAGATAGATAGATAGATAGATAGATGATAGATAAATGGATAGATAGATAGATAGATAGATAGATAGATAGATAGATAGATGATAGATAGATGGATAGATGGATAGATAGATAGATAGATAGATGATAGATAGATAGATAGATAGATGGATAGATAGATAGATAGATAGATAGATAGATAGATAGATAATAGATAGACAGATAGATAGATAGATAGATGATAGATAGATAGATAGATAGATAGATAGATAGATAGATAGATAGATAGATAGATGATAGATAGATGATAGATAGATAGATGATAGATAGATGATAGATAGATAGATAGATAGATAGATAGATAGATAGATAGATAGATAGATAGATAGATGATAGATAGATAGATAAGATACAAAGTACCTCTTCCCAAACCACACCCCGATTGGCAAAATAAAAATTAAGTCACCATGGATTTGCAACACAGAAGTCACCCTCTCACTTTTGCAGAGGACTATTTGCAATAAAGATGGATCAGAGTGTGAGTCATTTCTCTCTCCTCTCTGATGCATTCACACACGCCTACCACTGCAGGGGGATTCAGAGGAATGACCTGAATCTCAAGCACCCGGGGGTTTGCAAACAAAATCCGGTCAATGAGGTCATGCAAAGCCAGGCCTAAATCCATGGCTTCCCCTTTGCCCCTGGTTTGCCCCTCTCAGTAATTCAAACAGTGAAAGTGCAGGAGAAACAAGGAGTGGTGCCACAAAATGAAACCATGGGTCACAGAGCAGCTCCAGAGTATGGCATTCCCATTTCACAGGGCGGGTACTCAAGAAAGCTCATTAGGGGAAATCCCAGTTGATCACAATACTTCTACTTATTTTGTTTATTGAAAACAGCATGACAGATTCAAAACTAAGGGAGAATGAAGAAAAAGAAACATCAGCTTCGTTCACAGGCTCAGCTCCCTCTGCATGAACCACACACAAAATCAATTATTCACGATAAATGTTAAAAAAAATTGAACTGTTAATAGTAACATGTGAGGGAAGAGACAGAGGCAGCAAAGAAAAAAAAGAGGTGGAAGGAGGGTCTGGTCAAAGACGGGTTTGTTTTGGCAGCAGGTGGGTGGGATGGAAGGTGCAGAGGGGCACTCCAGGGATAAAGAAGCAGAAGGCAAGAGATGCTGAAGAGAGAGAAGGTCCATGATAAGGGATCAGGAGCCAGGCCCAACATGAGGCTGGGAAGAGCCTCAGTTTGTAGTTATTTTGCCTTGGCTGGTCCTCAGAGGAGTGGCTCAGGAGCAGACTTACATGCCTGCAGAGTGCTCCCTCTCTGCTGACTCACACCACCAAACTTAGAAAACACATAAAATTGAGAAGAATGAATGCAAGTGTCGGGAGATCTTCTATTCCCAGCAGCCTAAAAAGGAACTTGTTTATGCCACCTATGGAAAGAGCTGTGACACATTCCTTCAGTGATGGAATGATCCCACTAGGATCACTTTTGCTGGCCAACATTGAGCATATTTTTCACCAATTCATCTTTCCAGTGTGATTTATTCCACACATCCACTTGGAAAAACATTCTGAGCACCATCACAACAGCTGCACAGCAAAGTCCATCTCTATATTGATAGATCATGGTTTCATTTCTTGCCCAAACACAGACAACAAGGAGCTGCACCATGAGGTGCACACAAATTCTGTTCTTGAGCTTTACTGTCTCAGGAAATGACAAAGCAAATCCATCCAGGACAATGAAGCCAATCCAAAAGAGCCCCAAGCTTCAAGTGCCAGCATGGATAAGATTTGAATACACCCCCTGAAGACCCAAACTTAGAACAGCACATTGTATCACCTGTAACAAGTTAGTCCTTAGAGAACAGCATTACCTTCAGGTTTGGTTTGAAGAGCCAACAGAAATTACTCCATCTTAAGCATCATTTTTTCCAGGATGGACAAAAAACAGGAGCAGTAAAATACTCCAAATCCCTTCACCCTTATATGTTGTTCTGGGGAATATTTCAACACACATCTTTGTATGTCCTGCAGAAAGGACATTCCCTTACACTGTGTAAGAGCACAACAGCTCCAGCTCCCAGTTACTCTAAGTTATTGAGGAAGTTTCCAAAGAGTAGTTTTGAGAGCCATTTTTTTGATTCTGAGTCTGGTGAGTCTGGCTATTCTCACTTAAGACTAAATCAAATGCTTCTCAGGCTTTCCTGTCTAAACCATATTGTTCCTTCTGGGCCCTTTGTCTATATTTTATGAAATAACTGATGTTCTCTATCTCCAGGGGGCAATTTATTACTGCTAGGAACCATATGATCTAATATATCTCTTCCAATTCTGTCTTTTGAGGCTTCTATAATTTTTCCAGAGATTTTTATTTTGTTCCCAAAGAATGGTTTGTGTACCCTACAATTTGTCCCATGGATATTTCTTGGTCTGAAAAAGACACTGGCTCTCCATAGAAACCTTGCCAGGTACTACCAATGCAGAAGCATTGCTCCAGGGGCAGGATGCATGGAATTATTTAATATTTTCTTAATTTTGGTTAACTCCCAGAAAATTCACCATTATACTTTCTTCTATCCCTAGTATTACTCTCTGTTTTCCCTTCTTCTTCAGCCCTCACTGGCACTGTCCCATACCCCAGCCTGCCCAGCTCACCCTGACTGGTGATTTTAAGCAATTTTAGGAAAATAATCTTCAGAGAAAAGCTCTGTTCCCCCAGTCAGGTCTGGTAACTCTAAAGCAGCATCAGTAACATAATCAGATCCTGGAACTGGCCATAGAAGAAACTTAACTCTAGCCCAAACCCAGGGTTTTACCAAGCACCTCGTACACATTTATTTCAGTCGGGTGCCAAAATGAGTGGAGCTTGCAGATGAATTTGCTCCCCCTGTAGTTTACATTTGGGGCTCAACCCCAGGTGCATTGGCAACCTGTTATGAGCTGCTTTTGGAGGGAAGGGTCCAAAGGCAATGAAGGATTAGAGATCTGGGAGACAACATGGCCCATTCCAATGAGGCCCTTAATTTGCTGCTTTGTTGCACTACACACACACACACACAGATATGTATAAATACATTCCCCCCCACAAACCCCAGCTGCTTTTGGTGCTTCTCAAAAAGGGTGGTTTTGAAATATCCCTTCCAATGCTGGGATGGATGTTTCTAGTGCTGGGGTTTATGAAGTTCCTCTGGCAGCTGTTTCCAAGGCTGCTTTGTCGTACATTTCTTTGCAAGAGACCCAGAATGGCAAAGGGGCTTTGCAGATAAGTATTTCAATTGCAACCTTTATACTAAAGTGTAATAGGAACATCGGGGAATTAAATAAAATTATATTTTTCCTAGATGTCTGCTTAAAAAGGAAATTCAAGATTTTATGGATGCCCCAGAGACAAACTATTACATTACATTCCTTGCTGTTCTTATTTGAGTTCTATCTGTTTGAGCACCTCAAATAGCACAGAATCATTCATAAAGAATGGGCAAGAGAGACTGTGTCCCATCAATATTTCAAGCTTGGTTATCAAATCAAGAGAAATTCATGAGTTCTGCTCCAGCTCAACATTTTCAGGTTTGATACTATTGTTTGACAGTTTAGAGGGTTTTCCCTCTGCAGTCTCATTGTCATTAATATTTTATATAATGTTCCAGTTGATGCTATTGTAATATTTATTAATTTTTTTTTTTACTTGGCTGTACTAACCAGTTTTTTCTTTTCTCTTTCAGCAGGGAGAAATTCACACTCATTTGCTATTTGTGGGGTGATGACATAGTGTGAAGAAGCAGTAATGATGACTGACTGATAGAAGACACCATATGTTCTCTTCATTTTTCTCTGTGCTATTTTCCAAGAGATGAATAAAGACTCAGTATAAGATAAGCTTTCCTATATATAGTATAAAAAAATGACCTTTTTTTTCCCCAAATAATTGGCAGGATGGTAGAAATGATCCTTTTTCCTAAAGCATTCAAACAGTATTGCTATAAATATCAGGCTCCAAGTCATCAAGACAAATAATTTCCAGTCTTTCCCACCAGAAACATTTTACATGTATCCAGGCACCAGAAACAACTTTACGATTAATTCCACTCACCCCTAAATGTTCTCCATCTTTCCATAGCAAACATTTTGAAAATATAAGTTGCATTTGCTGATGACTAAGCAAAGGTAAACAATTCCTTCCGGTCTTAAAAGGAACTCAATCCTATATAGGACTCTAAGTGACTGTGTGCAATGCATGATAATCACAAATCCTGATTATGAGCACAGTACTGGCAACACTAGATCATGACACTAGATTATGTGCTGGGGTGTTTCTCTGCACCCTGAGTGTCTGAGTCCGTGAAACTAATAAAACAGGAGATTTCTTTCAATAAATATTGCCTTTGCTTTAACATTTTTTAATACAAAATAATTGGAAATCTCATTTCCTAGAAATAACAGAATAAAAATCTTTTATTGTTCTAGCATACGCACTTACCGAGTATATTCTTTTCCTAAATAAATATTTTCCTTTTTTTTTTCCTCTGTCCTTTTTGTTCATTTTACCCTCTCAAAACCAAGGCTTTGTGATTGTTGCTCTTCCTCCTAACTTTGAAATAGCCACTAACCAGCCTCAGACTACAGCAGAGCCACACAGATATCTGCTAATAAGCAGTCAGGAGCAGAAACAAAGAAGTAAACAAAAGGGATTCACATTGCCTTCTGTTCCATTGGAGACAGAGAGAAAAAAAAAATAAAAATCAATCCTCCAAACAAAAAAATAACCTCCAGAAATTGTTGGTTTAAGATACCTTATTTTTCAAATTCATAGGCATTTTTTGTAAGTAATGGAGCCAAAATCAGAGACAGACATAATTGTGAGTCCTGCAAGGCAGCAGGGCAGAGAACGCGCTGTCAATGGACCTAGTGCCAGGACTCTTGTTTGGGCTTTGTTTTCAAGGTCACCCATTTAAAGCATTTTTCACAACACAACCTGAATAAAGAATACAGAGCCACATTCTGCTCGCCCTGCTCACAAAGGCACCACCACAGATGTAGCAGGAAAGGTTCCTTATGCCAGGAAGCCTTTGGAGGACGTTTTCTCTCTGGTCACCTGCCATAGCAACAGACATCGAGCAATGTTTTACATTTAGAGTATGCAACTCACTTTTCCCAGTTATAGACTTATTATTTTGCTGTGACAGCTTATGCACCCTGCACCACAGAGAGCAGGACAGAAGGTGCTCAGGTAAAGCAATGACTGCAGTTTTCACATGTTATTCTTCCTTTGAACTCCAAGTGGCATGAATGCATCTTCCCCTGGAAAGCTGTCACATGCACCTTCTTTTCCTATGACCGTGGAATTACATAAAATCTGATCTCAAAACTCTCATTTAAATATTCCATCCTATCAGCAATCAGCTGGCTTGCTTAAGACTACAGACTAGGGTCCCTAATCAATACTTTGATAAATAACATCTACTTAGAACAATTGATTGCTAGGGAGCAGACTAGGTATAATGTATTTCTGCTAATCTAGTCACAGGATAAATGTCATCGTTTATTTGTAAGACACACCTAAAATTATTCTGAGGGCTGTAGATAGGATCCATCGTGACACACATTTCACACTGTACACAATGACAGGTTAAGGTCATGGTGGGTGCTCAGGGCAGCGTGTCTGGCATTGCTCCTTGGCAAGCTCCTGCTGCCCCCGGGCTGCCAAAGCTCAGCTCTGTGGCTCCCTGGCAGGAAGCTCCTGGGACCCACACTCCAAACTGAGGAGTGGGTGCAGAGCACAGCATATCCCTTGATGCTCTGAGGGCATTATTCAGTCTAATTAAACAGCCACTTCATTTCACTAGCAACAGCCAGGCATGCCACCCAGGCCATTCTTGGGGATTACAGCCCTACCCCAGTTTTTGCTCTCATGAGACTCTTTATTCTGCTGCACAGTTATGTGGGAAAAGCCTCTCTGTATCTTAGGGTCGAAAATAGCCAGCAGAGAGTGCAAGAGGCCCCTTCTGTGTTGTTCAGTCCATATCCAGGCTCAAGATGAGACACCTTGGTGCCCACCATGCCCTGGCTATAGCGTGTCTGCTCCAATTTGTTGTTCGAGGACACCATCACTTCAATTCTCTTCCAATTACTTCCATGTCTGCCCTTGAGCTGCGTGTTCACAACCTTTTGGGAGCAAGTATGGGCCGCCGATATTCCCAACCAGTCTCAAAATACATATATATCCTACAAATTGCAGCCCGGAGGAGACGCCGGCCAGGATGCTTGCATCCACACGGAGGATATGGAGGAGCCCCTTTTCTCCGTTCCTCCCAGAAGACACTCGGCAGCAGGGGCGCAGAGGCTCCCCCGCACCCTGCCCGGGATCTTTCCTCCCTCTCCGCAACGTGCCCCTCGCGGGTGCAATATTCCGCCGGGAGCCGCGCGGGCCGAGGCTCGGGATGCGGGAGCCGGGAGCGCGCAGGGCGGTCACAGGCTCGGCCCGCAGCGCCCGCTCCGCGCGGAACTGCCCTGCAGACAATGCACGATCCGGCGGCCGCGGCAGGGAGCGGCC
>VYXF01006045.1:160016-238496 GCA_013397295.1 Polioptila caerulea | reverse complement strand
GGTGATTGTGCGGTGCAGGGGCAGCGGCCGCGGCCGGGCGCGGTGCGGTGCGGGTCGCCCCGGGGCTGCGGCGCGTCCCCTCCGCCCCAGCCCACGCCGCTCCCTTCGCCACCGGGCGGGGCCGGCCCAGCCCCGCTCGGGCACGGGGGCACCGACACCGGGACCCACCTCCAGGTGAGGATGGAGCCGGCGGCTTCGACGGGCTGAACGCTCGTGGGTACGGGTCCAGCGTGGGTTTCTGTAACGAAAATAACGGGATCCAAAGCAAACTAGTTGATAAATGCAGGCATCTGCCCAGACTGGGAACCCAGTTCACCCGGAGTTCAGTCTATGCGAGCAGCAGCGGTATGAGGGGACACGGAGGCACTTTTTAATTTCTGGAGTTATCTTTAGAGAACAGGGGGTTTCTCTGGGCGCTGCTCTCCTGCAGGAGAGCTTTTCAGCACGCCCCGATTCCCCTGCCCCTGCTCGGCTACACTGGCAGCTCGGACCTTGCAATGCCCCTTTACCTCACCCAACCCTCCAGAACGGGTATGTTCAAACCAAGCAAAATACAGCAAAAGAATGAATTGTACAAGTATGTTAGCCCCAGCGGGCTGGTGGTGGGCAACCTGGTGGTCAGACCCTGCTGACATCTGGGATTCCCGGGTGCTGGCTGTAGAAGTAGCCAGAAATAATGTGATACCTGGTCATAGCTGTGTCATTAGTTTTTAAAGATTTTTCTGAGGTTAGGAAAACCCCTAATTGTAATTGTGTTATAATATTGCTTTCTGACTGTAGCTGACTTATGTTACATGTACATTAACATGTTTTTAAAAACCCAAAGGTGCTCTTTTTTTAACGTTAGACACCTACCCTGAAATTCCTGTATTTTTTTGCAAGATTTAAAAGTTGCTGCTATTAAGAGAACAGGCTGTATCTAAAGTACCAGAGAGAGAGGGTGAATAGTAAATCCGAACAGTCTCAGAAATGAAAACTGGAAATGCTGCCGTTAAATCTGTTTTGTTTATTAATGATGCTCACCATTTGACAAGAAAGCTCTCCTCAGTTTATCCCGAGAAGATTTAATTTTGTCAGATGCCTGGTGTCTCATCAATTCCTTTCATGTCCCTGGGATTTTCTCTTTTCCAGGCTCAGGCCACAGCAGCTCTCTGTGTTGGGGATAACTGTTAAGCTCTTCTTTTGAATTCATGAGCTTCCAAATTAAACTTTTGCTGACACCTGCTACCTAGCCTGGTTGAGCAGAATGGCCGTGTCACCCAGGCTACCGGAGCTCTGCCACCAAACAAAGTAAATCGCAAACAAAAATAATTGTAAGATGCCTGGACTAGGTAACACAATGATTTGGGGCACATCTGGGAAACTCTGGCTACTAGAAATCCAATCAAAGTCTGCTTCTAATGGAGCAAACTTTCCAACAGCAATCACAGGCAGGAATTAAATCCGTAGAGTAGATGGCAACAGAGATTAATAATCATCATCAATTAGCTGATGGAATCAAACAGAAAAAAATGAGGGTAAACAAAAACCTGTCTCCCCCTCCCCCTTGAACCCAGTCCCACCTTCATTTATCCAGAGTCAAGGAGCTCTCCTGAGCACTGGTTTCAGTGCCAAAAAATTTAGCAGGTGTCATAACATAAGGTCAAGACTTAATTATTAATATAGAGACATCAATCATCCTGTGGGGATGATTTATTTATAAATCACCAGAGCTGTAACACAAGACAGTGAATTCTGATTTCCTCCTGCTCCTTCCTGAAGGGATTGGGAAGGTCCACACTGTGGCCAAATGGCCTCAGGAGCCTACAGAAATTTTTGCCCAGCCCCAAACGGAGGAGGCTTTTCTACACCTTTTAGATCGTGCAACCAAAACACCACCGGGGAAATCTCATGCATATTTGCTACATCTTAGTAATGAACATTTACTGATTATGGATTATCTGGAGAATTTAGCTTTTTAAACATTATTCAAATTTTTATGTTTATGTAAGCTAATAAGACTGAGGAGATTCAGTAACTACTCTTTGCCTTATGGTATTTGAAAAGAGTGTCCATGGGGCTTAGCTCAGCATCTTCCAGTCATTTTTAAAAGACTAAAATAGAATTTTTCTGCCTGAAAAAAAAACACCCTATCTCTACTCAGTATAATGTTCTTTGCTCACAATTAATGCTAAAAATCAATTTTCTAATATGCTTTTTATGTTTCTGCTGAGCACAAACAGGATGGCACAGTAAAAGCTTTTATTGCCATCTGATTGGGCTGCAGTGGGGGTAAGTAAGGGCCAGCAGGACTGTGAGATTGCAATGCTGGATGCAGCAGACACAGAGAAGGGGATGGGATGCTGAGCAGCAGCCACAATCCTGCTCTCAGGGTCATTCAGAGAAATGTTACCAACTCTGTGGGCAGAAGCAGGACCAGGCCCATTAGGTTTTCTGATAGCTAGACAAAGCCCTGAACATGCACTTGGACTGTTCCTTAACCTCTTCTAGGATTTTGATAAAGGGTTAATTACAGCCAGGGATTCTGAGAGATTTGTCCATTTATTTATCTGTTAAGAGGAATCATGCTATTGATCTTATTCACATGACTCTTTTTCAGGCAAGGAGGTGATTAACTTTGAGTGAAACTGGTAAAAAAAAGAATATAGAAAGAGAGATGGAAAGTTATGGTAAAAATAAGAGCTAGGAGGGAAGGTTTCCTTTGCTTTTCTACCATTATCTTGTGAAACTGTGTAGCCCAAACCCATCGGCTTTACCATCAAGAAAAGAGGAGCACAAGGAATATCCAGGGCATCTTGTGATCCTTCTGAACTTCATGGCAGGGCTCCATTTTGGCAAGAGCAAGTCAATAAGCATTCCTGCACATCCATTATTCTGTTCCCACTGATTTTAAAAGAAGACCATTTATCACTGTATTTCAGTGACAGAAATACTAAAATAATGTTTCACTGGTTTTATGAGAGGATGTGAAAAAGGATGGATGAGCTGGCAATGTCTTCAAGGAACAATTAAGACATTAAGAGTATGGGAAAATATTTTTAGGAAATAACTAATTAGTGAGAAAATAGGAATTTAGGACCCAATTCAGTCATGAGACGTTCCTCAAGTACCCTCTGGATTTTGCTCAGAGCATGTGAAAAAAAATGAAAAATTCATCATATTTCTTGTAGGCAAGACCAGTCATCTGCTTGTGTGTTTTTATGGTATACTGGGGATATTTATAGCATTTAGTAATGCCAGCAACATTCAATGTAAAGAGAAACAGATGAATGTATCGTGAAACAAGACACTGGCAAGGCAGGTGGGAAAAGATTTCCAAAATATTGCAGCAACCAGGCTGGGAGAAATCTAGGAAGATGGTAAACATAACAGACCTAGGTAGCTTCAAGCAAAGCCAGGGTTAAAGCCCCAGGCTGAGCCCTACACACGTTGTGGAGAGGAGGAGAGCCAGGACTCCTGAGTGGAAGCCCCAGCAGATGTGGCCTCCACGCCACTCCAGCCTCAGTGCATCCAAGGGCACGGGTGACAGCAAAATTGCAGTTGAGTGCAGAGAGAAGAAAGAAGGGGAATGAAATTGTATTGGCTCAATTACAAGAAACAAATCACAGGCCTCCCTAATCAGACAGATGATGCCTAACTAGGGCACAACATGAACCACAAAGAAAGGTAGCAGATTTCACAAATTAGTCATGGCAAAAATGGTGAATTTCACAGCTTGAAGTGAATTCATGTTATAGGATGAAACAGCACAAAGTGATTAAGAGCTCTAACTGATAGGAGCAATAAGCATGTGAGACTTAGTCATCACACAGCAGCCGACATTTGTCTGGCTTCAGCTGAGCCACAGGAGCAGCCCTTCAGCCTCCAGTTTTTGATGCTGAGTGGGAGCTGGTGAGGGCAATCACAAACAAGATCCCCCAGATGTTTCCTGGAGTTTTCTGTTTCTGTCAGGTACAGCCATGGTGGTCCAATACAGCTGGAGCAGCCACTCTGTAGGGAGATGTTCCAGGCACAGGCTCCGCTCCCAGGGGATTTCCCACTGAAATTTTGGAGCTGTGGCAGCAGGAGCAGTAGGACCTCATCTCCACAGCATGACCACACCGGTGAAGAGCAGAGAGGGGAGAGAGCTGAGAAAGACTGGGATGATGGGGAAATGTTGCAGCGCACTCCTTGCCATGTTGGGGATGACCTTCGAGGTCTGGCAGTGCCATTTTTAGAGCCACTAGGTGCTGGCATGTTCCACCTCATAGTACCCACACCACAGCATGTGTCCCTAAGAGAAAACAACCATTAAACACTATTCCCATTTTCCATTCTTGCAGAGGATCAAACCTAGTGTCACAAGCCTCTGTCACAGGTGGTGTTGCGTGACTTTTGCTGGTAAAACAATTTAATAGCTGTGACTGCACACTTTCAAGGAAATGTCTGTTAATAGACACTAGAACGTTACCCTTACACTTGTATCTCTGCTCAGATGAAGATAAAAATTCTGGAGAAAAATACCACCATTATATCTTAATACTTCTATTTCAATAAATTCTTCTATCATAGTAACTCTTCTATCATAGCTATTGAAAATCCATAGAGCAAAATGGAAGCAAAGTGAGCTAATACCAACCAGGACAAGGCCGCCCTGGAGAATTCCTCCTCCGGCAGCATAAGCCTCCTTCAAACTCCAGCCGCCGGCCAGGCCAGGCTCGGGCAGCGCCCCGGCAGCCCCGGGCGGAGCCGTGCCAGGGGTTTAGCACATCCCGAGCGGGCAGGCGGAGCCGCGAACCCTGCAGGGAGCAGAGCCTGGCAGCTTTCCGCTGCTTATTGAGGGTGTTCCAGCAGCGGCGGCTCCGCTGAGCGCAGCTGTGGTAACATTGTGCAGGGAGAGGGGAAGCTGCTGAAGTTGCCAGGACTGAAGCCATAGAGGGAAGTAATGGGGCAGTGCCAGTTCCTTCACATCCCACCTGGAATTTATCAGCCGCCCGAGGGGGGTAGCGGAGCACCTGCATCCCAGATTATCAAACACTGACCCTCTGTGCTGAGTGCAGCTGGGCCTCGACTGGGCACTGCACGGCCACAGCTCCACGGCAGCACCAGAGCATTCTCAGGTGTACCATGAAAAAGGACCCCAAGAGGAACTGATCGCTCTTGAACAAGGATGCAAACACAAAGTTTAAAAAGAATTATCATTTCTAAAGCATTTTGAAAGGAATGCCCTTGGAGTCCTGGTAAGGAACCAGAAAGGACTTTTAAGAAGGCAGGGGCAAGAGACGCTCTTCTCCTGTACTGATTTTGGAACCTGGCAGGTTTTAAGAGACCTTTCAGTAACATTTTGCAAATCAATGCTAATTTGATGTATCAGAGCTCAGCACTGTGCCAATTCACTGTCAAACCAGTATTAACTAGGCATTTTTGGGGAATGCTTATAGCT
Organism: Polioptila caerulea; assembly: GCA_013397295.1. Taxonomy (NCBI): domain Eukaryota; kingdom Metazoa; phylum Chordata; class Aves; order Passeriformes; family Certhiidae; genus Polioptila; species Polioptila caerulea. The sequence continues at coordinate 233,074 of VYXF01006045.1, read as the reverse complement.
CAAGGTCCATTAAATATGCAAACCTGGCAATTATTTCATTACCCTTAAAATACTTACTTTGAAACGAGCATCAGAGCACCCATAAATGGTCTTTCAGTCTTCATCAGAATGAAGCCTCCCTCTTTTGAAAGTGTAAGGCAGTGTCCTGGGAGAGGAGGCTGGTGGCTGTGCTTGGGATGAAGACAGGAGGCAGGAGGGGACTGATGCTGCCTGCAGTGCTGCCACGGAGAAGCACAGCTACGTCAAAATCTGCCAGGGCCTGATCTACCACTGATACAGCAACCAACCTCCAGAAAGTCAGGAAACGTTCAGTGAATGGCAGTCCTCGAGAGAGCACTGATTACTCACCTTGGCAGAGGTGGCCATATCAGCTGCATAAACTTTCTGAGTGCTTTTTGAACCTGAGTGCCTGTGATCTGACATCCACGTAAAGCTGGGAGCTAAATGAAAGTTGCTTTATTTTTTAACAGTTGCTATTTTAGCCAAAGCTGCAAGAGATCCTGGTCTTTAAATCTGGGTTCCTTTAATGCCTGCACAGAAACAGTTTGAGAGAAGTTGGTTTCAACTTCTATTCAGTGTGGTCCTCAAATACAGACCTGATTCCCTTCAGAGTTGGGAGAATCACAGCAGTAGTTAGCTGGTGACATATATATTTAGATGGCTGAATTCAGGCATCTACGTTTGAATATGTGATTTAATATGCCTTCATTTTTATGTCCTGAAATGGAGCTTAGCTCAAAGAAGATCAATTAATTTTTGTGTTGCTTTTAAGTTCTTTAATAGAAGATGTTACATAAATAATTATTTCATATACTTTAACAGGTTGGGGTTTCTTCTGCATGAGCTGCTTGATCTGCTTAAAGCATATAAATTAGTATGAGGTGAATTAATAAAATAAGCTCAGAAATCTAAAGAGTGCATCAGAAGTTAGACTAGTGCATAAAAAGGGGTAAAAGCTAAGTTGGTCTTTCACTGGCAAAAAGCAGACAGATTGTTTTTTTGTGAACCTTTAGACTTCTCATTTCTCAGGAATCACAAAATCCATTTGTGAAAAGATCTAGGAAATAAAGAAAGAAATTGTACAAATGGCATCCTGGTCAGTAAAGCATGTGAGTCTGCAGGCACATAGACAGGATGATGCCATGAATCTCCCCTTTGTGTTGCAGTTTAGAAGAGGAGTTATTTTCTTCATCTGAGCAGATGCCAAAGGCTCAGAGAAGGGCAAGCAGACAGAACGCAGCCCCTTTCTTGTAGCAGAAATGTATTTGCCTGGTTTCTCAAGTAACAGAAGAGTCCTAATCTGCAGTGATGAAACCTCTTTGTCTGGGGGTTATCACAGCACTGGCTATAAGGCAGAGCATGACCAATGATTATTTCATACTTCCATCCTCCAGTCCAGAACTTATTCCATCCAACACAGATTTGCACATCCACCAGTTCTAGGGAAAGTTCCTTCCCTGCCATCTCTATGATATTTTACAAATACTTACATGCTTTTGTCCATCTTTCCCCAAAAGCAGACTTTATCACACTCACATCAGAAACCTCCCTTTCCAACTACAGAAGCTGATTTATTACTTTTCTGGCTTTTCTTCTCAACCATTATTCAGATCCCATTGTTAGTGATTCTTTCAATAATACCAAAGCCCTGTGACAATGTTTTAACAAGTCACAACTTAGTAGCAAAATAATTCACATCTGCCCGTTAGTTATGGATGCATGATCCACCCAAGGAAGCTGCTGTCCAATAAATTACTGAACTGTCTGCCTTCCCACAGTGCTCCCCAAACTCTCCAGCACCTCTTCACCACTTTCTATTGCCCAACTTAGTGCCAAGACAAAGGATGGCAGCTGTTTCAGCACTTAATGCCAGTATTCCTTTGCAGACTAGGGGGAGAGGATTTCCTTTCAAGATGCCACTCTTCCCACTGAGACTGGCAGTAGTATTATCTCACATCTTTAAATACCAGTCTTGGAGTTATCAGTATGACAGCAGGGTACAAAGATTTTATGATACAGAAAATTTACATTAATAATTTCTTTTTTTTTCCCCCCCAACATTTAAAATCTAAAGTTACTTCTGAATCCTTGAATTAATGAATTAATCCTTTTCTCATAAGCACTGTAATTGTTTAATGCTTTGGAATAGCACTGCCCATATTGTGTTGTGTCTGCTGCCACTCCTGCAGGTCTCACGACAGCATTAGATGTTGTATATGCACCTAACACGTGTGAGCCTATAGCTCACACAAAGCTCTCCTATTCTGTACCTTGCACAGGAGGGCTACAGCACTGATGGCAGCCAGTACATAGTATCTATAAATAACAAATCATCACACTTACCTGCCCTGTGTTCTTCTGATACATTATTATTAACCTCTGTTGCAGCACTTTTGCATCAAAATACTAGAATCAGCTTGTTATTCTACCTTTAGTTTACACTGGGAGAAACCTCAGCTCAGGGTAATGTCAGGAGATTATCTGAGGTCTCTATTATAGTAGCAGCATGTGTTGCTAGCACAGAAATTCATCTGGTTTTCATAAATATTTGATAGGGCTCTATCATCCTCATCATCATTTTGGCTGGTTGGAAGAGGATCCCCCCGCAATTGCAACCCATTTCCGAGTTGTCATGGAAAGTCACTTGGTGATATTTCAATCAGAGTGTTCTTATAACAAATTCCATTCAAATTCTGTCTGAAAGGGAGTTAAGGTTTCATCCTGCTGCTTAGAGAATGATATGCTAAATGCAGCTTCCCACGGGCTTGGCTGCAGTCCAGCACTTTGTAATTTATAGTTCTCCTTCCGAGTTCTGGCTTTGACCTTGGGACTGCACCGTGAAGTTCTCCCAGCTCCGGCACCTTTGGCTAAAGCACCATCCCAGAGCCCTCGCCCCCTTCCCAGGGAGTACAGGGCAGCAGCAGGGCAGCTCCTGGGAGATCCAGGGCAGGGCTCTGGCACATGGGCAGGTGGGAGCAGCAGCACAGGAGAATACTCATTTTCTCTTCTTTACTATTAGGAGCAAATCATGGAGCGTTGTTCTTAAATGACAGAAATTACTAGCTAGCTTCAAAGCATGACATTCATTCACAGAAGAGGTTTAAATTATATTAGCCAAAGGTGTTTTCTGCAGAGACAGCCACAAAACAGCTCTAATTTGAGCTCTCCAAACAGCTGTTGTGCCCTATGTATTTATATTGAAAAAATAACTTGGAAGGTTATGTTAACATGCAATTAAATTTTTAAAAAAGTTTTAACATTAATACTGATCTTATTGATAGCATACAGGGGGTGCCTAAGATGCTTTACCAAGAAATGTGTGTGTCCATGGCCAGAGGAACTGACAACTCAGATTGTAACACATGCCACTTTTAACAGAAAAATTGTGTAATTGAGAGAAATTATTGCTCCTTGAAGATTACATTCATTATAGATTGTAGCAGAGATATGTCTTCAGAATGACTGCAGTTCCCTTCAGTTAAAGAGCTTTTCAGAAATACCAGTGTTTGAGCTCATGGATGTAGCTGCAATTGTTTTAGCAGAGTTAGTGAGGGAAAGCAATTTAGAGGAAGGTACAGCAGACCCGTACAGCTCTTTTGTTTCTTTATTCTTTACAGATTTTTCAAGGACATACCTTCTGAAAGTACTTTTTGTACCTACCTATTTGGATTCCTTAGGATGAAGAATAATTTTAAAACAAAAAAAGGATTACTTTTAAAATAATGATTTTTAATTTTTTTTTTTTTCAATTTTAAAGTCATTATTTTAGAAGTCTCTTAGACATTTTATTTCACCAGTAACTGCCATGGATTTTCTGCAAAACAAGTGATATGGGTTTAGTGTTGAAACCAAAGACAAACAACTCTTCATTTTTTCATTTGCTCTTCAAAGAATTGCATCTGACATTTTGAGTGATTGGCATTTACCATAAATGAACCTTCTCTGTAACCCAGTTGTATCCCAGTTGTATCTCTTTTGAAGCGCTTCTTCTATTACCTGTTGTGAAGACACCAGAGAATTGTTATGTTATACAGTGCAAACCCAAGAAACTCCCTTTGCTACGTGCTCATCACCAAGATACCACTGGCAAAATATACATCAGCTCCCTGGAGCAGTCTAAAAATGGTGGCACTGCACTGGAGAACTTCAGCAGAAGTATGTTTGGCTTTTTTGCTTCACTTGAGACACAACCACAGTGCCATGATAACTCTGCTGGGCAGTGCCCAGCTGGGGTGTGTGGAGAGGGCCCAGGGCAGTGGTGCTGTGTGTGCAGAGACCTCAGCGGCGGTGCCCCCACGGGAAAGGACAACTGGCAGGATTCATGGCAGCTTTCTGTGCAAGAGGTTTCTGTGCTCTACACCGAGTGTTTATTCTGGCAGTAGCTCTAATTGTGCTGTAAACCACCCTGGGTGCTGGTTGCTGTGTGCCCAGGAGTTTGACTCGAAGCCAGCCAGCAGTGAGCTCTGTGATAACAGGGCATTATTTCGCCGCAGGAGCCTCGAGCCTGTGGTAGCAACAGCCTTCCTGCTTCCTCCCACGCTCCTCTGAGCAACCCAATCCCGTCTCCAGGGTGTCTTCTGGACTATAAACTTGCTGTAGTTTATTATTAGCACACCTTATGAAGTGTGAGGTGTGTATTAGAGATATCTTTCTCTCACATGTTAGAGAATTAATATCAGCCCATCTCCAAGCCAGCTGACCCCATTCCCATGCATTTCTAGGGCAAAGAAGTAGCAGGGAGTACTTGGGCAGAGGGAACCCATCACCAGAAATAACTCTCTAGGAAAAGTCTTCCCTTCTCAAAGTCCTGCTCAGCCCTGGGAATCTCCTCATTCTTTCAGTGGAGACCAGTCACTGTTGACTTTTGCAGTGCTCTGAGCAGAGGCAGTGGTTTCTTCCAGCTTTTCAGTGTTGCAGAGTTTTTTGTACAATCATTGGCATTATTCATGCACACCTCCAGCTCCTCATCCTTAAGTGACTTTGAGACTTCCTTCTATAATCCATCATATCAGCAGCCCTCTTGGCTGGCCTTGCCTCAGTAACAACTGCTTCTTCTTGCAGCAGTTCTCCTGACACCTCTTGTCAGCAGGACAGAAAGCTGAGCTCAGTAAGAGGGGACTACATGGAATTCATCCACATTTGGATGGGAAGGGAGGGTGCGTGTGGGATAAAGGAGGTATGTGAGAGAGCATCAGAGGAAGCAGCTGGGCTAATTCAAAGAAGCAGCTCTGCCTTGTAATTCCATGTATCACTGTGTGCCATTACCTGGAGCAGAGCCTGTGAGACAAAGGAATACCCATTCCATCTGAGCTGGCTCTGGTGTGTCTGATCAGAGCCTCTCTGCTTTCACCAGCCATACACCACCTCACTGGCAGTTCTGCCACATGGGCACTTCCCCTGCATGGCTGTTCAACTGCCCTGTTACTTTCTCCAGGCTTCTTTTCCCCTCTAATATCTCACCTAAACTTTTTCTTTCTTAGCTTCAGGCCATTGCTCCCTGGCCTACAATTTTCTGAGACTGTGAATAACTTCACTTCTGTTGTTCCTTTGATATTAGACTGTGGTCATGTTCACCCTGAGCCATCTCTTTCCCTGGACTCTGAATTTGGCTTTCTCAGCCTCTCCATATGTTACATTCTCTAAATCTACACATCATTGTCCTCCTTTGTTTTCATCTTCTTTTGAAGTTTGGTTGCTAGAAATACAGAGCATCATGGTTTTAGATGGCTGTTATTTGTACTGACTTACATGCACTTCCCACAGTTAGCTGTATTTTCTTACCCAGAAGGGCTATTTTTGTTTATATTAGTTTACTTTATGAAATTATCTCTCTCCTCTCCAAATTTAATATTGCAAATGAAAATATACGAAATTACTCTCCATTTTACTGCCAAAAGGTATCAACAGAAAGCAGTAAAACTAAAAAAGGCAACTGGTTATAAAGGCTCCTAAGTTCAATTTTTGTTTGCTGCAAAAGCTTTGTATGAGTTGGGTGCAGGTAACAGGGAGGCAGGACTGTCCTCAGGATTATCCCTGTTCCATGTTTAAGGATCTCTGCCATTTTGGAAAGTACTATCAGCTGCCTGTCCTCAGACATTCAGTTTCTCCAGTAACATAGTTTCCTCTGATTTATCACCAAAATATGGATTTCTGTCCTATGGGAAGTTCTAAGTTTGGGGTTTTTTTTAAGATTAAAATACCCCCATTTTAAAACTTGTCATGAAATACAAAATTCTTGTGAGGGAGAAATGCTCCATGTAGATGATTTTGAACCAGCCTGGGCACTGTGATTTGGCTGTACTGAGGGATTTCCCCATGTCTCAGCTCAGCACCCCACAGGAGCTGCCAGTCCCACCCTGCCCTGAGCTCTCCCCAGCAGACCCCAGGGCTCAGCCAGCACCAGCCTCCACCACACAGCACTGCCTCTCTTACCTTGCTGCTTTCCCTGGATAGCAAATCTACACCTGACAAATGTAGAATGCACAAAGCCTCAGGAAAAGGTTGTACCCCATCATGGAAAGGTGGAAAGGTTGTACCCTGTCATGACTCCCAGGATCACGCCTGGGAGTGAGATCTTTGTATGGTAAAAGAGTTGAAGCTCCCCAGAGCAACAGAGGGGTTGGGAAGAAGGGAGAAATTTGAACCTAAATTTGTAAAATGAGGCCATATTAAGATTTCTAACCGTGTCAAAGATCTGAAAGATGGAAACAGCCTCCTGCACTGTAGCACGTTGGGCTCTGTGGATGTGCTCAGGGTTAGATTTCTGCCAGGGTTAGATGTGCCACTCCCTGTGTACAGCCTGGCACTAATGGTGTCCCTCAGAAAACACAAGAATCCAGCAGTGCTCCAGCTTCTTCCTTGTACTCAGTGCCAGTCCCTTGGTTTGCTTACTCCTTTATTCTGGAAAACCACTGGCTCTTCTTGTCCTGGGCTTGTAAAGGGCTTGCAATTGGGGTCTCACTTCTGAAGAATCATGAGAGAAGAATACTTGTAACAACACTGCTTTTAAACTGATTCTCAGTTCTACATTGACTTATTGGAAAAAAACCCCCTCCAGTAACTATTCATAGCAATGCACAGGAGGACTGCTGACGTAAAGGACAGGGCAAACTTTCTAAAATATCTCCCATCTTTGTACTCTATAAATATTTATTTATAGCAATACTGCCGATTTCACTGGCACTTCACCTCACTCTGTGTCAGCAGAGCCACGACAGCTTCTTAGGATGATACAAAGTGAACAAGTAACATCTGCAGAGCCCGTTCCTGCCACAAGAACTGGCCTCTGAACAGTTCTTCTTTTCAGTGGTTGAACCAAAATCAGTAGGGGCAAGAATTGCTTCAGTTGTTCAAAAGACAACTTGAGTGTTTCATTTTTATCACTGAAACACAAATCTTCAAAATTAAAACTGATTTCCAATACAAAAATTACTTTTTTTTCTTATAAGTGTCAAAATATTTGGATTTTTTTTTAAGTTCAGAATTATGTTTCTCATGTTTAATTAGTTCCTACCCTCATTGAAAAAAATAAAACCAAAAAACAACAAATAGTTCATAAAATACGTAATAAATGAAAGATCCCAGCAAGCCTCAGCAAGAATTACAATGAAGTAATTGCCTTTTAGACAATCAGTGTTTTTAATGGACACTGAAATGCACTTTGGAAATGGCTGTTGCATCTGTCTTTTAGTTAATTATTAAATTCAAAATGTTTGAAATATATGTTGTAAGATGACTTTATTTTAATTTTCCCAGCAGGGACATTGACAGCTCCTGGATGATCTGCACTGAACTGTCCTCTTTAATGACGTTTTCTTTTTAATAATCATTGATCCACACAAATTTGTCAGTTCCTAAATAGGAGCTCATCACTCACGTTGCTTGTGAGAGCTCTGTCAAGGGCTGAGCATGGCACAAAGGATCTCCTGCTATGCAAGTTCTCCATATACTCACATGGTAGTTGGATATGATTTGGAGTCTAATATTTTGTGGCTGCTCTAAGTTCCACAATGTACCAAAATACCATGTCTTTTGTCCATGTGTGCTGACAACATTCTGAAAGGGAAGGTAAAATCCTGTGGTGAATCATAAGCAAAACAGATTTGGAAAGCTGTATTTCCTGTTTGTCCCCAAGGACAAGAGCCCCTCATCTCCATCTCCACCATTTGGGCCAAAATAGCACCTTTTTCTCAGTTGCTTGTTTGAAAGATTGACCATCCCAACCCAGTTGTTCATGCAATAGGAACACAAAGGTTTTTTCCATCTTTCAGCAGACAGCAGGAATGGCTTAGCCTGTCTGGGCCCTCAGCACGAGCCCTGGCCAAACCCCAGGGAACAGGCTGGGCTCTTTGCTGAGGGAGCAGGAGGGCAAAGCAGGATGAAAGAGGGCAGGGAGAGGCCGAGGAGCACATAGTCCATGGTGAGACACCAATCCAGTAACTGGTTTGGCCTCTCCTGCCCTCCTGTCTCTGCCAGTGCTCCCAGCATATCCCTCCCCAGCCCCCACACTGACTGCAAAATACACTAAATACAATCAGGCAAAGACAGCAACCCATGCACCTGCTTAAGGCAACAAAAGAGGGATCTGGGCTGCTCAGGGGCCCTGGGAAGGACACAGGCATGAGGCAAAGGGGTAAAAGGGTGCAAGAGGAAGGTGTGAATTCAAGGCTTAGAGCTGAGACTCAAATGTAAGAGTGAGAAGCCAGACAAGCTGAAAGGGGAGCTGGCATCCATGCCCCAAGGAATTCATGGAGAACAGAAGGCTGCCTGGCTGTTAAAGTGTCCTTTCAGGGACACCAAGGAGGATGGGAACAGTTTACAGCAATTCCTGGTGGCAGAGACAGGATGAGTCTCCCACAGGCTGGACCTTGAATCAAAGTATTGCAAAGCCTTGCTTTTCCCTCTCACTGCTCTAGGTCTTGTCCTAGAGTCACCCTGAATGTTATGAAAGCAAACACCTCCTGGAAATGAAATTGTATCTTGTGGAATAAGAGCACACAAGAAGCCCTAAAAAACCATGGACATTACAAAAGAGTGTTTTAGTGGGTATGGTCCTAAGGAGCGAGCAGCTGTGGCTTCCAGCAGCTGCACAGAGCCTTGAGAGGCATCATCCTCTTGATAATTTTAAAAAGAAAAGACATCAACACTTTTGGGACTTCTTCCCTTTATAGGGAGTGCTATAGGGGAAGAGATGGGGAAGGCCTCCCTGTCCTTTCTCAGAGAACCCCCTGGATTAGGAAAAGGGGAGTCCTTTAGGACAGCCCCCCCCCAGATACCACCACAACTTATTCTTTTTTAGGGATTTCCAGCAACTCTCACAGAATAGTACTCCCTCAGGACAGTTCTGCTCACAGACACATAATGCTCTGTTTTCTCCTTCCCTCAGCTTCTCCCCTGAACTGGTATCCTTGGGAAGGACAAAGGTTTACAGTTCTTCCTCCTTTTTTGTCTTGTAAGCTGCACTGATTCTCTGCTGCTACACAAACAATAAACCAGGCACAAGAGCAGGGATTGCCTTAGTAATATTGCATTTCTCTGTCAGACTTTAGGTCAGGTGATAATTTTGGGTGAGGTTTTGTCTGCAAAGACAATGAATGCAAGGAACCATGTTTATCCCAGCAAGGGATAAACTAGATGATCCAAGTGATTTTCTCTGTCACTATCTATGTTTCTACTATGGAATAAACTGCTGGACGAGGAGAAGGATTTATTGCTTGGACTGTAGTGATGGGTATTTCCAAAAAAGCTCAACTCAGGTTATCTCCTCCCTGCCTCATAAGGACAGCATGTGTCCAGCAAAAAAAAAAAAGGGTATTTCTCTGCTGTGCAGAGACAACCTGGGGAGCACAGCCTATTCCCTGTGCAGTGCCACAGATGGCAGGGATTCCTGGTGTGGATGGCTCAAGTCTCCAGTATCAGCAGCAACTTGAGGCAAATTTTGGCTTTCTTTCTTTTCAGCCTTTCTGAGACATATTTTATTCTAGAATGAATTCATGGGACTTGTGTTCTAAGAAAGCTCAAGGAATCCTGAAGTAGGGAGGAGAGTTCTGGGGAAATGCATGGATTACAGTTTTTCCCTTCCCTGGAAGACTGAACCACACTCACAGCCTGTCCATTACCAACCTCAGGGCAGGAAGAAATTTGCAGTCCTGATGCCAGCAGAAAACTTCATGAAGCATTTTTTAATTCTGTTTTAAAGATCCTATTCATTATAAAGTAAAGGTCTCACAGGTCAGTCTGTTGTTTTACTTTATAAATGAGAATGCCATAGTCTACTCATAACAACAGTGAGGTGCCAGCCCTCAACCTTGTACATTTGTTTTTCCAGGCAACTGAAGAAAAAACTCTTTAGTGGGTTCAACAAAGGGAACCAAAGATAATTGTTTATAGTATATAGACATGAAGGTGACTCATGGATGTTTATACTTCCCAGACTCAGAAATGTTATTCAAGGGAACACAATGTTTTGAGCCTACAGCATCCTATTTTTTTCTGTGAAATAAAACTCCATAGTTACACAGGGTTAATAGTTTTCTTCTGCTGTTAGCCCCTCAATTCTATTAAGAAATTCTTGAATATTCTCTCCCTGCCTCTTCTCCATTTTTCTTTTTTGTTTGTTTTGTTTGTTGTTTGTTGTTTTGCTTACCAGATACAGAAATGTTTTTCTTAAAATACTGTAGTCAGTGAGTGTCTGTAGCTGACACTACATAAAGTTGTCATTATGATTTAGGATTTCACTGATTGTGCTTTATTATTTTTATATTTTGCAAGAGGTTCTTAACTTTCATTTTGTGTGTTCATAGAATTGTTTAAAGTGAAGGGGCTTTGCCATACTAAAAGGATTTTGAGGAGAGCCTGTTGTTATTACCATGCAAGCCAGACAGTCTGAACAGTCTTTTAGTCAGATGTAAATCCACAATTATAAATCACCATGTGAAGGGGAATAGCAATCATTGCATTTTGATCTATCACCACAATCCTTTTCATATAAATATACTGACCAGAATGGGAAATTTAGGTGCATTTTCTGTGTCTTTATGCAGTAAACATCTCTTCGAAGCACCATTTGTGCTAGATGTCAAGAGTATCTCTGAATAAGAACTGCTCACAAAGAAGAGATGGTGCCAGCCTTATGCACAGCAGAGGGATTAAAAAAACCACCAAAAATCTGCTGGGTGGCAGAACTGCGTGGGCCTGTAAAATTTCTGCAAATTGGGGTGTACAGTACGTGTAGTTGTGTACAAGTAAGGCTTAAACATTTCCCTCTGCTTCAAAGAGAAGGGCTGTCCTGGGAGCCACAGGGCAATCAGAGTTTAGTTCTTACTTTGCCATGGACTTCTGTGGTATTTTCTGCAAGTCATTTCATTTCATTGTGCCTAAGTTTCTTCATCTGTAAAATAAATCCTTCAAATACAATTGGATCAGCTTCATACAGCAAATTACATCTGATGCTGAATCATGTCTTTTATCTCTCTATCTGCCTGCTTATTTTTATTGTGAGCTCCTCAGGGCAAAGACTATCACTTGAAGTCTCATATATAATAAAAGTGTCTTTAGCACCACAGATCCCATTCTCGGGGACTGGAAGCTTAGTGTAATAAAAATAAACAAATGTGATCAGCCACGGGAATTAAAATAAAGCATCCAAACCAAAGAAAATCTATACTTATGACCTTCTCTCATGAATATACTGGCCCCCAGAACACATACACTGTTTAGATGCATCCCTGGGCAGATGTAAAACACTTCATTGTTTGGCCAATTGGATGTGCTAAGAAAAGCTTTCTTGCCACAGCAGAGCCATGTAAGAATAAAATAAAGACCCTAGGAAATGAAGTAGTCAATGTTTCAATGACCTTAACAAGGGTTTGGGAAAGGACATTAATATTCCTGAACCTCTATTTTCATCTGTAGGAGCAGGTTGGCTAGTCTAAACATATCTGAGCTGGAGAAAAATTGGGGGAAAAAAGGATTTTTTCTGGTGACACAGAGGCATGGGGGTGGGGTACCTGAAAAAGAGAGCACAAACAGGTCTGCTTACTTCCAGAGCCAGGGCTACCAGCCAGGTTTTGTGCCATGCTCACATAGCACAGAAAGACTTATTTTAAAAGTTCTTTCTTAGAAGGAGGAAGCTAAAATTTTGCTCTTACTGAAAACATCATCTCCTAATACAGAACAGATACAACCTGAATAGAAACATGACAGGGATTTGGTCTGCTGAGCAGTTTCAGAGCATGTTTACCATACTTCATCTGGTCAAAAAAATTAAGAATGGCAAAGATGGAAATATTTTCTTTTTTTAATGTCTAGATTTGCTAGATTTGAACATTATTTCTAAATAAATACAGAGGGGATAATAGGCTTATTAGGCTGCAGAAACAAGCTTGAAAACTGTTGGAGGAGGTGAGGAGTCATGGTGGTCAGTCCCTTCAGGTTAAGCAGGAGCTCTTTGCTCAGACAAAGCTCAGGGTCTCCCATTCAAGTTGGTTGCAAGTTCAGAGCCCAAGGCTGTGTCCTAATGATAAGCTCATTATTTTTCCTAGATATTAAACTAATTTTGTTCCCAGAAGAGGTCTCTGGGGTCAGCAGACGCCGCTGATTCCCGTTCCCGTCAATGGCATCAACGCGTCTGTGGCAGCGCCTCCGCTTGCTGGGCCCACATTTTAAACAACATCATTTTCTTCCAGAAAAACATTTCGGTTCTTGCAATCAGTGCTTGTTTCTGTAAATTAAGGAATGAATTGTGCCAAATTGTTCTCCTCTTCTTCTCTCTTCTAGGGCTATTTGCAAATGTAGCTTACGCTTCTGTCAGTACATCCACTGCGTGCTTTACAGGAAAATGAAATCATTACACACAACACAAATTGCTAGACCTCTTTCATAATCACACACTCTTAATTGGCATGTAAGCACCAAGATCCCTGTAATACATGCAGTAAAATGTCTCTGACTCTTTTTTTTTCTCCCAGGTTGAAAGGTCAATGAGAATATTTTTCTTTAATTTGACAGGCACACAAGAAATAATGCAAGACTCATTTATGGTCAGGTAATGCACAAAGAAATCTATAAATCAAGCTAAGGGGAATATTAGATCATGCTCATATCTGAACCCATCTGGCTTAGTTCACGAAAGAATCAATATGAGGCAGAGAGCTCAGTATTACTCGTGATTTATGCTCTTGCATCTAAGGAGAGAAACATTTGCAGTTTTTAAGTCTCTTCATCTGAAACAAAAGGTGAAAAAGAAACTACGGTTGGCTATTACAACACATGCAATAGGTAAGTGATACTGTGACACATTACAGCTGCAGGGGGAAGGGATGGTTCATTCTACCTAATGACTCGGCACTTTGTTGTAGTATTTTCATCTTCACATCCCTCCCCCCCAAAATGTACAGAGCTATTAAGAAATAAAATTGGCTAGATTTCCACAACTCTTATATTTTTAAAAGAATTGCAATTGATAGCTCATGGGCACAGTACTGTTTGAAAATGCAGCACATTGTAACATACAGTCTTCTTCTTTCAAATACTACTTTCACTAATAAACCCCACACCTAAAAACGTGGCATGGCTAAATATTAATCCTGCCCCATACCATCGTATACACATGAGCTTTTGATCCTTTTGTGAGCACCCAGGATTTACATGAAAGATTCCTCCTTCTACAGTACATCTCTCAACTAAATAAAATCTCCAGTTGGCCTCGAGTTGAGCCTCCCCAAGAGGCAGGAGGAGGAGTGTCAGACGGCATCGCTGAACACTGCACCAGTGCACGGCCTGGGAGGCAGAGGCAGAGAGAGGGAGCTCATAAAGCAATTAGGGTATGAAAAACACACTGCAGTGATGGGTGCCATAACAGCGTCAGGGGAACTGGGGCAAGTAAAACATCCATTTCAGCTTCAGTGATTTGTTTTACATACAGAGCTAATATCCTTCATACAAATACCAAATGCAGTTTAATTTAACTCTCGGAAGCCATTTAGACTAAAGTGAGAGCCTGACATATTTTTCTCACAGCTAATGTGTACAAGAAGAATCAATAATTTTCCCAGTACAATTTGATAAATTATTACATCAGACATTATTGATCCAGTCAAAGAAGAAGGAGGTCAAAATAATGGAAATCAGTTGGTTGTGATTAGAAATGCTTGGGATATTCATTTGGAAAAGGTTGATAACTAAAATGGTCCATGGGCTTTACACTTATTGATTTAATAAATAGAATAAGCCTTGCTGATCCAAAACAAGGTTACTTGTATAGGCTTTTCAGGGGGTTTTGCTGCTGAAAGCCAGTCTATATATCTTCTGTATGTGTTTAAATTATATTTTAGTTCAGCACACTGAAAACATTCATTTTAAACATCTGTTCCTTTCAGCCACAATTTTCTACTGCACTTTGCTGCTGAGAACCCTTATACTTCATTCCGTTAGCAGGCTTAGCACTGTTTCAAGTATTTATTTTAAAGGTTTTCATATGTTTGTGTCATTATTAGTAATGAATGCATTCATTAATTTACACACGCTTTATAAACACTGGGAAGGATCCAAGAGCCTCCCACACAAGAGGCAATTGTGTTGGGGCTGTGTTATTGACTCCTGCTTGGGTATGTCCTTCTAGCAGAGAATTACACAGTGTCGCACATTTCAGTCCTAAAGACTCCCAAAATGTTTTCAAAAACATAACTGGCATTGAGCAGAGCTCATGCTCCATCCCTGGAGGCATTGCCGGGCAGCGCCGAGCCCTCAGCACTGCCCGAGCCGGGAGCAGAGGCTGCCAAACCACTCTACACACAAGAGAGAGGAAAAAGGAGGCAGAAGGGGCTTTATCTGGGCGGGACACAGGATACAATACCCACAGCGTTCTCTCCCCTTGTCTTCATACCACTGGAGTCTCTCCTATTTTAGGCGTCCCCTAGTCTTTGTACCCTCACTGGCTTTACTGTCCGGGCGCTATTCCCTTACCTGGGGTTCATTTTGCGATCTCAGCCCTGCTCTTCGGTGCCTTTGCTGTTTTCATGCTCTGGGGGTGCCCGTTCTCCGGGAGGCTCTGGTGCCGAACCCCCGGGCCGCGGCGCTGCGGGCCCGCACGGCCCCGGGCCTGCCGCCCCCTGAGGCCTCGGCCCCACCCCCGGTGTGACCAACGCAGGTTATACCGCTGGCTTTCCGCAAATATTCAGAGGAGTCTTGTACATATAAGGTTGTTATAAATACGTGTTGTGGTATTGGTTGGGTTTTTTTCTTTGCACCCATATAGGGTGGATGCTATATGTGTGGTATGGAAATGGTTTGAAAGTTTTCTTTAGGAGTAAAGTAAATTGATAAAGTGTCTCTGTAGTGAGTGAACACTGCCTGGTCAGGATAACGCCCAGTGCAGAGCCCTGCTCTGATATGAACAATCTGCTGCTGATATCCCAGCTCCCAGCACCGACCATCTGTAGAAATTATAGACCAAGGCCCAAATTAAGACTAAGAAGAGTTAATTAAAACCACAGCCAAGAAACACGCACGCTCTAAAAAGGTGGGACCAAGGAGTGACCATGCAAAACAGCTCCTGGAAACATGGAAATAAGTTCTTAGAAAAGTTTAAATATACATCTTTAAGGGGGTATCTCTAAAACAGCGAGTGTGCTCTTGGCCAGAGACACCCCGGCCGTGTACTTTGCTTTATTGCCTTGTCCTTATTGTCTTTTATTAAACCTTTTAAATTCTACCAAGAAAGTGAACTTCGTTTTTCACAACTTGCAAGGACTTGGAACACTCTCGGTAAGAGCCAGACGTGCCAGCTGCTCCAAAGGAAGCACTGGCCCTGAATGTGTTTCCCCTGCACTCTCTCGGGTGGCGTTTTGCTGGTGCCCGTCAGAGCAGACCAGAGCACTGCCTCTGGGAAGGGTAATTTAACTGAGCCTACAATGTTAGTATTATTACTGTAACCCTGAATTGCCAAAGAGAGTCAGAGCTCTGCTACATCCCTGGGAATGTGGGGGTTGGTCACATCCATCCACCTCAAGCATCCTTCGCACAGGAAATGTGTATGTGCAGATATGGCTCATTGAAAGTTAAAAATTTTTGTCCTGTCTTCTTTCCTCACTTGGAATTACTCCAAAATTTCTCCTGAGCATGAGAAACTAAATATGCTTTCCTTAAGGTCTTTAGAAATTCCTTGCTCTGGTTCTGGTGTAATAAATACCAACTGACATTTGAGTTGACAGTAGTTACAAAGCCTGGGCCACACAGGACAGCAGTATAGTGTGAAAAATTAAAACATCCGGAGCTGCTGCTTATTTGCTGCAAGTAGAAGGAGATCCTGAAAAAGAATTCTGTATTTCATCCCTATCATCCTAAAGCATGGCCAGTGCCTAAAGATATGTGTGTTTCCCTTGCCAGCAGCACATCTAGCAGGCACAGCTGTGTAGGAGTATATAACCAGGGTGACAAAAGTCATCTCCCAGACAGGTAGAAAATGATACAAGCTCTATGGCACATGACTGCATTGATCATACCTGCTCTGCACCTATTTGAAGGTACAATAGCAGAGCATAGCAAGTTATACTGGCTAACTCAGTGTAGCAGCATCACAGCCTCTCTGCTGAGCTATAGTTATGAATCTCCTTTAGACAGTACAATGCAACTTTTCCTTCTGGATAAGATCTATTCTTTTTGTCACCTGCTCTATAATAAGACACCTGGAACATCATTATTCCAGACCAACTTTATAGGTTCTTTTGCCTGCCCGAATTGTTTCATCCTAGAACTCACCAGAATGAGCAGCACAGAATGAGAAGAGCTGGCTGGGGTAAAATGGAAGAGAAACACTAATTCTCAGTTCCTGTACATGTTGCAAGATGAAGCAGTCTTCTGAGTTATAGCAATGGGACATGGCAAAGCTTTCTGGTCCTTTCTAAACAGCCCAGATTTCACTGAGCTGAGGCCAGGCTGTAAAGTATAAGACAGAGAGTGCTTAAAGGGCCATTGCTAAACATTTTCTTTGCTTTCCAAGGCACTGAGTTCAGCTCTGGACATTTACATGCAGTAGTGGTTTAGGATTAGATTGAGAAGTACTTCGTTCCTGGGATTACACCCAAATTCAGGGAAGTAATTTCACATCTCTGAGGAGCAGTCATAGCCTAAAGCAGAAAGGCAGCTGTCCTGTGCATGGTGAGGTGTGGAGCACTGAGCTCTTAACAAGGCACCAGAGACTCATTTGGTGTCCCTCACCTGAAAAGGGAGATGATTTCCCCCGTGGGGAGCCTGGTATTTGTACTGCAGTCAAGTCATAATGTTTGTATCTCTGTTAAAATGGTGTATTACTCCCAACACCAGTATCTTTCTGGCCACAGAGGCTGAAATAGTATTTCTTGTTCATACTTTATGTGTTTTTTCCTCCAAAGCTTCACTTTTTTATTGTTTCTTATTTAGAAACCCTGAGTTATGCACATAAAGTCTGTGGCTTTTGCCTTTCCAGGGGCTGGAGCTAAGTTAATGTAGAGCAGTGCTAAGGAGCAAACAGGGTTAGAGCATGTTTTAAATTGCCATTCTCTTGCTTGTAATTTATTCTGCCTATCTCTAGCATTCCTCTGCAGAGATATTTATAAAAATAGGTGTTCCATGCACTGTATATCACAGGTTTATTTAGGATTGTTGTTGAAGATTTACACTGCTCAAAAGAGCAGTCATAGCTGATAATTCCATTTGCAAGCTTCAACAAAGAGTTCTGGGGAAAGTGCTGTTATCACCATGAAGAATTTTAATGATGGCAGGGTTTACAGACAACTATTTTGGCAAACAAGGCCGTGGCAAGAGAACTCAGCGAGTTCCTTTTTCAGTGGTGGTTTTGTATTTTTGCTGCTGCCTGTCAAACACACCTTACATCCACCTCCCAACCCTCTCCAGAAGTTTCAGCACCATGTCTAGCCTGCAGTGCTAACCTTTCTAAGCACAAAACACCTCTCAGGATCTCACCTAAAAGGGTTGTTGGGCGCCTCACAGACCAGCCACTGCTTCTTCTGTTATAAAACTTCTTGTTAAATAAATGTGTTTTGGCTTTGCCATTAAAATAAGGACAGTAATAATTTTACTAATAACCTAGTATGATTCAATGTGATCACAGGAGAAGCTGGGTTAAAACACTTCTTACTTTCTGGGAGATTCCTCATTAACTCACATCTTGCTGAGCACAAGTTTAACTATTGCAATAAATTAATACTGTGTTTTAGTATTAACCAAGCAACCAGCTGTTGGGGGAGTGAGGAAGAGAGGAGTTTGCAAGTTGGTAACACCCTTCACCTCACAGTCCTCACTGACCAGAGACCCTCCCTACACATTTGCTCCTGCAGGGACATTCGAGAGGGATTTCAGTGATATTCTTGCTGTATATTGCATGTAATATATAATTATTATGTGTCATATATTGCACGTAATATGTGATGATAACACAGTGCTAAATATTGCAGTTATCCACCTTAGATTCCCTTCCCTACAGACAAATTGCTTTTCTTCCCCTGAGAGGCTGCTGTCTTGGCCACCTCAGGGTCCCAGTGCTGCAGGCCATGCCACTGCTGAGAGGGGAAGAGGGACTCAGTGTCTGTGGCCTTCCCTCTTCAGCCTTCACTGGCTTCTGGAAAAGGGAATTTTTGCTGCTCCTTCTCATATTGTTTCTTTTCAGCAAAACCGTCAGATTTCAGTGTTGTCAGTCTGGCATCTCCTCATTAGCACTAGAAAAGCTCATCAGTGTAATTCTGTGTATATTGCACTGGAAACCTTGCAAGATGCCACAGAACTCCCACGTGATTTTTTTTCCTTTCTCTCATTGCTTTTATGTTGTCGGCTAGAACAAAAGAAGTTTCAGTTAATTATCTGTGTATTTTCTGAAGCCACTAACCTACATCCCAGCTAGCACAAAGCAGTTGCTTGACTGAAGTTCTTGGCAGATTTAAGCACCTTCTGGTTGTAAGTTTAAAAAAATCTATTCCCATTTTCCAATTTGCATATTCAAATTTTCTTATGCAAAAATAAACATTTTACTTTTCTCACTATTCTCCAGTATGGAAGGAAAAGGAGGATGATTAAGTAGCTGGAAAACTAACCTGAAGGGTGGAGGGTCCAAACTCATCCTCTTTTTGTCCACAAATTTCCCACTTCTGCAGGCAACTTCTTCAGTTGCCTCTGCCATAGGTTTAGCTTTGTAAAAGGCAAGCAACAACATTGTTTTCACAACTAGAGATTGTGAAAATCTCAGCTATTACAGTAACAGGAACGATGCAGGTGATTAAATGGATAGGCTGTGCTGTAAGAACAGAACATGGAGGCATTTAGTCTGGTTTAGTGCTTTGAAAACACATTTATCTCCATGAATATGACTTTCTTTTGGTGCCATTCTGTTCTGATGCACTGTTCCTTAGCTGAATGAATCCATTTCCTCAGCTCCCTTCACTACCCAAAGTATAGTGAGGAGACAGCTCAGAGACACTCTGCCAACATAATGCAGCACAAAGGATGAGATGGCTCCAAGTATTAACTTCTTGAGTTGAACCACCACCAAACAGTAAATCGCAGCTGTAGAATTGCAGGAATCATTTCTGTTGCACAGTAGCATGTGACATAGCTGGAACTCAATTAATGTTTCCACTGATTTTTCACGGATCTGTTCCCTTGCATGCAATATCCAGATAGATCACATGCAAAGTCACAGCCACCTCACTGAGGGATACAAACTGAGTGTCACCATCTATGCACCCACCATCTTGTCCTCACCCTTGATAGTAATTAAAGGTGATTTTTTTCTCCTCTTGGGAGAAAAATTAAACAGCTGCAAGATGTGGAGATTTTACCATGTATGTGGAGGGAGGGGGTTCAGATGTCTCTCTTCTGGCAGATAATTGCTTGGTTTAATGAGGAAGTTCTGTAGTGTTTTTAACCATTGCTTCTGTGCCTTGTTTAATTATTTGCATATGGTATCATCAAGTTAAAAAGAATGTACTCATTCAGCACTTCTTTACAGTCTTGTATTAGACATTAATGAAAAGAAGCCGAGGATAGGTTTCTTGCTAATGATGATGGAAAATTAGTTTCAAAACCCCCGAGGTGTCTTGCAAGATACACCAATGATATATAATGGTCCAAGGAGAGAAATTCAGCACAAAATATTGCCTAGGCTCTTTTGGACTGTTTCTCTGAGAGATCCTTTTCCCATTTAATTTTGTAGCTATGAGGGAGGATGGCAAAGAGTAAACACAGAGGGTTCTCAGGGATTGCAAGACTGCTATAGTCCCAGCGAGTAGGAGGCTGATAAACAGCGCAGGCGAGACAGCGAATGCCAGCCTGGCATATACAGTAAAGGTTACACGCCTGGAGACCTACAGCAAAAGACAGATTCATGGCTTTTTTTTTAGGTCTTGAGCTAGCGAAAAGTTGAGTGTCTGGAGAGGAGCAACTCTTTATGCATTAGTCGTAACATTTTGAAGGGCAGCAAATCCACAGGCGGGAGCACAAGAAAACAGTTGCCAGTCCTTTTCCTCTCATTCTGCGAGGTGCAGCCTCCAGTTATTCCCCAGCACCTCAGCCAAACAAGGCCCAACAAGGACCCTGCTCAGAGAGGACCGTGCTCTAGTGCACTCTGTGCTGCCCTGTGCTTCAGCATCTCATTTGCAACCTTGTGTATTCTCTGATAAGGTTGAGTTTGGCAGTTTTAAGTGTGAGGGGAAGAGACAGTGTTGATCATTAGGACTGACTGGTTCAGTCAGTGGTGAGCAGTCATGAGAATGTGTAATGCCAGCCACATTTGGCAGTACGGGATCTGTTTGCCCAGCTTTGTGTTTTCCTGCAGCTAAATTGGGAAGAGCTGCAGGAGGGAGGGTCAGGTGATGCTGCTGCCATGGCTCAACCCTTTCAATACATCAGGTAGGTCTGCAATTTGGGGAGGGTTCCAGGTTTATTTTCCTGAACAATAGATTCCTAATTTTTTTGTTTGAAGGCCTGCATAGATAAATAAGTCTATGGCAATAAGGCTGCTTTTTTTTTTAGATAATTTTCAGAACAGTTTAGATATAGCCCATACACACACTCAGCTTGAGAATTCCTTCACCACACAGCCACTGCTCACTGTGCCTACACTTGCTGTTTGCATTGTCTCCTATGTCCCCTGGGTTATCCCTTTAATGGCTTTGGCATTAACCACCTGAACAGATGCTCAATATACAGAATAGGAAAAAAAGGATGAGGCAAGATAGATGAAAGATTAATGAAGGTGACAAAGAAGGTATCGCTAATGGTTCAAACCAAAATAGCTCTTTTTATGTTTGAGCAGGTCCTTGAAACACCAATGCATCACAGCCATTAGCCATAAGATGCACAGTTTGCTTCTGTTAGTCTCAGTGCTCTCAGTTCACTTTGTTTTACTATCTCCAATATATTACACACAATTATGATTTTGTAGTTACAGTTTAGTTATGCAGGAAAGAGGCTCTAAAGTGTTCTTGTCAGTCAGTGTGTGCTGGAAGTGTGTTTAAAGCCAAACTAAGGGTTTGAAGAGGTCCCAGGTCCTGGTTGTTTTGCAGTCAACATTTAGCAATAATACAGTCACCATGCTACTTTAAAAGGGTGCAAAATTCACCTGTAGGAACAATCAATAAAATTGGAAGAAAAAGTAATGGACTGGAAGCTAGGAAAAGCCAGAGTGAAATCTAAAGTAGAGCACTTGTTACACCTGAGTATTTTGGGGATGTGACACTGGTCTAGCCACTTAGGCACACACAGCAAGGCAGTATTTGGGCACAACTGTCATTTTCCCAGTGGTGCATGCACAGAAACTCTCGTCACTGTTAGCCCTGAAGGGGGCTGCAGAGCTGCAACATTGCTGTCTGGAACCATAGGAGTTCCTCTGCTGGCTTCTGCAGTTTGTGAAGTTAAACTTTTACCGCAAGATGTGACACCCAGAGCAGCACAGTGAAGTTTTTGTTCTAACCACAGTTTAGTGCCAGTGATCAGCCCACACTCTGCTAATTGCAAGTGGGGTAGAAATAATGTGCAGCCTGACTTGACTTTTTAAAAGTGTATTTTCCTCAAATCCTACACTGTTTTTCCTCTATCAGAGTCACACAACCATGAAGTGTCATCTGACGAGGCAGCAGAACATGTATGGATTTCAGGCTCGGGATGTTTTCATCTTGCCAGGATGAGTAGAGGCATCGGTCTGAAAAGTTACTAAGGAGACAGAAGTTGCTCTCAGTGAACTTGAGCAAAAGCAGGCCAGTGACCAGACTTCCTTGGGAAGCCCATGGCAGTAAAGCTCAGCTGTGTTGTTACCAGCAGCCCATGCCCCTGGTGTGAGCAGAGCCCACCACCCAAGCGCCGACACGCCCGCTCCTCTCTGCACCAAACCTGCTGGCAGGCAGTGCACAACTGGCTGTGTTGGCCACTCTTGCTGAGATTAGAAGGAGCAAAATCTGGTATGTGTCCTAACTTAGCCTAGCTAAAAGGTACAGAGTGACCTTTTACACAGGGCGGGATCTGGATCAAACTAAGGCAAGTTTAAGGAAGGGCTCTCTTCCCTCTTAAAATCAGACTTCTCTCTGCTGAGAGGTTTTATGGTGTGCAATTAGTGTGGCAACATGATACAGCTCCAAGTTTTTTCCTGGAGGCTGAAGCCCTTAAGAGTGTCTTGTATCAATGTGTTTTGGAGTCCTTTAGGGTGTTTTGTGTCAATATATTTACCATGCATCGTCCATGTATTATGAAATTATAGTAATATACACAATATTAGTTTTGGCAATATAGGGCACAGAATTTATCTTTTTCAAGGAAAACATCCCTTACATCACAAAATTATGACCAAAAATACATTTTCAAAAAGGTATCATTTTGTTAAAAAGCCGTTTTGGCCAAGAAAATTGACCTAATCAAAACCATAACAGTATATAAAACACAATCTAAAATAACAGAGAGGTGACTACACTTTTGTGGGCATCTGAGCATAAAATGGTGAAACCAGATTACCTCTCAAATGAAGGAATTCAAGGGCCCTTTCTGTCACCTACCTAGTGCTCTACCCATAGAAGGGAGAAATCACACTAGAGAGCAGCCAGGTCAGGTAAAGAAAAATCAGTGGCATTTCATTTTTCTATTTTACTGATCTCAAGTGTTCAAAATTCTTGAATGACACTCTCCAAAATAATGAGGTTTAAAAATAGTAAATGTCATAAATGCTTTCTGGTTTTCATTCCATAATCAAAGTAATTACAACACTATTTAAGGTTAAGTGCCTTATTATTAATCTTTCATTACCTGTGATTGAATTAAGGGCCAGCAGCATTCAAACCAGACCAGCAGGCGCTTGCTAGCTGGCTACTACCTCTTTCTTAATACAAGTAGCACAACTCTGTCGTCTCCAGGGACTCTAGCAAAACATTAGCTTTTGTAACATGACTGGAAAGATACCAAGTTTGGGTTATTTTCAGTCTGTGGGAGTAAGTTTCAGAAAAAGAGCTGGTTGGGGAATTCTCCAGCAGAAGGTTTTTTCAGCAAGAAAATGCCCTTTTCACACAACCAATGTTTTCTATGTGGAAAAAGAAAATTTTTAAAAATACATTTTTCCCTGAGAGAATCAAAACAAAGGCTAGCCCAGCTGCTGCCTGCTACACACTCCCCAGTTCCACTTTGAGCAAAAAGTGAGTTTAACAGCTGCTTCCCAGGCAGGCTGCTGGAGGTGAACAGTCCCCAGCTCTCTGTCCTCATGGCATGTGCCAGCTGCAAAGGGAGAGAAGCAGGACAAAGTGGGGAGGATTAGAGCCCTCCACATTCCTGGTGAACCTTTGCCAGTTCCCAGGCTTGCTGCACAGCTCTCCAAGTTATAGCAGCCACACACAATGAAAACACTACTTCAGGGCCCAAGAAATTAAATTTTTCTGAAAATCCATTTCTACACAAATGTCACTTTGACATTTTGTCCTGGTTCAATCCACCTGTTTTCCCTGGGGAACAGAGTTTTCTGTTTCTAAGATGGCTCTGCCCACGCAGCGCAGGCTCTCAGGAGACCCCTCTGTCACCACTCCTGTGGGTGTAACAAGGACACAGTGGCTGAGTGACCCTGCTGGCCACGGCCATGGGCAAGGGCTGAGCCAGAGGTCAGCTGTCTGCAGAGGTGCTGGAGCACCTGAGTAAGCAATTAACAAATCGGCCTGGAAATCAGAGCTGAGATCAGAAGAAAAGCTCAAATCCCTCTCTCACCAGAGCTATGAAATGTTTATTCCAACCACAGCATGGAAACATGGGTTTAATGGCACTTAAATATATTGGTGTCTTACAGCATCCTAGGACATGAATATATTCATCTCTTTGCTTAGTCACAGGAAATTGCAGTGATGGATTGACATCATTTTGTAATTGCATGCGATGCACAACCAAAACAGGGCTCAGGCGGTGAGCTGCATTCTAACTAAATGCTCAGTATTTGTTAATAATGAAAGTTCAGCTAGCTTGATATAAGAACTGCATATATGGGATGAAACATTAATTTATTATGCTTCAGTTGAGATTTTCAAGGTAGTCTGATTTTCCTTGAATGCCTGTGTTTATCATTATCAGCCTGAACACAACTAGCACTCTTCAAGATTGCTCGCTGAAAAGAAATTGAGCGTGCAAATACTCTTTCATCATAATCACACTGACTGTGCAGGGTAATTCATAAAAGAGCCAAAAATATATTGAAATTCAATATTATTTTAGTCCAAATCAATATTAATAATTGTTTGTATTTTAAAGTAAAATTTACAGTTGAAAAATGTACAGAGATCAGCCTATAGTTGCTAACACATCAAATTTTCCTATTAAAGGCACAGTAATTTTACTTCAAAATGTTTCTTATAAAGCAAGAGAAGGCATTGATCTGTAAAAACATCTATCTATTATTTATATGAACAACATTAGAGCAGATTTTAATTATAAATGAGCTAAAAGGTCAGTAACTATTTTATTTTTAAGGTCTTGATTTAAAATCTGGATAGCTCAATAAAAATATTTATGTGGGACAGCTCCCAGTAAAAAGTGCACAGATGGATGAGGTACAAAACACTCTATATACAGTGAAACCCCAATACTCTTGGTACCTTTTACAGAACCATTAAATATGAGTGATTACAGTAAACTAATAATAATTTCTTTGATCTTCAGTTGTAGAATCATAGAATGGTTTGGAAGGGACCTTAAAGATCATCTAGTTCCAACCAGATTTAAATCTAGTTCCTTCCAGGTTCTTTTGAGTGTGAATGCCTGGATTTCAGTACGAAAAGCAGATAATTTGAGTTTGCAGTGATACTGTCTGAGCCCTCAGCCAGAACTTGAGCAGTGTCAGCCCACAAGAGAGATGGCACTGAATAACCCTGTGTGGCACAGGACTGCTCACACCAAACAGGAAAACATCCCTGGTTTGTGTTTGTATATACACCTTGGTGTCTGGGCCCAACTCACCAGCCTGCTGGAGTCTCAGCAGTACAGCCAGAGCAGTGGTGCTGGGGACAGGAATGCCAGAATGCCTTTTTTTGCCTCCCCAGGAGGAGACCCCTGTGTCACAAAAACTTTGACAGTTGTTCCATTTCCTGGAGGAGGCATCATTCTGCCTGTCCACGTTACAGCAAAAAGAGGGAGGAAAGGACTGAAGTTTTTAGGCAGGGTCTGTGTTCTCCTCACTGAATGCAGAAGCTGAGAAGGGATGGAGTTACAAACCAAGTCTGATGTCAAGTGCATGGAGTCAATAGATTATGTCCATTCCTACAGAGCATCAATGGCACAACAGGAAGTTTGCTGGTGACATTTAGTGATCTCCAATATTTGCAGTGCACGGCTATGCCTAGCAGCTACTTGCCTGATCTCTATCTTATTACAAATCACACAAAACGTGCTTAAAAATAACTGAGTAACAGCAAATCAAATAATAATATTATCCCACAGCATTACAGAACTGATTTTAAAGAAATTTCATGCCTATCAGGATTCTCATTATAGCTCAATATCAAAAATTGCATTCTGTTTAAAAGGCTGAGTAGTTGCACTGATATCCATGTGTTTCCTCTGGTTGCTCTAAGTGTGGAGTGTCAGGAATTCTGGTGCAGAGTAGCTTGCAGAAAAGGAAGAACTACAAGTGTATCACATGTAGGAGTCCAAGTCCCTTGTACAGTGACACCATCCTCCTGGTGTCTACTCCCCTGTGTAAACAGGACCTACGTACAGCCTTGCAGCTCCTTTCTCACCCACCCAGTCTTACACTTGGTGCAGCCACCTTCTAAGGAGACAGCCCCGTTTCTGAGCACAGCCTGTGGCCATCTCCCCCGTGGCTCTGTTGGCAGCTGTGCCCTCCTGTTCAAAGCACAGCTGTGCTGCAGTTGTGGGTGGGATTTCACCTCTTCCTCAAAGCTGACTTTGGCAAAAGGCAGAACTTTTGGAAACGAAGGGCTGTAAGCATAGAGTGAATGTTCACTGCCCTGTGTAAACAGTGCTCCAGTGTAACTCCAGTAAACATTCCCTCACACTGCCTTGCAAGGCACTCTGCCTCAAATGTTACAGCTCTGCCTCTCTGCAGCCCTACCAGCTTCCACATGCCCCTGCCCTCACTCACCATCACACAGAACCATTTCACTCCCTAAAGTGATGGAAAAGTGTCCAGATCCTTCTCTTCCCTCACACACCCCTGGGAGATCTCTCAGTTTGCAGATCTTCCCCTGGTCCCACAAGGCATGGGAGCAGGAGGGGCTCAGTCTGGGCCAGCCCGTGTAGATGCTGGCATGTCACAGCTATGCCTCTGCACACCCAGCCAGCTTCCCCTTCAGCACTCAGGCTGCTGCCCTTTATGTGCTGCAGCAACACAATGACTGAATAAAAATCGAAATTCTATTTCCTGTTGTTTAGAAATTGCACTTGAAAATAAAATGTGAATATTTGTTGCAGTTTGCTTTATTTGAGGGTTAGAGTTTCACTTGGAATCGAAATATAAAAGGCATTTTAAAGACAAAAAAAGCCTGTTTCCCAAGCAGATCTAATTGTAGAATATGTCCTCTCAAGTGACTGCTTTGTTTTAACTGCCCAAATCAAGAACAAGAGAAAATATCTCAGCTCTGACATACAGGCATGGTCTAAGTGAAAATGCACCTTGACTAAATAGATCCTTGATTAGGAAGAAAGCAAATTTCAATAAGAAACAAATTACTCAGCATGGCTGGAAGGATTAAGAGTCAGTGTTAACTGAGAACAGTCAAATGTACACCATTACATAAGGTGCTAGGGTCAATAAAGGAACCCTCACCACAGCCACATCAAAATGGGCCATTTCGAGGTAAGGAGGACTATTTTGTTCTTCCTGTAGAAAAATATTACCACAAACCCCCACAGTAGGAGTCAGGAGCTTCTTTTCCTTCTGCTTTTGCAGAAATTTTGGTGTGTTTTGTTTCCTCAAGTGCACAATTAAAACCACCCTCAGTGGTGACAAAGGTTTTTAATTTCTAGATTACAGGAACCATTTCACCGGTTTCCCTTTTTTATTTTTGCTTGCTTATGACTCTCAGACACAGATTCTCTGCTTCAGATGCTTTTGTCCCTTAGAAAAAGGAAATATCATTGAGGAGTCATGAACCTCCATGCTGTTACATGAACTGTATTACATATGGCACAGTTAATACAAAATGTTGAGGAGGAGGCCCCCATACACATATATATATATAAAGCCACTCAAAGTTATTGCTATAAAAACTATTTAAAATCTCGTGATATCAAGAGGTGTGGCATGGGAATAAAACTTTTACCCAGTGGATAGGAACATACTAACTTTTTATACACACATACACATATATACATATATATCAGCTGCTCATAAAATCTTTGAGTTTTGTCATCTTTTCCTCCTTATCATAGCACACCTAAAACTGCAAGGAAAAATTAATTTATAAAGGAAAAATTCAAACTTGCATGTGCTTCATACTGACATAAAGGAGGGAGAATGTCTGGGCTAATCACTTTGGTACCCTTGGAAATCCAGCTTATTCCAGGTGCATTGGAACTGCTGAAAGAAGGCATTTTCATTTGAAATTCCCAGGAAACCTATGGAATAGACAAATGAAGCAAGACAACTAAAAAAGAGTATAATATCCTATAACTATTACATGACAGTGCAATAATCTAAAAAACCCTTTGAAGATGTGAGAGTTACTTTAAATAGAAGAGAGATGGAGGCAAGTGGAGGGAAGGGAAGCGTTTCAAATAGGACTGTAACGAGAACCAAGTGGGCAGCGGAATAACCCAAACTTTTCTGCTGTATTTTACAAGAGTTCAGTGTTCTCCACACAGCATCTATATGTAATATTGGATGTGGATAACATGCCTATAAATCCTGCTGCCAGGCAGTGCCTGGAAATGTTGGGCTGCTGTGCAAATTGTGCGCCTTCCCCTCCAGCGTGGAAAAAAGCTGGGCAAGTTCATTATTGACACTCACTGTTTACACTGTCACTGTGCAGTTCCTGTGAGATGTTAATTTGAAACACAATAAAAAAACTTTTTTCATTTCAAAGGCGAACTGCTTTCGGGATTATGTTTTAGTTTAGGAATAGGATGATAACCCCTCGAGGATCTTGGAGAGGTGTGTGTTGGCTTGCTAAGGCCCTGCTGCAGTACTGAGGAGATTAGTAACACATGACGCCTGCTACAATTTGCACCCAGAAAGATAGCAAAGAAATCTTCTTGACTTTGAAAGGATTATTTTGGTTGTTTACTGAGTGCTGTCCCTTTTGGTCCTAAATTGTAGATGAAAGTGGAAACGAGAAGTGCCTGCTTCCTATTGCAACATGTGATGGAAGTGAGAGGAGCAGCTTTAGCAGATTTGCCAGGGGTTTTGGAATGGGAAAAAGGGGTCATACATTCCCACTCCTGACTTCAGCCACATAAAACAATAACACAGCTTTCTGCAATTGTGCTGAAATTCAGGCTTTGGCACATTATATGGCTTTAATATCCCTTCTAGCACTGTGTGGGTCCAAAGGACCACACTGGTACATGTGGGAGAGTAGAACTGGACCCCCTAATACCTGACAAAACAAGTTTCCACCAGGGTAAGAGAAAGCCTCTTACCCCCCATTCTGCACTCTTTTGGATAAATGGATTGATGTATACGTGGGCAAAAGAGGCTCCTGTAATTTTCAGGAATCTCTTCCTGTCAAGAATTCCCCATTTTGCGTAATTGGAAGAGCTGCTGAAAGCCAAGACGTGTAATGACACCAGTGACTGGAGAATAGAGCTGTTAATAGGCAATAAGTTCTGCCTAATTTGCTGCCACACTGCTGGTGTGCACTGGTGGCAGGCAGCAGGGTGGTCAGCTCAGCATGAGCATCGAGGATCACTGGGAGGCAGGAGAGGCTTTTTAGGCAGCAGGGGGAAGAGGTGTCAGCTCCTCGGGCTGGTCCCGAGCTCAGTGGGTCCAATTCGCCCGAGTGCCAGTTCCTGCCTCTGCAAGGGGCTCTTCACAATATGGGGAGTGTAAAGTAGCCCTGCACAAAGTCACACAAGGCAGGTGCTTCGTCCTGAATTCCAGCTGCTGAACTGTCTGTGCATCTGGCAGTGCTTGGGAGATGCCCACTGGAGCCCCCAGGCGAGGGTCCATCGTGGTCCTGAGCACACCAGGCTGAGCTCCCCTCTCCACTCAAGTATTTCACTTCTGATTTAAAGGGATTTCTGAGCTGGAGAAACCCTTAACTTCTCTGTTGATTTCATTGAAGTAAGTTTAATTCCTTTCCCTGTAGGAAGGGAAAATATGAATTCAGATCTTTTCAGAAGAGAGTTTTGGGGTTGTCTCAGGAGCAGGATATTTTGAACAATTTCAACTTTCAAGTTAGTATTTCACCTTTCTCTAAAATGCTTCTTTTTTATTTTTACACAAAGAAGAGCATGATTATATATGAAGTTGATATAAGCCAGATAAAATGTTTTGATTCGAAATGTCATCTGGAAACAAATTTGTCCTTTCCAAATCTCAGGGAAAATCAGAGTTTTTGTTCTATTGATACATGAGCCTGAATATAGTGATAGAAAATACAGCACCTAAAGATGAACATTTGAAGAATGGAAGCAGCACAGGATTAATAGTTTCCTACTTCTTTCTGTGCTAAAGAAGCTAGAGGATTTGGGCCATAATACTTAGAATTCATTTGCATTTCCTATTTCCAAGAAGTGCTGACAGATACAGAATAATATGACTTTTAGTATCTCCACCTCTGCTTTTGTGAAACTCCTATAAAAAGTTGGGTTTTCTGGTGAATATGAGTAATGTTTATGAATCCAATCTTTGCTTCCATAAATGTTACAACAAGCTTGATCTAGAAGCCAGACTGGACACTTGAGTGATGGGAAAACTCAGTGCCCTGTCTTTGAAGGCCTTTTGTCTCTGGAAGTGCTTCCAAGCAAGGAAACACATGCATGGCTTGGCTGCAGAGTGAGAAGTTGCTGTTGTTCACACACCTCCTAGAAACAGCTAATGGATCTAGAAGAGATCATTTCAGTGATAATAGTAATTTTTTTCCTCTATTCTTGTAGTTAGAATATTCCCTTTTTCTTAATTCAGCTATTTGCTCAGTATCACTATCCCAGTCTCTATAACTATATTACACAAGTAAAATTATCTTAATAATGCAGAAAGTAAGGCTTTATTATGATTCAGGACACCCAAAACAAAACCCAGTAGAAGAAAAAATCCCTCACATCTCCCAGCTGCCAACAGCTCCCAGTTAAACCTCCCCAGATCAGCTACAGGAGTGCTGAAATTTAACATGTAGCTTTTATTGCTGTCAGGTAAATCTTGACTTAGAAAAACATTTCTGCATTAAACAGTTTCTCTCTCTGAACTGGCAATCCTAGCAGTGTGTGCTCCAGCTGGGGACAGCCCATCACGGGTGTGACACCCCTGAGGCTGTGTCTGTGCACTGCCACGTTTCTCTGTGCACAGAACCTGGACAGTGGTACCTCCACAGAGTCCCTCAGCCAGAGGGATGCCCCGGTTTGCCTGCCAGGAATGGCACAACCAGAGCTGCAGGAGTGCCCAGGCTATCTCTGCTGCTCAGCACCTGGTTGTCCCACAGCACACAAGGTGCTGATTCCTGAATCCCTGATTCCTAAAGACACCGGCATCCTGCTGCTTCCTTTGAATAAACAGCGGGCTCTTGCTCTGCTCAGAGGCACCAGCCTGCTCTCAACGGCAGGAAGAGCAGCTGAACCTCACACAGCATGAGAAATGAAGTTTTCCACGTATTCAAGAACTAGGCATTTACATTCGTTCACAGGTGATTTGTAATTGTCCAATTTACTGGTAAGTAGTTTAGCAATTTGCAAAGAATTTGTGTGTTTTGTTGACTTGCTGAAGTAAATGGCAACAATATATAATTCTGATGCTGGCATTAGTCTTTGTTAATTTGATTCACTGGCAGCTGCCCTGGCACCTTGCAGTGAAGCCTCAGGAAGGGAGAGTATAAAGGTGCCCTGCACCTTTACAGTCTCTGGCACACCTTGATCCTTCCCTTCCCCCTGGTTCCATAGAGGAAAACACCCTCTTTTGCTCTCATCCTGGCACAGTGCCTGTCATCTTCAGGCTAATTTAGCTGGGCTGGTCACCAGCTCTGCAGTGACTAGCACACCAGCACCAATTTCAGAGGGCCAGGCAGCTTGTGTTCTGCAGGGTGGCTGCAGGTGAGCACCCTGAGAGAGAAATGAGGGGCTGTAGCAGCCTTGGACCTTCTGTCCCTCCTGCTCTCTGCAAATGGCCAAGCTCTTGGTAAGCAATTGTTGGCAGTGCTGTGAAAGCTGCTACCCTGATATCATATTTTTCTAAGACAGTCTTAGATATGCCACGCTTGTACTAACCTCAATTGATGATAACAAGTCTCTTCCTGGGGGAAAAGGGACAGCTTATCCTGCTGCCACTTTGGNGATATCATATTTTTCTAAGACAGTTTTAGATGTGCCATGCTTATACTGACCTCAATTGATGATAACAGGTCTCTTCCTGCTGCCACTTTGCTCTGCAAGGTTTTATTTTACTTTCCTTTGGTGCATCAGTGTGGTTAGGGAAAGATCCAGTTCTAGATGGACCAAAGGGTAGCTCCTGAGTTCTACCTAAGGATTACACCATGCCCTTAGATTGTATCTCATCAATGCTGTTCTTCACTCTGCCTTGTTAGCAGCAGACAAGGGAGAGGATATCATGTCTGCAGCACTCATGGATGAACAAACAGCCATGAGCTATCAGACATCACCCGAGTGCAGCCTGGCTGACCCACCCCAGCCTAGAGATCAAACAACACAGGTGTTGTCTTGCTTGGACTGATCCAGTATTAGAACACCAACCTGCTCTCAGTGAAAGTATTTGGTCATTAGGCCTCCAGGCAGAGATTGCCAAAAGCAGGCATACATAGCACTACATTCAGAGCCACTTTTGTCAGAAGATTTAAATAAATCTTTGCAGTTTTTCTGTTCTGCTTAGGAGCAGGGAGAAATTAGTTCTGCTTCTGTGTTTGTAAAGAAAAGATTTGCTGCTAGGAAATTTTGCTATAATACTCAAGTATTTTCCACAAACGTATTTGAATTTTTTTTGCCTAAAACTGCACATCTTTTTCCTTGAGAGTCTTGCATTAATGATCCAACAGCCCTTCTCCTACCTGATGCTAATACTTCCTCAGCTCACAATTGATAAGAGTACTGTGGTGATTGGTAAATGTCTTTGAACTGGAAAGTGCTGAGTGCTAATTACTATCCATGCACACTCATACTTGTGCTGCTTTCAAGTGCAGGGCAGTCACATTCCACAGTAATGGGAAAGCTTAGGAAAACAGATATTGACACCTGGGAGTTTTATCTACCATAGGAATATAATAAGGAAGAATAAATTAAAAGTTAGATGTTTTAATTCATTATTGCACATTCTAATGAACCTCTTCCCATCTGTTTCATAGGTTCAGGGCAGCTCAAAATGGAGATCAGATTGGAAGCTACTTGCAACCTTATCTGCTTGCACTCTGGGTAATGCTAAGAATTATAAAAATATGTTATTGCTCATTGTGAGGAGCACAGTTAAAGCATGTGCCCACAAAGTGCAAGTTGAAGGATATGGATTCATCCAAATTCTGCCCCCCAGATGCTGGGACTCTGGATGGGTCAATCCAGAGCTCCCACATGAAGCATCCATCACATGCCTGAGGAAGTACTGCCTGATGAAACTGATAGGTCAAGCTGCACTTAGGTTTTTTGTAGGCTTTTTCCCTCATCCATCTTTAAAATGATGCGATTGGAGTGTAAAGGGTATTTTCAAATGTTTCCTTAATGAGGATACTTTGTTCACATTTATCAGTCAGTGCTAACTGCTTTCAGAGCTCCTCTGCGAGGACCAGCCTGGGAGGGCTCGGGAAGCACATGCTCAGCATCTATAAAGCAGCCACTGCCATTCAGCAGCTTTGCTCAGAGGACATGTTAATTAAAGTTAACTGATTGGAAAAATAATTACAGGAGGATAGGGAGGGGGAAAGCTTAGACCCATCATTTAAAGATCTCGGATGTTTGTGTGTTGTTCAGAGGTAGTAGTTTTGTTGAGAGGAAAGGGGATCTCTCTCTTTCTCAGACTCCTGTGCTCCCTGCTTGGAACATGCAATGGCTACAAGCAACAAGCAGCAGTCTTTCTTTAGTTATGCAAGTACATGTGGCCTTTTATTCTTTCAAATATATGCTTTCACCTAGCTGTGTTACTGTTGTATCTTGAGGTGTCCTGAAGAGACTGTAATGTCTAGCCTAAAAGGTTTTGTATTCCTGGACACAGTTATTCTGTAGGATGTGGAATAATGTAAACACTCTAGCTGATGAAA
This sequence comes from Polioptila caerulea, assembly GCA_013397295.1. Taxonomy (NCBI): domain Eukaryota; kingdom Metazoa; phylum Chordata; class Aves; order Passeriformes; family Certhiidae; genus Polioptila; species Polioptila caerulea. Next base: position 199,202 of record VYXF01006045.1, on the reverse strand, counting down.
ATTGCTATTGTAGCATTTCTTGCACTAATTAAAACCTGGCTAGGGATCTTCTTTCTTGATGTTGCCTCTACTTCAAACAAAAACATTTCAACAAATCAAATCCAGGGAAAATGGTTTCACATTTTAAGCCAGTAATAATAATTGTTTTAGAAACACCTATTTGCTCAAGGGTATAATTCATTTAAAAAAGACCTTAAAATTCAACACTAAGCAAATATAAACCCCTTGTTATTTGAGGGTGGATGTTTTTCAGCTCCTCCTGTCAGGTGATGATTCTGCATTTCCACCTGCTCTGTGTCCCACCAGCAGGGAGGGGCAGTGCCCAGGGCTGTGAGACTGAGAGCCCCTCCAGCTCTCTGCAGCATCAGGTCCTTCCTGAAAAACCTTGGGCAAGGCACCTGCCTTGTGCCTCTTGTAGCTTCCTCTTCCCCATGGGCATGCAGAGAGCATAAATAGGTGACAAAAAGGAAACCTTGTATGTCAGGAAACCAAATAAAATTCTTAGAAAGCACTGACTGGACAGATTCATAAAGCAATGGTGTGAATTTGGCGTTGTACCGGCCTTGCCACCAGTGGATTTGGTTGGAAGAGCCCATTTATCCAACCCCTGCCTCTGTAGCCAAACAAACACTGCAGTGATCCAGAGGGAGGGTGGGTTTTGTTCCCTGTTTGCTTGTAACAGCAGTGGTTGGAGCTGGAACACAGTTCCTTTGAAGGCTGATCTGACTCCCCGGGTGCTTTAGAGTTTGTATTTGGCATTTAAAGCTAAATGTATGTAGTAAATGCAAATGTCCATCCATGCTGGATTCACAACAGGCACAGATGGACCTGCACAAGGGCTTATAACAACTTCGCTTCGCTAGTGCTGAAAAACTTAGTGATATTTTCTTTTAGTTTTACTTTTGTAGGTGTGAGGTTTAAGGTGAAAAAAACCCCAACACAATTAGTATCTGCCATAATTCAAACAGAGAATAAAGCTGAATTTACTTATGTTTAGAGAGAACTTAGTGCTCTGCATTCATTTAAGATACAAGCATCCCCCAGTGTTCCTGGCCTGGAGCTCTGGCTGCTTTAAACACTGAATAAATGTAGTTGCCACTAAATAATGTTAATAACTTTATCAGTCAGAGTCACAGAATGACTTCATCTTTCACACCTCATGTTCTTCTTTGATGCATTTTAGAAATTTAGAATGCCAGTATACTGCAGAAAATTAAAATCTTGCTAATGAAACCATGAAAAGCATACAAGTTGCCCCAAAACCAAATATTCCAGGAACATGGAGAACAAATCTTTAAAGACTTCCTGACATAACTACTTTGAATCATCACCTCTCCACAACCCATCCTTCCTGCAAACTGATATTATACAGTCCTTCTGTATTTAAAATCCCCTTTGTAAATGAAGACCAGCTTCAAAAACTTTCCTTTAGAGCAGGTCACATTTGCAGTAAAAAGTATGAGGAAAGCAAAGTGATTGCTACCCCTGCAACCTGTTGCTGAGCTTCAGCTGAGCCCTTGTATTCAATAATTTGCTCCTAAGAAATCTGGTTACATTTTGAGAACAAATTCCACTGCCTGTGCTCTAATGCCCCTTTCCTTGTGTTACTGAAAAATTCAGGATTGGCATAGCTCTGTGGGAGAAGTGTTCACTTTAATTAATTAAGACATGTGGCCCTGGTAATAGTTTTCCATTCCTTCACTTTCCCACTTCTTAGTATCCTATGAGGGTGAATGCTGGTTCCAGTTGGACTTTTTCTGGGCTTAAAGCCTCAGGGCTGTGCTCAGTGAGGGGTTTAGAAGGACACACAGGGCCATGTGGGACCAGGGCTGCTCTGGGGCTGCACCAACAGCAAATGTCAGAGCCAGGACTTGCAGAGCAGACCCAGAACCTCCCAGGGAGCTCCCAGGGCAGCTCTGGCTCCTGCTCAGACTCCTGCTTCCTGGCCTCTCCCTTCCTTCGTGTTTACTGCGAGCCAGTAAAAGGGGTCCAAGCGCTGTGCCCAGGATTGCCCTTGGAAATCAATTTGCCTGCAGAGCTTCTCCCAGTGGGAGACCTGTGGTGGTCGGTTTGAGCATGACTGATTTTTCTCAGAGGTGAAGCAGCAGCTGCCAGTTCTGTGTTTGGCACGAAGGTGCAGCTTTCATGATTGTTCCACACACATTATCTCCCTTTATGGTTTCCGTATTGTTTAATCAGTGAGAAATAAAAATAAAAAGTGGCACATTCTAAGCAAACTAGGAGAGGGATTTCTCTGAAAATTACAGGCATGAGTGTTTTTCCCAAAAATGCAATTTTTAACTATATACTACGTCATCTTTTCTACATGTTTAAAGGAAAGGACATAAAATTAAAGCTAAACTGATGGGACAAAAATAGACTGGATGATTGCAATTATCTGTTCAAAAGAAGTATTAGAGAAATCAGTTATTTGGTCTGAATGAGAACTTCAATCTGCTAATCTGCATTGGAAAAATAAATGCCCTCTATGCTAAGTTTGAGGGGTTTGGTTTTTTACTTCTTGTAGACATATTACACCAGACTTCCAGATGAGAGGACGAAGACTATGAGTGAAAGTGCCCTGGAGGTCGCATGCAGTTCTTTTCCTGGGTCAGAACTGGATTGATCTGAGAACAGTAATTATGAGGCTGACATGTATGTTCTCCTTCATCTTGCTGTTTGGAGCAGTTGGGCTCGTTGTCTTCATTCACCTACAGGATCCAGAAGAAATAGTTCATCAGCAGACACCAGGTTAGCACTAATTCTTATTTCTATTTGAATCACCTGCCCTTTCATGGTCAATATTTTGTACTTACATTCTCAACGTGTTTTTCATATTTCACAGAGGATACCTCAAAAAAGGTGTCATTCTTAATGAAGGCTACCTTGAAAGCAAGTATCAATTTCTTAAAAGGAAAAAAAAATGCTGAAAAAACAGTTCCAAGAAACAATTAATTGATTGATTGTACAGGGACCTTTGCCAACGTGCATAGGGTCCAGCTGGGTGGAGTTAAGTTTCTGCTAAAGTTGGTCTCAACTTTTGCTAGCAACTATATCAGTGTTAAATGTGAAAATGAGAGATTTCATCAAAAGTTCTGTTCCTGGAAATGCACACCTCTGAATTTACCCTTACTTGTATATGGTATTCAATGTGTCATGGGATACAAAATAAGAGATGTATGATTGGGACCCATCAGAAACTTCAAATACTTTAGGATGCATTCACTTAATTTGCTTAACTTCAATTAAACCTTTCATAACTATTTTTCATATGCATGTCATCTTCCTGCACTACTGACTTGAAACTGTGAAGAGCCACAAAGGCCACAGAGATGGGAGAACTGGGAAATTTTGGGCTGAAATAGTAGTTTCCTTTCAAAGGGAGGCACAAAAGTATGAAAGGACCCAAGATCTCTTGATTTACTTACAGTCCCTTTCTCTTTGACTATGGCTGTAACGAAGGCTGCTTTAGAGCCTAGACAAATGCCAGTGCAGTTACTTTTGTTCAGGATAATGCCACTGTGTTCTGGGGTTCAGGCCCTGTGTTTGCTCTTATATGCACTGAAATTGTCCCTTGACTGAACAAATGCTTCATAAAAAGTTTATTCATTTGACATCTTCATTCTACAGCAAGCACAACTGTGTCTATTTAAAATCATTGCTAACATTTTTAAAGAAGCTGAACTGTAACAGGACTCAAATCATTACATTAATTGCTAATTTCTGTGTCTAGGTTTGTTAAGTGCTTGTTTCCATGTCACAAAACAATCTATATTTCAATATGTTGTTTATTTAGTCCAACTGCACACACACCAATTTTGAAAGCAGCCACTCAGTTGAAACTATAGAAATAATGAATCTTCAGTGTTGTGCAAAGCAGGGAATTAACTAGTTCCCTCAGTGCTTTTGCAATTTGTTTTTGGCTGCTTAAATGTAAAAGAGTTTATAGATTAAAAACAGAGGTACTGACCATATTTGACTGAAACTGGACAGTAGTTCAGGCATGGGGGAAAGATGTAGAGACAGATGTAGGAAATGCTGGCAGTACTCTAATGCATCTAAGAATGTGTAACTTTACATCGAAAAGTTAATTCTTTGCTCCTGAAAGAGCAGGTGTCCTAGTGTGGTCTCAAAACCAGTGCTATTTCTTTTCCACATTTTTCATTGTCAGTCCCCCATCTTGACCTATTCTCTGCCATAAACCTCTGGAATGCTGACTGCTGATTGCAGGACACTGGGAAGTGATTTTTGAGAGCAGTGTAACTGGAGAAGGGGACACCCAAGCGTATTTAAATAAAAGCAGGTTTGAACAGAGCTCCTACCCCTGTCAGGGAAACTCACTCTGTAATGTGCTTGATTACTGTGGATGCCTAAAACACAAACATGCCAACAATGCTGTTACTGCCAAAGGTGTGTAATCAATTCCTCAATTCTCACATTCAATTACTGCTTATGTTAATATGAACCAGGCTGCACCCTTGAGTAAAAGGTGCTCAATACAATTAGTTTTATTTCTGTTTGGCTGATTTTCATGTGTGTTAAGTGCTTTCAACTCCCAGTGGACTGGGAGAAACTCCTCATATCCAGTGTTTTTGAAAATGATATCAGTTATCACTAAAACATATTAGGTGATTTAGAGAACACAGGAAAAAAATTCCATTCATTTCATTTAAGAAAACAGGTTGGCATATTTCCTTCCTAGACAGTCTCCTGTGAAGATCTGTCAATCACAGGTGATGTTTTTGGTGTGCTGAGAAGGATCCTTCCCTTTCTCTGCTCAGAATGCTTCTCCATAAAGGGGCCTGGTTCTAATGGACATGGGATCTTGCTATAATTTGCTTGCCTGATTGCTCTCTCGAGAGAATTGAACAAATGCACGTATCATTAAGCTACTTAGGACAACAGATTCTGCATGGAAAAGCTTTACTGGATTAGCCTTTACTCTTGCATTTCCTGTGTAGTAAAACACATTTGCCAGACGCTGAAATCTCAGCAGAAGGGCTGGAGAGAAGTTGGTAACGCTCATTTTCCACCAAAAAGCAGCATAGGAGCTCTCACATTGTCCAAAAGGACATTTTTTCCTTGTTAGTATGTTCAGTCATCTTTAATTTAGGAGAGAACAACTAATGAAACAAGATTAATAAAAATACTTTGGTACTTCAGTTTTATCTGTCTGTTTTGGAATTTGTTCTTGATTGTTTTAGTCCTAGCAAGCATGACAGCAAGACCTTGATGTACCACTTAAACCAGTATAAAATCCACAGTCATAAAACTTTAAGTAATGCTTACATTACTTTCACTGAGCAAAGTACTCCTGACAGTAGCTGTTTGTGTTGATTTGTTACTATTCATTTATTCTTTCCCTGTGCTTCACATTGCTACCTAATTGTGATGCTGTACTGAGAAAGCAATATCAAAGTAATTTTCCACAACATTAGTTACAATTTTCTTCTGATCTTTCAAGTGAAAAAATCCTATCCTGTTGGCTTCTGTGAGCATATAAACCTTGATTACATTTATCTGTTGGAAACCAATGCTTACGAAGTACATGTGCCCAGGATAGTGGGTGTAGGGCCTTTTTTGCTGATTGACAAACGTGTTGTCTTTGTAGTTTTATTTATATAACACACATCACTCTGAGCAGATATATTTAAGACAGACAGACAGCCATTTGGGGTGGGCAGAACAGGTTTCCCAAAGCAATATATTAAATACAGTAGATATTGCTGTGGTCATTAAAGAGACAATAACTTCACTTAGGACTTAGTTGTTTTCTTGGCATGTCCAAAGAGTGATCTTACTGGGGGGAGCTCAGGATAAAAACTGAGAAGTGATAAGGGTGATAGCATACCCCATGGAGGAACAAAATTTTATCATAATAATTCTCCCTGAATAATTTAATTATAGCTCCCTCCACACACATCAGAACACAAATACAGGCTGGGCAGAGAGAGGATTGAGAGCAGAAGGACTTGAGGGTCTTGGTGGCTGAGAAGCTCAGCATGACCTGCTCGTGTGCACTGGCAACCCAGAAAGGCAGCCCTGTCCTGGGCTGGACATCAGTGTTGGCAGCATGTCAAGGAAGGTGATTCTGCCCCTCTGCCCCACTCAGGTGAGACCCTGCCTGCAGAGCCAGGGGGTCCCTGGCACAGGGAGGAGCTGGACAGATCCAGAGGGGGCCACAGAGATTCTCCAAAGGCTGGAGCCCCTCTGGAGCCAGGCTGGGAGGTCTGGGGGTGCTCATCTGGAGAAAAGAAGGCTCCAGGGAGACCTCAGAGCCCCTTCCAGTGCCTGGAGTAGCTCCAAGAGGGCTGAAGAGGGACATGGGACAAGGGCCTGAGACAAAAGGACAGGAAGGAATGGCTTCAAACTGAAGGAGGGTGGATTTGGATCAGAGGCAAGGAAGAAATTCTTCCCTGTGAGACACTGGCACATATTGCTCAGAGAATCTGTGGTTGCTCCATCCCTGGAAGTATTCAAGATCAAAATGAGTGAGGCTTTGAATAACCTAAACTAGAAAAAGGTGTCCCCAGCCCAGGACAGTGGAGTTGGACCTAGATGATCTTCAAGGTTCCCTTCCACCCCAAACCATTTTACAACTCTATGATTTCATGATATAAAACATGCCTTCTGCAATAATCATACCATTTTTCTTAAACAGACACACTAAAGGATTTGTTCTAAGTCAAGCACATTTGCACATGGTACATAAGAAAAGTTTAATGCATATATCCCCATCCTAATGCTAATGCATAAATCTCCTGTCTGTGAGAAGATATTAAACATGAATTTAAAAAAAAACCTCACAATAACAAAATATTTAGCCACTCCACCACTGTGTTGGTCCTGGAACTGATGCCAGTATGGGTTTTGCCTTTTTTTCTTTCCTAAGTTCTCTGTGTTCTTTGCACATATATTTGTCACTCTGTAGCCTATTGTACTAGTAGCTTGTTTTCCCAGTACTTTTCCCTGGCCTTTCCCTATACAGAAAGACAAAACAAATTCCAGAGCTCCAAGCCCTGGGATGTGCAGGGCCTCTGTGCTGTCTTGGTTCTTCCTGGGAACCAAGCCCAAGCACAGCTCTTTGAGATACATTTCATGGCCAAAGTACAACTAGTGCTGAAGAGGGGCTCTAGAGAAGGGGCTTGGCCTGGGGGGAAATTGAATCATCACTTGCCCTCCTAATTAGTGCTTTTTTATCAATTATGCTAATTTCCTAAAACCTATAAATATGTACTCATCCCTGTGGGGGTGAGCTTTTGTAGACATCTTTCCAAAACTGCTCCTGAAGGCCTTCAAATAACAACCCACTTTTATATTACCTCCTTATTATCTCAAGTTTCATTGCCAGGCTGGGAAAAAGGCAACAGAACCACAAAAGAGAAGGGTCCTGTCCAGCCTGTGGTAGCAGGAGGTTTGTTCAGCACAGATTGTGCTCCCTCTATGTCAGGGTCTGCAGTGAGAGAGTCAGCAGGGCTAACGAGCCCTTCTGGGTCTTGGCCACAGCCACAGCCATTCATGAGATCCCTGAGAGCATGAGCTGGGAGAGCTACAAGAGAGAGCAACAACAACACTGAGAGATGAGTCAAAGGGCACAGCATAACCTCAGTGATCTCAAGTGGATTTCAAACACCACAGCAACTTCTGAGCCACACACCAGCCAGTCCGTGGGCTGGAGACAGGCCTGGGGTAAAGAATAGCAGGTCCTGAGCACCAGGAAGGGCCACTGCTTCCACCAGGGACACAGAAAATAGCTGTACTACAGTCCCCATAGCTGGGCAGTGCTCTTGTGATTGAGTGCTCTATTGACTGCAGTCAGAAGAGACAGCGTATTTTAAAATGGCATAGACTTTTCTAATAGGAGATTTTGCCACATAAAAACTAGAGAAACTATTAGTAATCTTCTACATAAACCTGTAGGGGAAAAAAATTATTGCATTTTTCCATTTGGTTACCAAGTTCACAAACCTGTAAGAGTTTTCAGTTAGTACTTTTAAGATGAATATATGTGGTCGCATGCTCCTCTGCGAGCTGAAAAAAAATGTGGAAAATGCATCTCACAGGATCCATATTTGATTATAAAAAGATGTATTTGATGTATATGATTATAAAAGCTCCTAATGGGTGAAAACACAGAATGGCCTTGCACTCTGACTGTATCAGAATTTGAAAGTCAAATGTGAATATCACCAAGCCTGAAACTCATCTGACTGGGATTTTGCAGTGATAGCCATCTTACCTCATTGACCAGTCTCTAACATTATTCTATCATCCTCTTCATTTTCTGCTTTACTGAGGGTGTGATGGGGAGGAGAGGGAGGAAGGAGAGATGCAGGGAAGGGCTGGCACAGGGATGTCCCTGACAGCACAGGGGAGCCACAGCAAATATTGCAGCAGCCTTAGAGCAAATACCAGTACCACAGCTGTACTGAAGTCACTTATTCAGAGCATGCACACCTTGTTATTCACAAACTACACTCCTATGCACATCCCCATGCTCACTGTACGTTTCTGTAATGCTGTCCCAGTGCACAGTGCATCGTCTGTCTGCCAGAATGGAAATTTTCTATAAATACAGTTGAAAATGAACTAGCACTGTATAATTTCAGAAGTAGTTTTCCTGACATTTGCAACTTTCTGCTCTTTAGAAGCTAGAAGCCATTTAATTGGCTTCTCAGCTGACAGTATCAGCACAAATGATGAGCAAAGGATCTGGTGACTGTAGCAGAGGTGAGGTGGCTTGCTGGTCCTCTTTTGAGGCAGAAGAAACATCTGTTATGTGTGTGAGGGTAGTTCTGCCGACTCAAGAGTGGTTGAACCTTCTGCAGTCACATACTCTGAGTCCTCTTAAACTGAACTTCCCCAAACTAAGAACTTCCCTGCAGACTGGTTCACAATGGTTTGCAGTTATTGGGACCAAAAGAGAAATATCTATTTCCTTGTCTGCCAGGGCAAGGCACTTGGTAGGGACTTATGAGTATGATATTCCCTTTTCTGCTGCATGAAATGGTTGTGGTTCAGACAGTGAATGTGAATCTGGTTGTGTTTCACATTGGAAAGAAGTGCTAGCAGTGACTTCATCAGCCTAGTGCTCTAAGGGATCAAACACTGGCCAGATGGTTTCAGAGAAAACCCTACCCCACACTGTCAGTGCAAATCTGTTCAAAAGAAATGTAGTCTAGTGTAGAGAGCAGTACAAATAAGCTGTTTTATCACCAGTGTACTGTACAGAGATTGTCTCCTGTAACCTTCACCCTGCTTTTGTGGCTATGCCCTATTCTTGGCAGTCTTAAAAATGCAGCATTTATTCATTACATGGTAGTGAGAAGGCAACACTTTTTTCCCCTCCCCTTTTGTTTCTTTTGTTTTTTCCCTTTTCTTTCTATTTTTTTTAGTTTCTGTTAACATTTTTGAGCCTAAAGCCTAGTAAAGCAATTACAGCTCTTATGCTATAGTTGGCAGACCAGCATTTCTTTGACCAGTATTTCCTGCCCACCATCAGTGAGTTTTTCACAGGAGTCCCAGCACTGAGGTGTTAAGGCTATGGAACTGGGATCCAAAGCTGCTGTGATTTGTCCCTGTCTTGCCCTACTGCTCACAGATTGTGCTGTATTGTGTTCTATCAGGCAATTCACCCATTCAGTGTTTCCATTTCCTCTTATAAAGGGAATTCTCTGCAGAGGATTCAAGGTACCTAAGGACTTTTAGATGCCACAACAAAAGACCAAACCATATTAACTATGATATTATCACCAAATCCAGTGCACTACCAGCAGCAGTTACAATCCCCCTGCAGTGGTGCACACACACATCAGATGACTGAACCAGACCCACTGCCCATTAATTTGATGGCATAAAGACCATTTCACCCAATCCCAAATGTATTTATTAGCATAAAATGGAGTGATGTAGTGCTGACTCACTCCCTTAGGGCAGCTTTCACTTCCAAATATTTCCCTATCCTCTCTCTTTCTGTGAACATTTCTTCTCTGACTGGTTTNCTTATCACTGTCTTCTTCTGCACCATGGTCAAGCTCTTCATCTGACAATTGCTCCATCTGGGGAAAAAAAAAAAAAAAAAGTTTGATATTTCCTTTAAAGCTTAGTTTTAAAAACTGTCAGAGTTTGACACTTCATTGTTGTGTCTGGCAAAATAAAAACCCACCTGCCATCTCCGAGCTGCATTCATTTATGGTGCTTGGCAGCATATCATGGGCAGAACTCAGCTGCACTGTGTCAGAGGACTCTCAGAATGGCAGCTTTCTGAAAGAATATTCCCAGGGAATGAGCCTGGATGTCTCTAAGATTGCCCTGGAAATTTGCAGAAGCATAACAAAAATGTGCAAAAGTAGATCAGCAGGCTTAATTTCACCTCAAAACATTTATTCTAAATACAAGACTGTATTTTATTTTCCATTGAAAATGTGCCTGCACTAGAAATTCTCCTTCCATATGTCAGCTATCATTCAATTTGCATGATTTTTAAAACATAGTAACATATTGAGGATCTTAAGTCAGTTTAAAATACTTCCTGGATTTTCTGCAGTTTATGCCATTTTAAGCATGTTTTATAATATATGTTTCCATTTCTGAGAGTTGTTAATATTCCCTTAAAAGCTTAACCAAAACTTCCTCTCTCCAGCAATATCATCCTTTTTCATTTAGTAAACATTAATTTTCCTTTCATGATTCTAGTGGAGCTTGAAATTAAAGGTGGCTTTCTTCCCTATTATGACTTTCTTTGTGTATCAGCATCAAAACTGCCAGTTTACTGCTCTAGCACTAATCCAGAGAGCAAGAAAGCAGAGTAATTGGTCTCATGTAGGCCCTACACAAGAACAACTTCTTGGGGACTTCTTTATAATTTTCTCCAAACAATCTATCTATTTTTGAAAATAAATGGCTGGTTTGAGATCTGTCACCACTTGATATACACGAGGTGGTTAAGTGATGTTAATCTTATTCTGTAGAGGCCCTCTCCTATCAGACACTATCCAATAGCAGTAGTGCAATAAAGCTCTTCCCTATCAACTGAGTGGCTCAGCTGCTAACTCTGCTCCAGTGCCTCAAGGGCTCTGCTGCCCAAGGGTCAGAATATTCTGCATCTTGTGAGATTAAGTCCCAACTTGGTCACTTTTTGGTCTCAGCCACTTCAGAAGATCTATGTGGTGATTAAGGGGCAAAATACTCCTGCCAGGCCCTTCCTGTACTGCCACTTCTGCACATCAGGGCAATTCAGAGATGTTCTTACCCTCTTTTCTTTAGAATCACCCTCCATATCTACAGGAGTTGAGTCTTGGTCTTCTGTTCCTCTGCTTGGTTGGAAACCACGCATTTTCTCACCCAACCCTTGACAGGGTCTGATGTTTTGCTCCTTGTGGCACATTAGCTGTGAAATCTGTGTTTGCAGACTTTGGGTATCCCTAAATGATGAAAGCCAAGCCTGCAGTGCAGCGAGGAGGGGTGTGCTCACACAGTGACACGGGCCTGGGGGAAGGCAGGGCCATCAAGTCCCTTTCTGGAGCAATTGGTACTGAACAGCCTCGGGAAGGGAAAAAGGCACAGTGTGAATGAAATTCCTCATCCTTCAAGAAGGCACCGGGTGCTCCACTGCCCCGTTCCTTTTGTATTCTAATTCATTCACCTTTCTCCTTCCATTTAGCAGTGCTGAGCTTCCTTTAACGATGGCACAGATAATGCTTGGGACAAACAAAGGTGTATTTGCTTTAGAATGACTTTGAGCTTGAATTTACGGGAGTCTCCGGATGGCCTGTGCACACTGCAGTCAGAGTTGCTGATATGGAAGCAGAGGACACACACAAGTCCTTATCGTGGCCAGGAGGACAGAAAGCACAAGCCTGAACAGAGGAAACCGGCCACTTGCCAGGTGGCTACTTGAGGGGGGTGGGAGGGGAGTCTCCTTTTCTCAAGCTGTAGGTGGTGTTTGAGGACCAAGGTCCTACATACCAGTTTCCAGCTTGTTGCATTTTTTTCCTTGACTTGTTTGACTTGACTTCATTTGTTAATGAAGTCCTGCACAACTTAATACCCTAAGTCAAACCATGGGGGAAATTACAGACAGCAATCACTGCTGCTCTATGTGAATGGAATGCAGCTTTAATTGGGCCCTCCTAATTGTGTGTGCAGCTGCTCAGGGAAACATGATGATGCTTATCTCATACAGGGAAACAAACTCTGCTCACTATTCCACTGTAAACAAATGAGGAGGTGTGTATTCAAATGGTCACAAAAGTAAATATACCCACCTGCAGGTAGGGACCAGGAATTTTATGCCATGGCAAAGCAATTCTGTACTCATTGAGACTTTAATGTTGTTCACTGCAATTGTTTTAAACTCATCCTGAAGACTGTGTGGAGAACTTAAACAGAACTGGATACCGTTCACATGCTCAAAACAAACATCAGCACCTCACCACCGAATTCTCTTGGATACTGTGAGCAGCCAATACTAACAGTGGAAATGGATCTCTGCTTTTCTCGGAGCTGTTAAAATGAAACCTGCCCCTCCCCTTCATTCAGCTCAAGAGACACTATTTCCTTGTAAACAGAAGCCATCCTTAAATCACTATGTAATTAACATTCCCATTATTCTGTATTTATGAGCTGCTCATTCTCCTTCTACTGAGGGAAATTAAGCTGCTCAAGAGTGAACCAAGTCAGGTGTTTTCAACACCTCTGCACTGGTGATGTAGGTGTTCAGTGCTGCATGTTAAACCAGCCACATCCCTGCAGTCCAGTGGTGTATGGCACCAATACCTGCAGAAAGCTTCTTGGCATGATTTATATTTTGTAGGAGAAAAGCAAAATGAATAGACCTTGCCAAATCATTATAACAACAGTGTTAAGAACAAAAGGCATATGATCTCTCCCGTATCTCTCCTACATAAGTCGAGGAGGAGCAGGGAAAAGAAAAATATGGGCAGCAGAACAATGGTGGGCAAGGAGGTCTGAGACAACTTTCTTTTCTGTCCTTGACATTTGAAATTATCTAATTAAAGGAATCTTGTGGGGTTTTTGTCAGAAGACATACTAGACACTACTTCTGCTAGATACTTTCATATTTTTTTAAAGAGGAAAAAAATTATTAAAATGAAAATTTTTAATTAAGTGAGAATATAACATAAAATTTACTCCTGCTTTATAATGCATGTTAATAGGCAATGGGCTCAGAATCAGTGGGACTGAAGTTCCTGGGGTGCTACAATGGAGACAAGGGAAGTAGGAAGGAACATGGACATTTACTACAGCTACCTTACAGTAGTTAACAAACTTAGAAAGAACACCTGGAATTTTTAAAGCACTAAATATTTTGAAGGAACAGTAATGATGTAATTACATTATAGTTCCATATACAAATCTTTGGAACATAATACATTCCTTATATCTACACGTTTGCTCACCATATTTTTCCTCTTGCTTGTTTCCAGGGATCAAATTATATATTCAGTATATTCTGATTATTCTCAGTCTTTTCCTCTAAAGGCAGTGGCTTCACTTCTTAATTGCGACCCAGTGGAGATAAGTTCACCACAACGTAATTTAATGAACTATGGAAGAGTTGTCTCTTTCTGCATGAAATACCAGGCTGCATGTCAGAGTATCTCCTAGGTGATGTTTCAGGAGATAATAATTAAGACATTTCCTACTCTAATACCACATACACACAAATGCAGCCCTTCCCCCAAAATTGGACAATACATAAAGTGAATTAATAAGCCAAGGACACTGTTCCTAAAAGAAATTCAGTCCCACAATTTCTTTCCTCCATGAAATCACAGATTAGAAATCTGAAACCTAAAGTACAGACAAGGGAATTTTTCTGGTTATCCCCTTCAGCTTCAAAGGCTGAAATGTACTTGATTTACCCTTCACATCAGTCTTCAATGTGCCATCACCAGAGTCCTTTCCAAGTGTGGAGGCTTTCCTTTTTGCCCTAAATGATCCTGAGCAGATCAGCAGCACTCTCAGCTCACACAGCCAGCTCTGCCCCTCCTGCCCCCTTTACTGGGGCCCTTGGGAAGGTTTCTGCAGAACCAGCCTTGCTGTATTTTTAAGTTATTTATATTTTTGTGTGGGGAAAGAAACTCGGACTTTAAAACATCCCCTGTGAGGTGTCCTGGGGAGCAGGACTGAGCTGCCCCCATCTCCCTCCCAGCCATCCTTCATCTCCCTCATCCCCACCTGCTGTTTGCAGCCTGTCCCTGCATGAAACAGGGAAGGCATCCTTGTGTCCCTTGATCTTTGTATATTTTTGTTGCAATTTGATCTTAATTAGATTTCAAATTCCTCAAATTAGGGCGTGCAAGTCAAATGCTGGCTCCCACTGAGTTCAGAAGGGTGTGTGGATTTTTAGGCATTTTTACAGCATTCAGCCACTTTCATCACAGCTTCCACAGCACCACGGACAGATAGTCATGTGATGAAAATGAAAGACTTTTCACAAAGAACTGCTGAGACAGCATTTCAAAAATTCGGAATATTTTAATATTCATTAATTAAATGTTTCTGTGTTTCAGTCCTTTTAGCAACCAACAACTGATGCTGTTAAAAAATTCAAATGAAGGGGTAATTATTCATATTCTAAGAGAAATCCTATTTGCTACAACAGCAGCTGCAATTAGCAAGGCAAACCATCTTCTTGTAGTCATTTAGTGGAAACAGAAGCAAGCACAGAACTCTGGTCTTGATAGAAGCAGAGTATTTGCCATCTCTCTCTCCATAAAGGTGCATGGTGTTAGAGGCTCATCTTAGAAAAAGGCAGTCCTGCTTTCTGGCTGTGACTTTGCTCCCTAACCAAAGCATTTATTAGACCTGTTGCATGCAATGACTGTTTTTATAGCCTAGTTGCATGAATCTGTCTCTATTTCTTTTATTTAACAAGCTTAGCTATTCTTTGTCAGAAACTTCACAAAACCAAGATTCCTTGAATGCACAGCTGCATTTGGATTGCATGTCCATCTTCTCCACAGCTGTGCATTAGTTGTGGGGTGTCACCCTGATTCTTCCAAGTTTTCCTGATGCACTTTCTAATTCAATGTTTGGTAGTTCTTAGTTCACTTTCTCATGAATAGATGCTATTATTAGAAGCTTGTTTATGCTAAGACAAGGTCACTAGAAATTCCTTCTCTTGGCAGTGGAAAGTGACTGATTGACATTTGTCTTAACCAGTGTGATGGGAGAGAGGTCCAGCTTCTCCTCCAATCCCTGGTCCTTGTGAAAATCCTATAAATATGGAGTCAAATATTTTAATAAAGCTCTTTCAGCCTTCTCTGGAGAACGTGTGTCGTGTGTGATTGATAGTGACCCACAGCGACAGTGGGGCACCTGGAAAATGGGAACCCAGGTGCAGGTGGCCAAGGTTTTATAGACACAGAATGGGACAATCCACAGGTTGTTTCACTGATAATTTCACTGTTTCCCATCACGAGGAGGAGCTGCAGCCAGACCCTCATGACTCCAAGGAGGGGTGGCCAGGTCAAGGTATACAAAATATGTGGGAACCATTCTACACTACATTTTTGAGTCCATGGATTGCTTTTAAGGTAATTAAAGAGTCCAAACAAAGGGAAAAGAAGTAAGCTTCCACCTAGCAAATTTCAATAGAAAGAGGTCAGTATGTCCTATATATAGGATATACAATATGGATATATATAGGCCTATTGTGTATATGTATATTGTATATAGATGTATATAGGTCTATTGTATATAGACCTATATACAATAATTTTAACAGATCACAGACTTAATGGATGTTGAAGCTACAGTTTAAAGGGTAAAATAACCAGAAAGGCATCTAAAGCTCTGCATTTGGTTTGAACCATAAACTAAAAAAAAAACAAAAAACAAAAAAACAAAAACTATAAAAGAAATAATCTCTCCAAAAGGAGATTGAAGTAAAGTGTGTCAGGAGTGCTCCACACCAGGTACAAATAACCACCCAGCTGGAAAGTTGCATTTCCTCACTTGGCCAGTGCAGAGGGATGGTCAGCAGTAAATGTGCCTGTGTTTAATGGCCCTTTTTGCAGCCTCACTCAAGTTTATAGGGAAAAATCCCAGCCCCAGGTTTCTTCAGAAGCCGTATTTGCTTTGTCACTGTTCAGAGAACTTTTGAGGACAAGTCTTCAAGGGTGCAGAGCTCTCTTCCCCTCCCTGTGGTTCCCCGTGCTGCTCACCTGTGGCTCCAGCAGTGAGAGTGCTGTGTACAGACCACGTTAGATACACTCCAACTGCTCACTGCAACCACATTTTAACCCTCCTGCAAGTGTATATATTTCAGATCTCTTCTAACATTTCTTTCTATATCTAGAACGACAGAAAGATACATCTGGGGGAATAACCAAAGCTTCAGAATCATTAGTCTGTTTGAAAATTCATCTTTCCCAAAAAGTGATGCAGAAGTGATGCACATAGCCTCTGCTGCCTCCTTTAGGCTGTGCTTCCATTCAGTCCCAGACAGCACTGCAAGCCCCTCTGGCAGTGAGTGAGACTGGAAGGGGACAGTATCCAGAAATCCTACAGGCATTCCTGTAGGAAAGTTAGAGTGGGGAGGCCCTAAAGCAACAGGGGTCAGTCCCAGCAGGTTCCAGTGACACCTCTGCTTTCAAACTTGTGGTGCATTGGGCACACTGCTCTTCCTTGGATTGCTTTAGCCACTCAAACACATAAACAGCTCATTTGCTCAATGATTATGTTGGCTCCTAAAGCAGGTGGAGGTCCATGTACTTTAAAAATAGCTTTAGAAAGCCTGATTCAAAAACTGTTGGAGAGAATAGTAACTTTTCTTGACTTGCTTTCAAGAGTGTCCCAAGAATTTATCAGTTCCTGCAGCTCCTGCTTCAATAGAGTTGATCTCAGCTTACTGAACATGGTACTCTGCTTTTTTCTTATGACTGGATAGAATTCATATTCACAGTGCAGCACTTTGAATCAGAGGTTTTCCCCAGATGCCTCTGATGCTTATCCTCCCTTGTTAAAGAGAATGCTACTTCATCTTGCAGCGTTGGTGGCCTCTTTTCAAAATCTACCACGCTGCCAAGAATGATGTTGTCAGACAGAACGATCTTTCCCCAATAGCTTTTGCAGCACTTTTGTTATAAAGATGTTAAAGATAACATGGAAGAGAAAAGGAACAGATTTAGAGTCTCAGGATAACAAAATACAAAGCATGACAAAGAATCATAATACTGATACTTGTAATTGAAAGAGCTACTGAGTAAGTCTATCCTGAGTTTTGGGGAAGAATAAGGGAAATGAGTAATGTAGGTTGCTAAAAATAATAGATAGATTTTTGTGCGAAATGATAACAATATTCTTTTTAAGGATTGTTCATTGCTTTGTTTCATGTGCTGGTACTTAATTGTGCTAACTGGAAAGAGCATCAGTCCAAGACCTTCAGCAGTCTGAGCCTCCAATTCACAGTTAAGTTAATCCAGGGAACTATTAAGTACAATAAAAGGCCAGGAATAGCATGAATATCATGGAAACAGAGAGCCACTGCACTTACTCTAGCTCTGTGAAACAGAAATTATAATGAACAGATTTTAAAATGAATTGATATTGAGAGTCCTTAGTAACATTACACTGACTTAAAGTGAAGGCCCAGCTTTTGGGGCTGAGTTCTGCTCATAGGGTTGAGGTCTTTACTAGACTGCTAGGTGGTGTTTTCTCAAACAAGAAAAAGATTTCAATCCCTCACTTCCTGGTAGCTCTATGTTAGTAGATTTATACCAGTGCTAAATACTTTGCAAAACCTGAGACACTGAAGAGTAGAAAGTCCCCTAGAGAAGATCTAGTTAGAGGTACAGGGGGCAAAGCACAAGGTTCCTTATTCAACTAAACATGTCCAAAGACAGCTTGTAGAAGAGTGAAGGAGATTCATCTAATATCCTCCTACATGGGAGTTCTATTCTTCAAGTAAACAGAAAGTACAGGTCGCCCTGAACTCATCTTATTTTGGCTACATTTCCTATTTGGTGGGGTTAGCCCTCCCCCTGTTGGAAAGACAAAACCCAAGGGAAGGAGGAGCTCTAAGACAGTGCCTGCTGTTGAATAAAGCCTGGATCTCCCCATTGCTGGGGAACTGCCCCCTGTTCCACATGGAGGCAGCTGCAGTACCTGGAGAAGGTTCTTGGAGCAGAGTTGGGCTGTTCCAAGGCTCAGTGCCCCAGGGTGCCTCCAGCTGCTCCTGCATTCACCCCTGTGATGATTCTCTGTCTTTGCTGCACCTGGTGAAGTTGTGAAGGATACAAACACCAAGTGGAGAACGTACCTGGTGGGCTGTCTCCAAGTCTCTTTTTCTTGCTTTCTACCTTTGTGAACAAGGTAAAAATGCAGCAAAGAGGAAAATTGCTAGTGTGACACTTCAGACCTTGCTGGGTCTCCTGCCATTACCACTCTGAACAGCATAGAAAAGTAGTTATGCCAATTAAAAGGGTTGGAGTAATAATTTTGAAATAGCAGATGTCTAACTTGTCATTTTTGAGTGAAGTGATCTAACACAATTTCTGAATTTTCTGGATTTTTTGCATAAAGTATTATAGCCTGCACAAGTGTTATAATTCAAACACTCTCATAGTCAATAGCATGTACCAGAGCTGAGGATTAGGTGATCTTATTCCTGTAATAGGATTTCTCTGCTAATTGTCACTGAAATGACAGCAGTCTCTGTTATTAGGAGCAGAGGAATTGGCACGATGGCTCAGATCAGCAGCCCTCTATCCATTAAAAGATCCCGTGTTTAGCACCAAGCAGTATGTAATGGTTTAGAAGAAAAGGCAAGATAGCCTGTCCTGGAATAAACTGCTGTCAGGTAAAGGTTCTTCAGTATTCTCATTACTAACACACAGGTTATACTAACTCAGGAGCGCTCATATTTCTTACAGAACTCCTTTTATGTTGGCAAAGAAGAAAAATCTTTTTATTTCTCTTCATAAAATTCTCTTTCTGCGACTCCTTGACAATCACTTAATTCAGAAGACACACAGTGTGATGGCTCTCTTTGTTCTTCATCTAAATTTGTTTGTGGCATCCCAGACACACCCAAAGCAGTCCCTGATGGCTGCATGGTTAGAACTTCATGAGAGACAGACCAAAAGTTGAGGGGTTCAACCAGAAATGTGTGACCTAGTGATGCAAAAAGTGAGATTCATAGAGAAGACTCTTTCCTGCAGCCTGTTCCTGAAATCATCAAGCTTCTGGATCGGTTCAAGAAGTCTTGGACTTCACAAGACAACAGCAATGGTTGTGGAAATTGCAGCTGAATTCAGTGATAACTCCGCCTGATTTTAGGAAAACAAATTCATATCTTTAGGCAGGGCTGTCAGGAAAGAGGTGAGCTACAGCAGCTTCCCTGGGCAGCCTCCCTGTGACAAGGGCTCCAGAGCACCAAAGAACCACCTTGGCTGCATCAGCACAGTCCTGCCCTGTCCCCTGTGTGTAGAACGTGCAAGGAAGGAGGATGCTGAGGAGGGAGAGGAATAGAGGTGGGTGATGGGAGAAGAGCAGCTCTCTGAAGGCTTGGCTCGTCAAAGCTCAGAACAATACCTGCCCATGGCTAAGTCACAGATCAGTCTGGCTCTGACTTTACTTGTAAACTGCAGTAATTCAATGATTGGGGATTCTTCTTTCTTTATACTCCAAAACCAAGTGATTGTTCTGAAAACTCACACTATGACTTCTGCATTTTTGTTTCTGCTGCATAAGTGAGACAAATACAAGTTCTGAAAGCAGTACACTGCCATATCAGGTAACTATATCACAGTACACTCAAGCTCTTTCAAATAATTCATTAGTCAAACATCTGCTGCAGATTAATATCGGGCCAAACTTGTCTATGAGGTAATTCAATGGACTCCAGTACCATTTAAGCAAGGGATGATCTGTTCCAACACGTACTGTCTGTGGGCAATTTACTCTGGTTAAAGCTTCCCCCTTGCACTGCTCTAGCTTGAAATCCTCTTGCAGTGCAGTTGCTATTTACTAGCTTGTGCTGATACATCCACTTTTTCTGACTTAATTCAAGGAAATTCAAAATGAACACATTGCCAAGGAAATTAATTTATTCGATGAGCCCAGCAATGTCTACTCTTACTAATTCTGTAATGCTGGAATAAACAAAGTCAGAAATTATGCTTGGCTTTCTAAGCCTCAATAAAACCTCATAAAACTGCTAAGACTCATAAATTTCACTATATAAAACCTGATATTAAGGCAACTCTTGACTTGGAAATTCATATTACATTTTAACCAAACAACAAATGAAGCTAATATGTATTGATTGCATTAACAATTCATAAATGCACAGAAAAGAAATAAACAGTCTTTATAGCATTGCCATGTCTTTGAGGCATTGATTAAACTCTGTAGATGCTGATCTGCCACTCCAGCAGCTGTTCAGTAAGCCCAGTGTTTGTCCATCAATGTCTTTTGTCATCGGTCTGACTGTCCTGCTCCTTCCCAGGTTGGCAGACATTTCAAAAAATGAACTGTCACCATGGGATAATCAATTAATCAAGCGTGAATTGCTTGACCGAATCTCCTAATGAATGCTAACATGTAAACACTTGTCAGTCACTTGCAGACCGGAGGGTTTGTGGGGTTCTGCTGCTGTCTGGGAAACTGGCAGTGCAGCCCGTGAGCACAGACCTATCTCATTGTGTTAATAATGCACATTGCTTACGAGGATTTCTTTAAAATAGATTAGCTGCAACCATAATGATTTTATTGATTTTACAATCTTTTCTCCTTCTATGGAAATGGAGATGAATCTTTGCAGGAAGAAGTTGATACCCTACAGGGACTAGGGGAGTATGCAGAGTATGAATGGTTGTTGCATTTTCATGAGCCATTGCCTTTCCTCACAAGAGCAGTTTGCAGCCAATCCCTGTAATTACAATAATGCTTAGCAACACCTCCAAAGTCCTATTGCTATTTCAATGATAAGCCTCATTCATAGGGATTACATTTGTTAAATTAATATTATAACTATGCAACAGTTCTCTGTGAAGATGTACATTTTAATTATTTTGTATAAATATGGTGGCTTAAACCACTGTGGCTGTGATTAGCAGATGAGTGGAGGGTAACTATTTCAGCAGTGTTAGTTCTCTGCTATGCTATCCAGGATCCTAAGGCACACACTAAAGCATCAATTTTTGTTCTCTAAACTTATTCTTGAACCTTTAAATAAATCATTTTATTATCCAAACTGGTCAGCAGAATGAGTTAAGAAAAGTTTTAAACAGAAGCATTTTGTTTCTAAGGTCACTGGCTTTCAACCAAACATTAGATTTTGTCCTTCAAAGGTCTTGTTTCTTTTTTTTCCCAACAAAACTCACAAAAGAAAAAATGCACTCTGATGTTTTTCTACATTCAGACATGGCAGTTTTACATAAAGATACACTTTTTCTGAAGCACTCCCCCTCCAAACAATCTCTACTGAGCACTGCACTTTTTTGAAACGAGAGCACTTATTCAGATGAGGGATTATGGATTTTGTAATCCAACTTTAGTCAGGTTGGTTGTAAATTCAGAGCCTCTAGTCATGTAGCTGTAGTGATGAGCTGCACCGTGCCAGTTCCAAGCAGAGTCCCCTCTGGTTTACACGGGGAGCTGTGCTGGAGACCGGCTGGATGATGCAGCCAAGCAGCGTCAGACTTGGCATAAAGGAACGATTTCACAAGTTCTTTTTAAAATTCAAAACCGCGATTTACGGGCAGGAACTATCTTTTAACTTTTTTTTTTTGTTTGTTTGTTTGTTTTTAACGCTGCCTCTGCGGTGAGCACATTTTTGGAAATGCACGAAGCCAATTTGAACACACAGAATGTCCCCGTGTCCCCCCGTGGCAGGAAAGGGCACGGGGCAGGCGGGGCTGGCACTGCCATCCCAGAGCCTGGCACCTGGGATGGGCTGTGACCCACGGAACACACACCAGCGGGGAACAGCCGGATTTGTGGGCTGGGATTGAGCTCCTTGCCGTGATCACAGAGCCGTATTTCTGCGTGACTTTCTGGGGAGCGCCTGGGATGGAGCCATGGGGAGCTGCTGCAGGGAGCACCCAAAGGGTGGAGGCAGCCCCAGCTGGGCAGCCTCGGAGTTCTCTGAGTAACAACACCCAGCAGGCAGTCCAGGGAAATGCCATTTTAATTATAATCTTTTTATTTCATGAACTTCGTTTATGAAAATGGCGCAAAGACCTTCGGAACGATGTGCGTCGGCTTTTCATTCTGAAAGGACGCAGCACGTTCTTTCACACCTCCCAGACCACAAAATGTTATTAATGTAATAGAGAAAGCATCAGAGAATGAAAATGGCATCTGAGAAAGTACGGATCACACTGTATGCATGCTTTGCAAAGCATATAAAAGCATGACAATACTCTTCCAGTTGGTTTAATGCTAGTTACCATCTCTATTTCTCTCTTTCATAGAATCATTAAGGTTGGAAAAGACCTCAAATTTCACCAAGTCCAACCATCAACTTACAAGGCCCAATCTTTTTGTGATGTTATTGTAAAATAATGGAATATTTACTTAAACTTACTTATATTATTACTTTCAATGCAAACATGTGAAGTCAGTTTCCAGAAAGTGGCTAAATTTATTATCCTTGGGTTTATCAACTTTCCAGAGCTTGAATTTAGATCAACGTGCAGCTGTTCTGTTTCAATCAAAACTGATTTTTTAATATTATTTCCACTTGCTTCTCAGGAACCACATGTGTGATAGAGCAGAGCAGAGTGTTTCGTTCATTCCCTGCAGTATAGTTTGTAACATAAGTGCTTCTTCTGAATATCCATGAAATTAATATGTAGATTAAGTAGGGGCTATTTTCTCAAGAAAGAGACATGCCTTTGGAGCAGAGGCAAGCAAGGAAATCCCACCCAGGCTGCACAAAATATTCTCTAGCTGTGCCCTCTTGAGTGTGGTCTTCAAAATAAAAGAGAGAAAGGCAGTGCTGAAGTGTAATAAAAATTTCTCAGTTAATACAGCTATCAAGTTTATTTTGCTTATCCTCATGGAGTCTGGTTCTCATTTATGCTTTTCCACCATAATTTATACCCTGGGAAAGTTCATGTAAATAGCTAGGAAGTATAGAGGGACATTAATGTAATTAAAAATAAGGTTCTCATAATGACTTTATATATATATTTATATATAGATGAATAAAACAGCCTGCAAGCATCAGACATTACTTACAGGTTTTATTTAAGGAATGGACATTTTTGCAACTTCCTTGGATTTAACTAAGCCAGCAGAAGGCATACATAAATATAAAGGATTGAAAAGCCATTCCCTACATTTTTGAAACCTGGACTCTCCCTACATGACATTCTCAATCCTTTAATATTCCATGATGGCATTTTGGGGCTGATAACAACTATTCCAGGAGAGTCCCATCTATTTTCAGCAGTACTCACTTTCATTTGTGGAGCAGCAATGACATTTCTGACACATGCTCTGTGGCTGCCATAACATTTTTTCTCAACCTTTTGCCCAAAGCGCCTGGGGCTGGAAGCTCCCCACTGCCTGCCATGGACAAGTCTGCTCCATATCCACCAGGTGAGCAATTCCAACGTCACCTTAAAGCCTCAGCCCACCAGGAGCTGCCTGTCAGCCTCCTGCATTTTCTTGTTCAACAAGGACTTGACTTTGGGGAATCTCTGAGGTGTGTTTCATGTGGTTCCAAATCCATTTCCATACCTTCTAAAGTGCTTTATCCGCAGCACATCTGTGATTATCTAACACCACGTTACAGGGACCTTTTTGGAAAGACTTTGCCTGAAGCACTGATTTTGCAAACGTAGTCATACATGCTAAACCTTGATCGTGTGCCTACTCCTGTGAAAACCAGTGCCAGAGTGTGAATATTTGCTTTATACTTAATACACTATGGAGTGATAGAATGACAGAAAAGCTTTTTTGTGTAAACAGACTAAGGATTGTGAGAAACTACACAAAGAAACAACATCCACACTCCTCCCTTCTTCCCTCATTGCAAAAGTTATGTCTCTCTCTCAGTGCCATTATTATCTATTTCCACTTCTACACTTCTAAAGCTGTTTTTAATCCAGTATTTTCATTTAAAAATACTGGCTGAAGATATAAATGACCTCTAGCATCAGTATTTTAAAGGCTAATTAAACTCTCAGTATCAATTTTCAGGCTTTTAAAAATTATTTTATATTTATTTGGTTAATCTTAACATTGCAGAGGTTTGGGATTTTTTGCAGTCATCGTTAATATTTTTCTGTTAAGATGAGGGCAGAACTCTTATTTCATGAAACACAAAATGAGAACTATTCACAAAATCACCTGATTGCAGGAGAAAGGGATTTGAAAAAAAAAAAAAAACTCATGCATTTAAACAAATTTTGAAAATCATGTTTAAAATATGACAATAAGTGTTGTTGTTGTAGTTAATATTATTTCCACCTTTCCCCAAGGGCAGCTTGAGTCTACCCTGGAGCACATTTTGCTCACCCCTGGAGCTCAGAGAGAAGCCCCAGGTGCCTCGCAGGGCAGGCAGGGGTGGCAGGGGTGGCAGGTTGGTTCCCACTGGGGAAGGAGCAGGAGGATGCACAGGCTGGACCAGTCCTTAAAGATTTGGGATTCCCCTGCTGATGTGTAGCACCTTGTTCTGCTGGGGAGCAAGGCTGGGCCCCAAGGGCAGGTGGGAGCCCAGGGCACCAGCAGGGGCTGGCAGCAGCCGTGCTGGATGCAGCCCTGCAGCCACAGCCCGCCAAGCNGCAGCCACAGCCCTGCAGCCGTGCTGGATGCAGCCCTGCAGCCACAGCCCTGCAGCCACAGCCCTGCAGCCGTGCTGGATGCAGCCCTGCAGCCACAGCCCTGCAGCCACAGCCCTGCAGCCGTGCTGGATGCAGCCCTGCAGCCACAGCCCAGCAGCCGTGGCTCACACAAGCAGCAATAGCCTGGGACTGCAGTGGCACAGCAGACTTTAATGTCAGCTTTCTCCTACTGCCCTTTGAGATAAATACTGCATCCTCCTTAATCCTACCAGTGGCTTAACTGTGCATTTGCACTACCTACAGCTTACAAGATCAAGCCTGGAGTTGTTAAATGATCCAAGAGAAATGTATTTCAGGATTTTGCTATCTTCAAGCTTTACCAAAAAAAAGCTATTGAGGAAAAAGACTGAATAATCAAATTTGTTCCACTATCAAATGGCAAAATATAAAGAAAACATTATCTGAATTGGATCAATTCAAAATGTTTATGCCGCTACTGAATGCCACTTGAATATTGCCAGGTAGATCAATTGAAAGATGGAATTTGCCTCTAGTTCAGAGTTGGAAGTACAGGCTGCACATCGTATACACCCGGTTAATCCACAGAAACCAGCCAAATGCACAGAAAAAGGAGAGTCTGGAACCCCCCAGCAGCTCAGCAGCACCAACTCTGATCCGAAGTTGTACCGCTGGTGCTCACCTCTAATGGAAATTATTTAACTTTTACTGAGAAACAAAGGATGTTCTTCAGGAAATGCAAGATTCCTGCCCAGCTGGTGAGGCACACAGCACTGCAGCTACTCCTTCCCTCATACAGGTTCATCCCCACCCTCACCCAGTGGCAAACCCTGTCAGCTGCCTTTTGCAGGTGGCGGTTTACACAAGAACATCTTTTGGCTGCTGTTTAGTGCAGCAGGCATTCCTGTCAGAACAAACATTGCAAGATTTAGGTTAAAATTTACCTGACACATTACAGATAACAGGATCAGATCTTCAGTAATTGTAATTCCATCAGAGAAGTCCTTGTGGGAAGCAAAGGAGAGCTGGTTACCTGCTGGATTTCTCTGGCTAATTATGTCATCTACACCAAGCATTGTTTTGCAGACAGCATTGCACACATGTTGAAAGAGTTAATTAACCAGTAGAGCTGCTCATGTTAAGTGTTTGTGCTGCCTGTACTTTTGTTAAGGAAAGCATAAATCTATTTAGAAGAGGAATCATTGCTCTCATACAGGAAATTAGCTCAAAGATAGCTTATTTGTCAGCTACATGTATACCTGCATCTCTCTTCCCACATATAGATATTAAAGGATAAAAATAATCCCCTTTGTGGGTTTTATCTGTTCTTGCTCTAAATTAACACCTCTGTGCTTAGAAGGAATGCCTGGCATAACTGATGGGCTCACCTGAGCTGGCCCCATCAGCCTCAGGGATGTCACAGCTTTTCCATGGCAGAAGTGCCATCCTTGCTACCCTCTCAATGAATGAGCAATTCGAAACGTAACCCACATTATTACATTGACTGATGTGTTTTGCTGGGTTTGCTTCAGCAGTTAAATCCTTAAACAAATGCAGTCTGAAGTACTAAACAGGCTCAACTCTTTCCTGGTCTCTGTGCTCAAGGCCCAGGGAAGAACTCCTTCATGCTTTTTATCACATGACAGCAATGTCACTCTGACTTCAAACTTTAGATCGTAGATGTAAGCACCAGGAATGCAGAAGGTCTATCAGTAGCATAAGGAGACCTTCTAAAAGCCTAAAATTCATACAACTAAAGACCCAAATTTTTATAAATGTCCCAAGTGGCATAAGAGAAAGGCTTTCTGTTGTACTCAATAAACCCCACATGTGGGCATGCTGCCAGCCTTCACACGGGCCAAGGGACACACAGTAAACTCCTACATCTCCAGTGTTTACTTCATGGCTCCTTTGAAAACAACAGTGGCTAACTGTGTTGATGGAAATCTTGCCTGAGGTCGCTGAGCAGTCATTAAACCCTTAGCCTTCTGTTCAATATGAAATGACATGCTCATTCTGCATTTCTTTCCCTGAGCTGCTATGGAGGAGCCATGATTCAATTGATATGCCTGGCTCAAGCCCAAAAATGATTGCACTGCACTTTGCTGTAGCAGGCTGTCAGCTCACATTCTGAAAGCCATACAGGATGCAATTGTCTGGTCACTGAAAATAGCTTTGGTGCATATTTAAGCCATTTCAATGCAGCAATATGAGAATTAATTCTCTCTTCTCCTCCTGGAAATTGATCATTTGCATGGCAGTGCTGCTCAGTGTGCACAGAATCATGGCATCCCACAACATATTAATATTTTAGTTTGTTATCCTTTAAGTTATTTTTAGCAGCCAACTGTCCTTATGTGAGGCTCCAAACTGCAGCAGAATGCTCAGGCCTGTTGTGTGTGTGGTCAAGGACGTGTTGTCATGCAGCTCTCAGCAGGCTGAAGCCTTCTTTATTATTACAGTCATCTCTGAACTACCACTCTAACACATGTAATCATCAGACACAGGATGTCTTTTCCCACCTGCTCACTGTTTATTAGCCTGTTATCCTGCAAGTTTTAACAGCAACTTGCGTTTCAGCAGATGAACACCTAGAATTGAGACTCACTAAAAGAAAGCACAGCATTTTGTGATCAGCTCCTTTTGAGTGACTGGAGTGCATTCTAGTTTTCAGTGGGCATTTCTATTTTTAGCATTGGTTTAAGGATCAAGAAATTGATAATGAGCAAACTTAAATAAATAGCAATATTCTGGGTTTACAGGTAAGAAACACATTTAATAAACCAAGTGAGTAATAGATTCTGATGCTTTGTCCTTCTTTTTGAAAATGCATCCATTTTCTATAGGACCTGAAATATTGGAATATCAATCTGGAAATGAATATATGTCAAATTTTATATGCTGAAAAGATCCGTGTCCCCAACTGACACTTTTGCTGCTTTTTTGTGACATAGTGACACGCATGGTGTGTGAAGGCTCCACAAGATCTATGATGTGTTAGCTGTATATACAACATATTAATTATCTCAATTTCTCTACTCCTTCAGAGCAGAACTTTTTGCATTTTGGCAAATTAACACAGTGCATATAGGTATTAAGGGATGTATCAATTTTATTATTTCCCCCCTTCCAATACAGAGAGTGAGAATATAGGTTGTTGAAATCTTCAGCAATCATTAGTGTTGCAGAATTTGAATTTACTAGGCAGAAAACAAGGGAAATACCAATGTCAGTGGAGAAGCCTTGCAGGCTCTAAGCCTCACAGGCTTCACCTTCAGGAACCAGCCTTTCTGAAATTATGGCTTGATTTTGCTTTCCCATTAACGGCATTAAACTCGTGATGGTCTCTGCATGAAGAAAAAAAAAAAAAAAAAAAGAGACGAGTCCAATTCATATTCTCCTTCAAAACTGAAACAAAAGAAGGGTGGAGAGCTCTCCCATGATTTTGCTTCACGTGTTATTCCTGCCCAATCCTGCTGTGCAGTTGCCACCAGCTGGAGCTCCACTCGTGCCATGCTCCCTGTCCTTGCTTGTTCCTGCCCAAGGCAGGGGCACCCATCACCATCCCTACACCCTCCCTCCCCTCCTGCTGCTCCATCCCTGCAGCCTGTGCTGCCCAGACACCTGATCCTGACAAGCCAGGGGCAGCAGGGCTGGAATTGTCACCCTGAGCAGCGGTAGAAACCTCCCCAGTGCCGGCTGGTGGCTGGAACAGCAGGATGGGAAATCCTTGCTGTCTGCAGGGCTCCTCTCTGCTTCACACCGAGCACATTTGCATCACCACTACAGCAGGGACTGAGCAGTGTTTGAGCTGCCTGAGCTTAAACACTGCTAAAGGGCAGGTGAGAAAACAAGGTTCAGAAAACAAGGAATTCCTGATTTGTGTATTTCACAAAACAGCCTTATTTCACTGTAGGAAAACCAAAGTGGGGGATCCTACAATTGTTACTTGCTGTAGAGATGGTTATGTACAGTAGAGGCTGGGTTAATAGAGTACAGAAATGCTAATGAAAATGCTTGTTCAGCTTTTGCATTTTTTTGAGCCAGTTTCAGTGGGGTTTTATTTTTCTTTCTTCAGTCCCTTGCTAATGGATACATACTCATGTTCACTCTCTCATGTGGTATATGATGTCTGAACTTTTAAAATTAATGTATTTTGCAGAAAAAAAATAGATTGTCTTATGTCTGTAGTCATTATATGATACAACAAATACTACAAAACTGGTATAAGAGGAATTTAAAATCTTAATTCATACTATGTAAATCAAATAATACGATAGCTCTTCTTGAGCAAATCATATTCTCAAAAAAAGAGACCCAGATTTGAACTATTTTTTAAAAGTATTTCTACAGTCATTCCATAATAGATTATAAAAATTCAGATGCTCAGTGCCAAACTATCTTTCGGAATATAAGAGGCATATGATGGGGAGGATATGAAAAGGGTAATGAATTGGTTCATAATTTATTAATTATAGAGTAAGGAGTTGGAAGGAGAGGCTTTGTTTAAAACACCTAGACTTCACTGTAACCACATGTTAAAATCTCAGCAGGATTGCTTTTAGGAGGAAATGGGATAAAATCACATCATTAATTAACTTATAATTTATTAAATAAAAAGAAGGTGGAGGAGGCAGACTTGTTTGAAACATCTAGACCCCAGTGCTAATCAATATTACAGTCTCAGTAAGACAATCCAGTCCTTCATTGTGCCCAACATGTAAAGCAAGGACTGCAGTGATTGCTGTGCACACAGCTGAGGGGTTGGGGTAGGGGCTCTGGGCACATCACACTTAGAAACAATTGTCAGGACTGTGTTTGAAGGGCAGAAAGATAGCACAGCCCAGAAAATGAAGGATGTGCTGTGGTACAATACAGCCAGACTGTCCCCTCCCTCTACTGAAACTCCCAGGTTGTGTAAAACTTGTTATGGGTACTGGTCATCAAGGTATCAACATATAAACTGCCCCAGGAGCCTTTGGGCTGAAAAAGGTGGGATGAGTGCTTAAATCTAGATTAAAAAGCACAGCATTTGGTAATTAAAGTTGATAATAGGTTGACTGCAGGTCTGTATCTAGCAAAGCACTTCCGTGCATGCTGAGCTTGAAGTAATTAATTAGTTTTGCTAAAAAACTCTGGTGAATGACTTCTGTAAGCAGCAGCAGATCTGGAAAATTAAGCTGAGGCTTACTTTGAAAAGAGACTTCTAAAACAACCTGCAGTTTTGTTTCTATTTCCCTCATATTTCAACCTTGTTAGGTCCTATATGGCAGATAATTAGATAGTACAACACTACATCTGAACATGTACATCCACTGCTTAAACTCACTGCATGTCCTAAACAAGCCAATAAACAAAATGTCTCAGGTGCTCAGCAACACTTTACAGGATAAGGCTGGTAATGAAAAGCAACTACTCATAGGTCATGTTTGCTGGTAATCAGTGACAAAAGATGAGGACTCTTGCTTATGTCTACAGGAAAAATGCTCCTGGCTGCAGCCTCCAGATAATCACAAACATCAGTTTTGTTGGTGTGGGCAGGTAAGGCAGTGCCACAGCTCCATCTGAGAGAGCTCTTTGTCATTTCTTTCTCCTGTCTTAGAAAGCAGCAGAAGCATGGCATTGCTGAGTACAGCAGGAGCCACCCAGAGTAATTTGATCAGCTGAGCTCTTCTGTTTGAGTGTGTTTATGGGAGCAGCTGTACAAGCCACAGAAAATGTCCTGTGAAAAGCAGGGCTGTGTTTAACATGGCTTCAGTGGCTCACGAGCAAAAGGTTCCTGACTGCTGAGCATTATTTCACACAAGTGTCACCTGCACCTCCAGACAAGCGTCTGCACGCACCAGAGGTGTTGAATACATATTTAATGGGCTTGTTCTGTAAATACATCCTAATGGAAACAGTATTTGCCTACAAGGGCAGTCCTGCACTTGGCTTTTAGTGGTAACACTCAGTGAGTAAAGTGCCTCTGTGCTTTCCTGTGCTTGGATCTCAGCGCTGCACTGCCGTTCTCGTGTTCACGTTGGTAGAAAAAGTACACTGAGGCTTGTTTTCATACCTGACTGTGAGGGCAAATGCCTCAGTTAACACATGTCCCAGGGCAGGAAAACCCAAAAGAGCCAACAAAATCTCTGTGTACCACCTCCAGGAGCTTTTCTAAGCTTCACCCTTAAGAGAGTATCTATAATTATTGAAATAATTAGATTAGACTTATCTAGAGGCAATGCAAGACACTGGTCCCAGCTAAATGGGTGATTCATTTAAAATGGCTCATCCTCAGCACAGAGAAATGATTGCAGACCAAACCAATCATCTCACCATGTCACTGCAAGGGCCCACAGCACCTTTCTAAAGACTTGGAACAAATCATACTCAGGACCACAGCAGGGTTAACTGGAAGAAGCAGCCCTACTTTCATTCATGCATTCCAGTTATTTTACTTTTTTCTTTTCAACCTTAACCAAACTCCCCAGCCCTAACTAAACACTCCTGAAATCTGGCACCCTTCTGGTGTAATTGCCGAGGCATTTATATTTGTGATGGAGCACAGCTTTATATCAAGCCTGACTTTCTCATGGAGATTCATTTCCACAGTCTTTTATTTCCCGTTGACTGTAACAATTCAGAGCCACAGCACCTCCTGGTACTGTTTGATGAAGCTGCAGAGCTTTGCAGCAGGAGCTGAAGGAAGCAGCGTCACCAATGCAGGGCCATCAGCACCACCCCTGCTGAACACCTGGGTGTTAAAGTTCCTCTCATCAACACAACTGTGACACAAACTCTTCTGCAGAAATCACATTGGTATCAAGGGCTGAGCATGCAGGCAGATGCTGTTTTAGGAACTCTACCTCAGAACAGCCAAGAATTCCTAACTCTTTAGAAAAGAAGTTTATTATTATAAGTTTTATTATAAGTAATCCTTACTCTTTAGGGAACCCAAACATGTGGCACTAATACCTGCTAAAAATAATGGATTTCTTTCAAAGCTAAAGGAAGCAGAAAACTTAAAGAAGGTACACTTTCAAAAACATTTCAATATTTGCATATTTGCTGATCTAAAGGAAGAAAGGATCCAGGTTGCCTGAGAAATGTATTATTCAGAAGAATAATGTGAAATTATTTCCCACTAGGTGCTGCCTGTGGTAGCAGGGGAATCAGACCTCTGTGTTTAATTTCCCCAGACAGCAGTGCAGACCCAAACAATGTCAAAGACACTGCTTCAGGGAGTGCTACATCAGACACGTGGCAGTTTGCTCAACCAAGTCCCTCTGCTACTTTCCACAGCAACCTGATCCTTCCCTTTGATTTTTTATGCAAGTATAACACAGGTACAGTGAGGCAACAAAGGGTTAAGAAGGAAATGTGGTCTTCATACTTTTCTGATTTTGTGAGCATGAATCTCTTTCATGGAACAGCTGTCAAGTCAGCCAACGAAACAGGTCTACTTGGGTCTCCTGACAATACCAGCTGCTGTTGTTCATGTATCCTCAGTGACAGCAGCAAGATGAAAATCGAAATGAATCGCTCTACAAATGAGACACTTTTCTGCTTTGACTTTCCAAATGTGACAGTGTTGTTTGTTTTTTCAGTCAGCAACATTTAGAGATGTTAGAAGGCTCTGGTGTCAGGAAGTTGCTCAGGGGGCAGTTTCAATTTAAAAATAAAAGGGGGGAGAAATCTGCATAACAGTTGCTTGCATAATAATGTTTGAATTTCTGTCTATTAGTACTATTGCCACAAAACTGAACAGCAGAATATTCCTTGCCAAACAAACGACTGCAGGCTTTGAGCAGCAACTATGAACATTTCATATCTCACCACAAAGTATTTATTCATTATCCTTACTGTGCTAGGGGTGCAAAATGTGGGCTCTGGCCACAGAAGCCCCTGCTCAGCCCCAGCTCCCATGGAGGGGCTACAAAGAACAGATCCATTTCCCTTCTGTCCTCTGCTTAGCAAAAGAATGTGTGTCAAGAGATCACAAATTAGAGAGAAAAAGAGGTTGTTAAAAGTTGTCTTCTTCCATATGAGTTTGAAATAGGAGCATTTGCCCTCCTGTGTCCTATGCCAAGAACTGAAAACGCCCTCCAGACAAGCATCTGCAGTATATGTGAAATGATGTTTCTCCCCAGCTTGTACCTGGAGAACCTAAGGCACAAGGTGTGCACTGAAACCCATCAGTTTTCTCTTGTTTTGTGCAATATGCAGCAAGAAACAAAGACTAAACTTGTCAAAGACTGATTTTTTAACAGTTGCATTAAAACTCATGAGCCATATCGAAACAAATACTGAAATATATTTTTGCACATCCAAATGACACCTTCCTTTTAAAATACATCTTCATTGTGTCATTCCTCTCCTAATGTAACACCAATACAATATCTATTACAAGATGCACAATCCAGCTTTTAAATTTCCCCACAATTTCAAAAATAGAAAAAAATGAAATGCTATCCCCCTTCTCCCCCCAAAAAACCCACAAAAACCCCACAAAAAATGGAGAAGGTTTTTAAAAATGCACTATGTATTTAAGTTTATTTGGCTTCAAAGGACCATAGACCTTACAGACTTCTCTCCATGGAGGTTACAGGCAGTACTGCAGCAGCACAAAGAGAAATGTCTCTGAAATCAGGATGGTTTTGGAGTGTACTCTGGGATTTCCTGTGTAACTGGCTCGCTTACACAGTGATATCCCAAACCTCCAGAAACTTTTAGAAGTTTTCTGTAAATCTACTGAGTGAATATTTGTTTTTAGTCCATGAATGTTTCTCCAATGCCCGTCCTTGTCAAACAATCAGCTTTAAAACTTCCTGTTCTGTCAAGCAAAATTTATTTTAGGGAACAGCCTCCCAAAATCCCTGGGTTTACAGGTGCCAGCTGTGAGACATCCACAGAGCTCAATTCTGGTTTAATAATTAATATCAGGACTATGTGCTAACAACACTTCCAATCTGAGAGGCTCAAAGTGATTTACAAATACTAATTAAGCCTCCAAACATGTTGTGAGTGTCCCCACATAACCAATGAAGGAAGAAAACTCAGCCCCTTTATACAGAAAACCTGTGGGATTTGTCAAGAAAGTGTCAAGAACCCTGCAATTCCAGTTTTGTATTGCCAGCACAAAGCCATCTTGTGTTCCTGGTGTTTTGTTGTTTTTTTTTTTTAACTATTTTCAGATTATACAATATTTTCTTGAACCATATGAGTAGGTAAAGCCAGAAATTCTCCATCATGAGCTGGTTGTTTATGATAACCAGATTATTTTGTATCTGGTCTTCTCTGAAGCTGAGGAATAAGTGAAGATGAGCACCATGTCACTGCAGTTACCAGCACTGCCTTGTGAGACCTTGCAGTTTAGCTGCTAAATTTAGAACTATTCTTTAAAACTCTCCATGCTCAGAATGTCCAGTTGGGCTGCTTTTTTACCTCTTTGTTTTCCCCACAAATTAAGTGATACAGCAGATTAAAAAATAGCTGGAGAAGGGGAAGAGGCAATTTTTTGGTTTCTTTTTTAACTGCTGGAATCACATGTGTGTTCTGTTGAACAAATGGCATTGTTGGTGACAGAGATTTTCCTTTTGATCTCCTTGTTTATAGGTACTCACATATGACCCTCTGCTCTCACTGAAGACAATTTCTTTGCATCTTGAAGTCAAAGACCTGAGAGTCAGTCCAGACTTAGGACACAGGAAAACTCCAATCAGAACCTAATAGAATAGTCAATTATGCAAAATCCTCATCAGATGACTGATGATGGTGCTGATAGCATGCCTTCCTTTCATTTTAGTCCTGATGCTTGTGCATGACAAACCTCCCTCAGTCCATCTGGGGAGGAAGCCAAACCCCAGAAATATTAAGTATTTGGTTTAGGCACTCTGAATTCGTGTACAAACAAGCATGAGGTAGCTCAATTAACAGGACTGCACTCCCAAAGATGTAACAAGCAATCCTAAAGTGCAGGCAAAGGCTTTCAGTGCTGATCAATCATTTCCTATCCCTTCCCAAAGAAAATAGAGCTGGTGCCACCTGGCAGAGGGCCAGCACTCCCAGCTGTGAAATTCCAATAAGAGGCTGGTTGATAAGTAATGCAACGGAATTTAATTCTGGGCTTTTTGGCATCACTGAGCTGAAGACAGAAGAGTAACTAGGAACTTCCTTGGCTGTTAGCAAAAGAGTGCTGCCATCCTCCACAGCAAACCCTGCCACAGGGACAGGCTTGTCAAATGAGCATGTAAACCACTTCAGGTTTCAACCTGTTGATATCAGGCCATTGCTTCTCCCTTCTGCTATTTTCTCTGTACCTTCTTCTCCTTTCTAATCCTTCCAGAGCAATAGCCTCTATTTTTTTTTTCTAAGCCTCCAGTATTCCCCACCAGTGCATCTGGTCCTTTTCCATCTGACCACTCCATCTGAAAAGCAGCCCCAGCCTTGGAATATCTCTGCACTCCCCTGACAGCTAGAGCAGCAGGGCCAAAAATTATAAATTATTTTATTGTGCCCCAAAACTGGCAGCTCAGGCTGCTTGCTGATGCATTAATCTACAGAGAATGCTCCTGCCTTGGCCAGCCATGCACCAGACTGGAGCTGGGGTGAAAGAGCAAGCCTGGCCAGAGCCAGTCTTTTACTGGCATGCCAAAAGGACCACCCCAAGGACATCAGGTTTGTCAGCTTGCCCTACTCTAGGATATCAGTGGGTTTTTTCATAGCATTTCAAATGTATAAAGAAGCTGCTCTGGCACAACTGATCTGGGTTTGGGGCTGCAAAAAGCAGGAAATTTTCACATCTGTCAGATTAATTTAAATGAGGTTGGTTAGTCAGAGCAGTTCAGTGGTTTGGAAAGTAAAAATAAGTCCTCAAGAGACGAGTGAGGCCTCAGGGAAATTGATGATAAACAGACTTACCAGCAGGCTACACAATTTACTGCAACATATTAATCCATGAGTGCAAAGCCATGTGTGTCTCTGTGTGTCTGTAATTTGTATGTGCACTCACACATTCACAGATCAAACTCTAGAGAAGGAGCAAGAGCTCTTTTGTGCCTTGAGTTATTGGAGCTGAATGAATGGATTTAATCAGCAGGTTGATAAATTATAGCCTCCTTCATTTGCTCACACAGACTTGTGGCAGTGTCCTGGACAGGGGATGAGTGGCAGTGCCATGCCTGGCCCTATCCACAGGCAGCCAACAGGCAAGAACTGGAATTTGCTCTCCTGACTTTCCTGCTCTGCCCTCCTTTGGTCTTTGAAGGAATCCTTCTTGCTACAGTGCAGCTTTTGAGTCAGTCTTGCCTTAACAGTTTTCCCATCACCTTAATGTCTTGACCTAGGTATATGTTTGAAGAATCCATATAATAAATAAAATATTGTATATTGTATTTAGTTATTATATTTGACCTGCACTAGAAAAATGTAACATAGACCATTTCCCAGCATTTTAGAGTGTGCTTTGGAAGCCCAGGAAACCCCAGATGATTTCCTTTTCTTTCTACCTGAGCTCAAGTCCTCGTTTGACTTTTTCTGAATGTAGCACCATAAAGAAGCACATATTTCCAGGATTACAGAAAGTGGGTTCACTGCAGAGTTCAAGCATCAGCTGTTGATCTTTGTTCCTGTACTTTGTCATAGTATTACTGCAGCCCCTAAATAACACAGGACTGAATTGCCAAACTAAACCCACATCATTTCTACAGACTCTCTGTGACAAAAATATTGGGACCCAAATTATCGGGTAATTCAGCTTCTAGTACTGCACAGAGTAGATCAAGCACCAGATTGTAATCTTTTCTAGACCAGTGTGAACAATGAGATCTAAACTGGTCTAACAGGATCAGAACCTGCCCCACGGGGTGCACACAGCTGTCCCTGCTCATTTTCTCTGCACCAAGGCTGAGGCAGGATCCTCAGGCAGTGTGTGCTGCTGGGGAAGCTCATCTGAGCCACAGCCTGGCTTTTGGACAGCTCCAAACAGGCCTTTCTTCACATCATCAGAGCCTCTGACAAGGGCTAAAATGGCCCAGAAAGAACTGAGTTTGAAATCCTTAGGAAATGTGGTTGCAAATTTTGTATGTTACAGAAAATCAAACAACACCCAGAGTTAAGTGAATCCTGTATTATTTGGAAGTAAAACACACATGAAGGTCACACTGGGCAGGATATGGTGACATCCACATTTTCTAAAGCCATCCTGACATTCCAGTGTATCCTGTGCAATCCCAACCTCTGTGCTCAGTGCAAGTGGAACCTCACTTCATAGGAGAGATTCCCATCCTACTTTCATTAAAGATACATGAAAGATTTAGCAAATTCAGAAACTTTCCTGAAAATATGATCCTGTGATTTATTTCAGGTATGATTTTTGCTCCTGTGATATATTTCAGATATGATTTAATTTTAAAAATGGAAGCATTAATGGTATAGACAGAACATACAGTGCAAAAAGTTTCTGACGGTGCAAGAAGGGAGCTTTGAGTATACAGAGGATCTGAAGTCATTACTTTTTTTGCTATTCTGATTTTATTTTGCTGTTGATTTACTTTGTTTTTGACAAAGACCATGTAAGCTGAGTTGTAGTACGAAACCTCTAAATAAGCTCCTGCCTGGAATTGTGCTGGGATACATTTTGTTCATAGTCCCTCCCTCCTTCACTTGGGAAATCTTTCTCTGAGTAGTTGTTTAGAAAGTTGTTCTGCCAGGAGCNCGAAACCTCTAAATAAGCTCCTGCCTGGAAGTGTGCTGGGATACATTTTGCTCATAGTCCCTCCCTCCTTCACTAGGGAAATCTTTCTTTCATGACTTTCAGCCATGTGCTGCATGCAACATTTTCACACAAAAAGCTTAAGAGAAGGTAACCTCATTATGCAATTGTTCTTGTGAGCATTAGGAAAGCTATTCAAATTTGATGTGATTGTTTATCACAGGCACAATTATTACAAATACTAATACAACAGATGTGATTAGAGTTTACAAGTCAGTGCTACATGGGAGGATGAGATGTTGGCAATTGTTTGTCACACTTGGCTTAGAACTGATTTTTATTAAATAATATTATAAATGCATAATTTTGTTTTTTCCTCTGTGCTCCCAGATGGATGTTTGTCTTCTAGTAGCTCACTGTTTAAATTCTCTAAATAGTTGTAACTTCTAATATTAAAATGGGTAAACTACCAAATAATGTCAAATATTTGACACGCTCCACATGTCAAAACCAGTTTGATACAAAGAATTGGTTGTGCATTTTTCAGAGTGCAGGACATGCTGTATAAGTTAACCAGCTTTGTAACAAAATGTTCCTTCTGGATTGATGCTAAAAAATATTGCTTTTGAAAGGGGATTATTTATTTATTCACAACAAAAACCCACCAGTCCTACCATATGGGTTTGTGTCAGGTATGCAATGTCAGTCAGGCATGCTCTGTTAGCCAAGACTATTTTCCTGCCCTATGTAATCTATAAAAATCTCTGTGTTCTGTGTTTACTTTTGGACCACTTTTTAGACATACA
This sequence comes from Polioptila caerulea, assembly GCA_013397295.1. Lineage (NCBI taxonomy): Eukaryota > Metazoa > Chordata > Aves > Passeriformes > Certhiidae > Polioptila > Polioptila caerulea. The sequence continues at coordinate 160,917 of VYXF01006045.1, read as the reverse complement.
TATTTGCTAATATCCAAATGCTAAATAAATCAATAGTAAGTCAGACTTTGTGCAAACAGGAACAGAAGCTGGGGTGTCTGAGCATCCACCTGGGACACATGATTGACAGTTAATAATTTCCTACCTAGTGATCTATAGATAAGCTTTTTTTTTTGCTTTTACCTTAATAGCAGGTTATATGCAGATGGCATCAAAAATACCTCTTCTATGGTCATTTATAGTGACTCTTGCACTCAGCTGATCTAATAGCCTTATTCATCAGATAATATCAAAAATACACAGCTGAATAACAGTACTTCAAAAATTACCAGAATTCGTTTCTAAGGCCCTAATGTTACCTTTCATTAACTATAGAGCAGAAACATTATCACTGTCAAGTGCAGGCTAATCCATTAAATTGGTGGTACCTGTAATTCCAGGATTTTTCTACCCTACCTCTCCTACCTGGCTTCTAAAAAAAGTTGCAATTGTACAAAATGTGGAGGTTCTTGAATAATATCCTTAAAATGAGGAGAGGGATGAGCCCAAATGGATGGCAGATGGAAAATTAAATTTAAGGGTATATGAAATTACCCCCACCTTTGAGTTGCTAGGATAAAATGGAACAGAAATCTCTCAGTATGGGGCTGTCTTTGAGAGAGCTGAATTCATTGCACTGCTTAATCCAAGGAGAGGAGAAACAGAGCAATTTATCAAAAGCATAAAACAGTATTTTCATCCTGCTGCTCGGCACCCACACAGAAAAAAAAACGTGGGTTGTTTAGAGGAAACACAGATAGGATTGTGGTCAAGATTTCCAGGGAGAGGAACAAAACTGGGCCCTGTTCTCGACTGCTGCAGCCCCTGCTGTCCATGGCACCAGGGCTCCCCTCCCTGTCCTGCCAGCTCTGTCCTCCCCAGC
>VYXF01006045.1:94518-145391 GCA_013397295.1 Polioptila caerulea | reverse complement strand
CAAACAAACAAACAAACAAACAAACAAACCAGAAAAGAAAAACAAACAAACCAGAAACACAAAACCAAAACACCACCCAAAAAACACAAACAAACAGAAAAAAAACCCACCACAAAAAAACAAAAGCATATTTCATAAAGAGAGTTGAGCTTTTAAACTTAGCCAAAACAACAAAGGATTTTCACTTCTCTGGAGAATGAAGCTTGATGGCACAAAAAGCAGGTGGGGTTGAGATTCTCCATTCTCTTGCACTCTGTTTCTCCCCATTGCCTGCACCCAACAGTTTTGCCTTTCTGACTAAGAAGCTCCCTGACAACAGCAAGAGGAGAAGAGAAAGAGAATTCAGAGATAAGGAAATTTGACATAAATATTACCCGAGTAAAAGGGTTTTGGTGGCAAGATAATGCTTTGGTATCATAGTGACAGACATGGCAAGCTACAAAAGGAAAGGATAGAGAGGAGTTGCTAAAAGAGAGTTCAGGTAGCTAAGAGTCACTGAGGAAAATTCATCTCCCAGGACAAAATCTCAAACTTCCAAAGGTGTACAAATTTCCAAAACTATCTGTATTTGTTTTGGTCTCCTGTGAAATGAAAAAACTTTTTTACTGGTAGAGATAATTCTTTAAATGTAGTTGTTATGGTAAGTTAATTATTCATGGCATTTTAAAAGAAAGCAACATTGGGGTTTCCTCCGTGGGTAACATGGGTGCACCTGGGTAGAGAAAAGGAATGAATAAGTGACTATGAAGGTCTTTTTATTGAGCCTTTGCTTTCAGACATGAAAGCATCTATGGTAAAACTATCACTAACAAAATCCAGATGATCAAAGAGCTTGCTGTAAGTCTGAAATGTCCCAAATAAAAACAGATTACTTAAATTACATTAAATTGCAAATCCCACAGTGAAGTGTCCCCACAGTTTGGTGAATTACCCAACTAAATGGAGGAAATATAACAAAACTGGCCTAAATAGCTATTCAATAACTACTACCAGTGAACCTTCAAAAGGAACTAATTTTTTAAATGTCTTGATTAGAAACAAATATAAAGTATGCCTGCAGAGCAATTACAGGATTCTTTATGTCTGACATGCCTTCACTAATGAGGAAAGATACTGAAGTTAATTTTATGAAAGTTCTTGTCATCTAAAATTATTAAACTGGACTGGCTTTCAAGGGCCTCATAAGCAAATTGTTGACACTGTATTAAAAGGTTCATGTACTGAATTATAAGTAGTATAGAATTTTGGAACAGAGGCACAGAGAATATTTTTGGCTTCTGTAACTGTTTACCATGCAAAATAGGTACCTTGTGGTACTCATATATTACCAAATTATACTCGACAGAATATTGATTCCCTTGTAATAAATGAAATGGCAGCAAAACCACAAGGAGTGAACAAGTCCATCTGAAGAGTTGGTAAGAAGGACATCAACATTAGTCTGGTGCTTGAGGAACACTTACAAGTCTATGCTTATGACAGTCAAAAGAGTTTACTTCTTTGTTCAAATAAAGGACAATAGCTTTAATAATTATTTTTCTAAATCAGTTTATTAGAATATTTATTATCAGTGGTATGAGAACTTGCTAGTATGCTAAAAAAAGAACTGTTAGTGGATTTAGTTCTGAAATACTGACAAAATAAATGAAATGCAAATAGGTTAGATATTCTCAGCACAGACTGCACTGTAATGATTTAGACATCTAAAGAAGCAGCTACATGGTGTGAGAGCCATTTCTGAAATGGCTATTCTCTCCTGTTTCTGAATTTTACAGGCAATTGATGAAAAGGTTCAACTTCCTTTGTTGATGAGGTGTCTTTGTTATCCCAGCGCCCAGGCAAGCATTTGAACAGAGGCACATTGCATTTCTTTCCAGGGAAACACCCCTGGGGGATAAGGGCAGCCGACACACTGCATCCCTCAGGAGCACACAGAAAAGGAAAATCCAGCAGTGGGGCTGCAATTTGGTTATTACAGAATCAAGAGATTGCTGTTTTATTCACAGGGATTCAGTGGGAGGTCTCGGCATTGGCCAGATTCTCTCCTCCCCTGCCCCAGAAGCAGCTGATTGCAAACAGGTTTGCCCTGTGTCACCCTCCTGTGAACTGTCCTGCTTCCCTCTTTGGGACCTGCCCCACTCAGACCTTGCTTTGCATCCAAGGAAGCTCAGGAATGCTCCAAGAGCTCTAACCAGGACAGCTGAGTACAAAACTGGGTTTTGGTATTAAAGCTCTGTGCAGCTGCACAAACATAAAACAACCATAATGTACATACAACTTTATCATTTTTTTAAATTGTTTTAAAACCAACTGGTTTTCCTCAGATGTATATTGTCATTTTATCCTGCTCCCAGCTTGCATATACTTTGATTGCTTTGCTTTTTTGGTAATTAAATATGTGCCCTTGATTAATATTTTAATTTTCCCCCTTCCAACTCTTTTTCTTCCTGCCGCCAAAAAAGAGGTTTGCAGGTAATTAATTTTAAATGGTAGGGAAAAAACCAACTGAATGGAATTTTAGGAGGNAAAAAACCAACTGAATGAAATTTTAGGAGGTTTTTAATTTTGGGTGCTTTTTTTTTTTTTCCCCAAGAGAATCAGTTATTAAGCCTTGATATTTGAACTTAAGACCTAGAACCAGAGTGGTTGCATTACAAACAGCACATTTGGACCATTTTAAACAAAAATTGACACGGTCAGCAAACACATCTAACTGAGAGGAAAAAAGTCTCTTAAAAGCACTTGTTATGGAAGGAGCAATTTCAGACATCAGGGGTCAGGAGGGAGGGTGCTGTGAAGGTTCCTGTTGAGAGGGGGTATCTCTGTTAGGTTCATTTAGTGGAGTCCTTATCCCACTGCTCCTGGGGGGAGAATTCAGACACTAAAGTAGAGGCCTGGCATGCAGGCCACTTTCAAAAATGAAAACAGTGGTTTTCAAAGGAGATGATTAAAAAGCAAAGTTAACTCTTAGCACTGAATAGCTTGATTTGATGTGAAAGGTCAGCACTGCACTGCAAAGCATCCACACAGCAGCACTGCCCAGTATCCAGACTGCAGCACTGTCACCAAAACATCTGCATAAACATCTGCCAGCCTGCTGGAGAGAGCCCAGGGAGGCTCCAGGATGGGCAGAGGATGGAGCAGCTCTGCTGGCAGGAAAGGCTGGCACAGCTGGGATTGTTCAGCTGCACAGGAGAAGCTCTGGGCTGAGCTCAGGGTGGCCTTGCAGGGCCTGCAGGAGCTGCAGGAAGGATGGAGAGAGACAATTGCCAAGGGCTGGAGGGCCAGGAGCCAGGGAATGGCTGCCAGTGCCCGAGGGCAGGGCTGGGTGGGGTTAAGGTCCCTTCCCAGGCCTTTCTGTGATTCTATGATCTGGGCACCTGTTTTATGAAGGTGTTGGGAAGGCGAGCCATAATCAGATGATATTAAAACCCTTTCTGATGACTTGATAGGCAATAAAAATTGTGCAGGAGAGACACTGAGAACTGATTAAATATAAAGTTGTCAGATACAGCACTGAGGGTATGAGAGAACAAGGAGTTTAAACATTTGGATAAGCATTTTAACTCTCCCCACACTTACTTCTTCATCAAAACAGTCTGCAGCATGACTCCCCACAATTTAGCCTATAGATCAACCTCAAAGCAAATTGGCTCACAGTGTGCTAAAAAAGAAATGGAAATTACTTTCTTCCCTGCTCTAGAAATGATAAAATTTACCCATAACATGAACCAATCTACGGATTCCAAATCTCTTAGCCAGACACTTCTACTGATAGGATAAGAATAAACATTTCTATTTAAGGAATGATTTTATAACCTGTTCTCAAAATTACAATTAATTTTTCTTTTATAAGGAAACAAACAGCACTGTGAAAGAGAGATATTTTGTACCAATCTGGCAAGCACTGCACTTTGTTAAGGTAGGAGAGATCAAGGCAGGTGAGAGTGCTGGGAAGGTGAGATGAGCAGCATCAGCTCCCGGGGAGGGACCGCAGGGCGCAGCCGAGCGATGCTCCCTGGGCAGGTCCCTGTGCTGCCCCTGCTCCCTGCACTGCAGCCCTGCAGAGCAAACAGCTCCAGAAACACAGACAGGGGGCACAACCACAGAAAATGCAGAGAACTGTAGCTCAGATAGAAAACTCCAGGCCATGGCCAGCCCTGCTCCGCTCCGATTTTCCTGCAAGCCAACTCTCAGCTGGAATCAATTCCCCAAAGAACACATCATCCCAGGAGTGACAAAGCACACAGCCATGGGTGCACCCAAGAACAAAACCTTGGAGTTCCTTTGGATGGTCCATTTACCAAGTCAAATGTGATTTAGACACCAAACATCCGTGGTTTTCCAAAACGGTGCTTTCAGGATGTGTCATTTTTCATCTTACAGGAGGGGGAAGAGAGCAGAGACAGCAGGGGCCAGGGGCTGTGGGCTGGGTCCATTTGTGCCCAGACACAGAGCACCTGAGAATCTACAGCCTAACCCAACAAGGCAGACTGACCTTTGTCTGAGTTTGTCCCCATTCTGTGCAGGGGAACTGGGCTACAAGAAAGTGAAACCACTTGTTCCTCCCACCAAGGAGTGGGCTCAGAGCTGTGAAAAGTCAAATCTGCTGAATCCTTCACTTCAAATTTTATCTGCAGGAGTTTCTTTCCAAAACCTGTGGACAGTTAAAGTATTTTCCCCTACATTACTAGTTTTTCTTTGCCAGAGAATTTCCAGACAATTAAGTGTCTCAATTAGAGCTAAAGTTTGAACCTAAGTGAAATATTTCCCAGGGCATTATCCAAGCCTGAATGCCAGCAGCACCTGTGGCTCTCACCCAGGATGCTCCAGACAAACACCCTGCAGCCACGGACACATCATAGTGTGGGAAAGCTCTGGAGGGCCACAAGGGAGCTGAAAACAGAGCCTTTGGGCAGGAGTTTGGAAGGTAGAAAAGCAGTGCAGAAGTTGTTAATGTTCTAAACTTGAGATCCCTCTGACCTGTGCCCAGCCCTACTCAACCCAGCCCACGTGCCAACATCTGCTCTCCCCACAGCTGCACAGCCCAGAGGAGTGGAAGAATTAGATCCCAAGTAGAGCTCCTGACCCTTGACAAAAATATAAAAGCGAGATGTGAAAACTAACAGGAATGCATTTTCCATGCTGACAGTGCCAATTTATGTATGGTAAATCTAAAGGCACCCACACACTTCTGCTAAGGAATTGGGGAGTAGGATTAAAGGGCCATAAATATGAGTCTCTTCCCCTACACTCTGAAAAGCTGAGCTGATTTTGAAAGCATTCCACCTATACTTTCTCTACTATTTCTAAAATAATTTTCCTGCTTTCCCAAGATGCTACATGGACATACACAGGCCAAGCTCTGAAATTTATTCTGAAAAATGCTCAAATCTGCTCTAGATATATTTATAAAGAAAAATCTTAAACCTGTCAAGATTTTTAACACTGCAACATGAAAAACTCCTGGGTATTTTAAAGAATAAATGATTGTATACTTGATACCCCAGAAGAATTGGCTTCTACTGCAAAGCAAACTGAGGCCAGAGGAGAGACTTCTGCTGCCTTTTGTGGGCTTTAGGACAGCTTTTGTACGTCTGCATAACTACAGATGGCACAGAAATCATTAACCAGCATTACATCCTTTTGTTGGCTATATTTTATGTTTAATTTTAACAGTCTCTGGCATTGTATTTCCCATTTAAGAATAGTGTGTCCTTACCTTTCTTCCACAGGGTATTTCAAAGAGCATTCAACTAATTGTTGTGTTACTGGCACTGATTTTACCAATTCAGACTTCCTAAGGAAAGGCTGGTTTTAATTTCAAGTAGAATGCAAATTAAGATAGGTATTGGACTACAGAAATCTCAGAAGCTTTCACAATGGTCATGGAAGGTGCCAGGTTGATAAAACTGGGAACTGATATTTTGTACTCATCTGCATAAAAGATGCAGCCAAGAAAGCAAATTTCAGCACCTCCACATGCCATAAAGCTGCTGCCTCTCAAAGCAGCCACTCACTCGAGGGCTGGGGGAAGGGAGCAGCTCAGGCTCTTCTGCCCTATCAGAACTGCATCCCCTGTCACAATGACTGTGCCTAGCTCGCAAAACAAAACAAAAAAATATTAAACTTCCACCCTCTAGCACGAATTTAAATCGGTGCCCACTTAGGAACATTTTGAGAAATGATGATCAGGCAGCTGGGATCCACATCTCCCAGAAACACTCACATAATGAGATCTTTGTTTGGGCATACACAGTCAGTTTTGAATGCCATGACTCTTTTTGCTACAGCATTGATAAATTAACTCAGTGGCATTACAAATTTGATTTGGGGAGCACTTTATTTACACCTCCTGAGGCAATTTATGTTGCCCAGTTTTTGTCTAGGTGAAAACTACACAAATGCTTTCCCAAATGGAGGAGGGAACCTGATCTCCCTTATGTGAGCAGTGGCTGTGGGGGCCTTGCAGACTGCAGCAGGTACCCTCAGCAGATGGCAAGTCACTGACAGCTTTAGTTCTAAATTAAATGAATCAAGATACCACTTGTTCCAAGTGAGGAGGTGTTTAATCACATTCCCCCTTTCTATTGTTGAGAGATAATGTTGATTTTGGTAATAAAAACATGAGAATTGTGCAGAAGGTGGAAATGTGTGTTAAATTCAGAATAAAAGGTTAATCTTCCACTCATAATCAACTCTTCCATTCTCCTATCAAATCACATTTGAAATAAAAGAACTTTTGAAGGTAGAAAAATCCAGCAGTTTCTACAGTGAAAGTAAATAAGTTGTTATAAAGCTGTGTGCAACTGGTCCTTTCTGTTACTCAGAGATACAGTACAGGTAATCATCCCTGATCTTAAACCTTTAGACTTTCCAATCCTTGTGCCACAATTCATATGAAAATGTGAATCATGGCCATGGTAATTGTCATATGAAACATCAGGGCACTAAATTCTACACATCTATTTCATTAATCTCATGTCAGTAACAGATATTTGAACATTATTCCTTCATATTTTAGCTTGCATGATAGGCAGAACATGAACCCAAAGTCTGAATAAATCCCAAATGTTAAATAAACCCCAAATGAAAAATTCGTTGTTTCCTTTTCCATGTGTGTTCACAAACATGGAAAATTGAGCTCTTTTCACAGAAGACTTTGGCCTGATTTAGTCATCAGAGGGATTGGTTGCATGATCAGTAGAATCAGGAGTGCAGCAGATCCTCACTGTTACTCAGAGTTCTCTTAATTGGGTTTTCCTCAAGGAAAGCAATTCTGTTTAACGACAAAAATCGACAAGAGCTGCTTCTTGAGCATGACAGCAATCTCAGATATTCTGCTTCATGGCAAAATTTGGTCAGCATTGAGAAGCAAAGGGGTGTTTTACCAGGTGTGGTTTAGGCATGAAGCACTCATCTCTTGTTTTTTATCAAAAAAGCTATCCCTCCCTATTTACTCAAAAAAAGTAAAAAATGCAAGACAAAAAAAAATTCAATGCAGTGAATATTTTATAAATGTAATTGATATTTTATTTTGTCTTTTTAGACTTATCTGCCACGAATTCTTCCTACCACGTGTGAACATGCTGCATTCAAAGCTCTACAGAATAAATTACTTTTCCTTTAAGGGAGATAATGGGATCCACTGTGGTGTCCCAATTAAGAGAATTCTCACGTACTAATTTTATGCCACCTAATTAAGGCTCATTTATGGCTCTAGGAGGCTGGCCTGGACTTGTGGTGAATAGCAAAGACTTTAAACCTCCAAGGTTGGAGGTGTTCACCCTGCTAGGTCATAAGCAACCTTAAGATCTCCCCAGCAGCTCATTGCAGCAGCAGCAGCTGTGCTGCAGGTGAGGCAGATGCAGAGCAGAAGTGCAGCACCCCCTCGTGAGGCTGTTCTGCACACCTGCCAAAGTCACCCAGGCCTGCAGGCTGAGCCCAGCTGTGCCCAGCTGTGCAGGCTGGACCCAGCTGTGCAGGGTGAGCCCAGCTGTGCAGGCTGAACCCAGCTGTGCAGGCTGAGCCCAGCTGTGCCCAGCTGTGCAGGCTGAGTCCAGCTGTGCAGGCTGTGCCCAGCTGTGCAGGCTGAGCCCAGCTGTGCAGACTAAGCCCAGCTGTGCAGGCTGAACCCAGCTGTGCAGGCTGAGCCCAGCTGTGCAGGCTGAGCCCAGCTGTGCAGGCTGAGCCCAGCTCAGTGACACTGGCACTGGCAGGGCCTTTCTGACAGGTCCAGCCCTGGGCACCCAGAGTAAATCCCAACTCAGCCCTCTGAGGTGGGGGAATAACATCTGACAAAAACCAAGCCCCTGGGCATACAAAGACTTGCTCTTTGCCAGGGATACTTTCTAGAAACGAACCATTTTGTTATAAAAGACCATAAACAAATGCAGCATGCTCAGGAAAAAGAGCAAACCCGAGGAAATTGCTTGCTGTCACTTTGGTGTAAGGGCCTTAACACCCTGCACGTTGCTGAGGGTCTGCCCCAAAGAGTCCCTCTGCTTCACTCTGAGAATAGAAACAGGTATTTGTTGTGTGCCTGTGTTGGAGACAAGGTCAGATGCTGAAATAAACCTTGCAAGGACTTCCGTGGTTTGGAAATGTGTCCCAGGGTGGCAGGTGACTGCAGCCACCTTGGCAGAACAGAAGGCAATGTTCTCAAAAGATGAACTGTCCCTGAGCAAGCTCCCCAAGGTACTGAGGCACAAATAAGCGCTGATCCAAAATCAGCCACAAAGGTCTGCAGCCTCCAACTCTTTTCACCAAGGGGACAAATCAATGGGAGCCAAAACAGTGTCACTGACCACAGGTTCGAGTTCTCCCCGTGGAAGCAGCAGCACTGAGAGTTATTGCTAGAGGACACGTGAGGGCATGGAGACACACAGACACACAGGCTCTTGCCACATTTGGTGCCAGGGAGCCACAGAACACTGCACCACCCCCACGGGGCTGTTAACCTTCAGCAGATGCATTTACTAACCTGTGCTGTGCTAAGGAGGGCCCTCAGAGCTGAGAACACCCATTTCCCCAGCCCCAGCTCTCCATGTGCCTCTGCAGCTGCCACCAGAGTTGTCATTACTGAATGTCTGACCAGCCTCCTGCTCCCACCAAACTCATTACCTCCTCTGGACAATCATTTCAGCAAAGAGCAGAAAATACTAGAGGACTAGAAAAAGAAAAATGAGGGCTGGTAGACTTACAAAGATTAGATGGGCTTGTTAGACTGGGAACAAAATCAGGTTTGTTGTTAGGAAAGGAAGAAAGAAGAGGCACATTTCCAACCTTCATTTTAGCCCCTTCTGGAAAGGCTGTAATGGGTTTGGAGGAAAATGCTTGTTGAGTTTTCTCTACTCCTTCAGTTGAAATTCCACTGGGTTGTCTGGAAGCATGCTACAGAGACCTGATACATTAATTTTTATTTTATGTTATAAATAAATAATATTATGAAATAAGAGCAAAATGCAAACTTAAATATCTGCATTTACAGTGCACATATAAGAATTCATGGGCAGAAATGAAGAAGCTGTCAAAGCACAGCAACACAGATGCAATGGTTTTGCTGTGGTGCTTCCTGCATTTTTCAAGCATGATAGCAGGGAAGGGAGGCAGCCCAAGGAGAGAAAACACACCACCTATTACAGCTACATTTCCAATAGGAATTAAATACAACAAAACCCAAAATATCATCCTGGAACAGTGCATCTTCTCTTCCTCCACTTGCTATAACACTAAAATGATTACAAACTGCATCAGCATTGTGTGATTATAAACCTCATATTTGCTGCCAGGGATTCAAAGGGTAGCTTACCTCCCAGCACTCTTGTTACCCAGAATATGTTCTTGTTAGTGCTGACTCTAAGTCTCTACATAGAAAAAAAAAAGGTAATTCCACTACTAAAAGATGGCCCACGACTCTGTTGTTGCTGTGCTTTGTTATACTGTGAATCCAAAGGAAGGTTCACACCTTGTAATATTTCCCTTCATTCTTCCTTGAATATATGGAAAGGCTGCTGAAAATGCCTAAATTGGCTGCCTAAAGAGAGACAAAATGAGCCCTCCCAAAAAACAACAATAAAATTCACCAAAAATCCTCAGTAGCTCTCTGGGTATCTTAAGTCTTTGAGAGCAGTGCAGCACAGAAATATCCAAAGGCAAAGAAGCAGTACAGCTCCAGTCTATAAATAACCAATAAAGATTTTCCTCCAAATCTCCATGCCCATGCTGAAACCTTTGTGTTCTAGATATTTTCTTGTAAGGTTTTAAACCTGCTGGAACAGATCTTTCCTCTGAGCCCGTGGTAGTGCTGGAGGCATGACCTGCAATGATCCTGTGGAAGGAGATGCAGCTGAAGGTGAGGATGTAATTGGGGGAGGGCAGTCAGTAACTGCAGTTTTTGCTTGCCTTTGCTGCAGGAGAATTTACATGTCACAAAATAACTGACTGGATTCTCAAAAACATCTTATTGGCTTTCAAGTCAGTTATACTTGTGGTCTTAAACTACTTAAGTGCTTTTAGAAATCCAGCAGTAGTCAGTAAATCAGATTTGTTCTGTCCAGTTTGCCCAAGAGGCAGCACTTTCAAGTTTTCTTCCAAGTCCCAGAATCAGCAGTCACCTCAAGTAGCTCCTTTCTTAGAGACAGAAAGTGAAATGTGTCTGAATTAAGAAACCTGTAACACTCAAAACTTCTGAGACTTCTGTTTCAGGTATGACATATGACTACTTTAAATGTTCTTGCTAAAAATAAATATTAGAAACAATTCTTTCTGAAATGGAGAAACAATTAAATTGCTAAGTTTCAGTTCAAAGCTTTCCCTTGCTAAGAGAAAAAACAGAATTAAATAGGAGAAGAGAGTAATATTCCCATCCTTGCTATGAGCCTTCCTGATTCTATGATTCTGTAATGACCACTGTGCCAAGGACAGCAGGATATAACAACCTAGGGAAAAGCTGCCCTGTTGGTCTGCACACACTTGAAGCAAAACTGCTCTCACTCATCTCAGAGGCCAGCAATCCACCTGAGCTGTGCCAGGAGCAAATCAAATTTCAGGCTGTATGTTAAACAATGCCAATATTTTCTGTGAATTTCCAAGGAAGACAAAGTACAGCCTGAGCGCATTCAAAGCTTTCAACTTTTGTAGCATCAAAAGTAACAGAGAAATAATACAAAGAATTGCAATTCTTACCAACTTTTGTCAGTCACAAGTATTGAACATGAAATGTAATTGGCAGGATGAGAGAATTTGGGATAAATTCAGAGATTGCCAAGAAAGACAGCTAAATACATGCCAGGTAAGTGCCTACTGCAGCACTGTCTTACCCTCTGTTCCCAGGGTGTTTCCTGAGACTGCCACCCCTCTTGCACAAAGCTCTTCTTACCACAACATGTCTGGTTTAATCAGGAGTATCTATTGTAAAACATAAGTGCAAAATCCCTTAAAAGAATCAGGCATCAAAATGCCTTTTTAAAACTAGGCCAAAACGTATAAAATTAAGTCTTCCATCAGAATTCCTACTGCTTCTAAAAACACCAGGAATTGCATTCACTAAGTGAATTACAGGATTATAAATGGAAACTGATAACTGCAATTATATATGACAGAAAACAAGCTTGAAAACCCATAGGGATATTATATGAGGCTTTCTTTGTATTTTCTTCCCTCCTTTTCCTTGTAATGAAGAAGCTGTTACTGGCAGGTGGAATTAACCACAAGGTGCTTTGAATGCTTTCAGTCTGTCACTTGGCTTTACACTCAAGAGCTGACACTGAAAGTAAGTCCCTTCTAATAATCCCACAACATATTTTCTGAGTACCCTGCTCTCTAATCACAACCATGGGCACTTTCCAAATGAAGTCTGACAGACCTTAGCCTGTCACTGGCACTTTAAATATCAGCTGAACAAAGTCTCTCTACTGCATGTGGACTTCAGGGAGGGAAAAACTTTGGGTTTTTTTCACTTGCAATTTGTGAACACCTGAAATGACTGGCATGACTCTCCCACTCTGCTGTGCCCTCACACAGCCCCGCCTGCAGAGCTGTGTCCAGGTCTGGGGCCTCCAGCACAGCACAGCCATGGACCTGTTGGACCAGGTCCAGAGGAGGCCACCAAGATCATCCTGGGGCTGGAGCACCTCTGCTGTGGAGCCAGGCTGGGAGAGCTGGGGTGGTCCAGCCTGGAGAAAAGGCAGCTCCAGGAGGACCTCATTGCCACTGTCCAGTGCTTATAAAAAGAGGGAGAGGGACTTTTAAAATGGGCACATAGTGATGGGACCAAGTGGAAAGCTTTTAAACTAAAAGAGGGGAGATTTATATTAGGTGTATAAAAGAAATTCTTTACTCTGAGGGTGGTGAGGCCCAGAACAGTTGCCAGAGAAGCTGTGGCTGCTGTATCCCTGGAAGTGTCCAAGGCCAGGTTGGATGGGATTGGAACTACAGGCACACTTCTGCTGGATTGCACACTGACTTTTCAGGAAGCTTAATTAAAGTGAACACTGTTCACTTGATTGTTGACTGCATCGCTCAGGAAATACCTGGAAGAAGTAGAAATAGATCTGGAAGTTCTGACTCCTGGTACCTGCCAGTCTGTCCTCCTTTTTGGTTATCTGCATTCAATTCCCATAGGATCATTTAACGAGGTATCAACTAACTAAGCCATGCTGTGTTGAGACTTATCCAGTTGTTGAGAAGGGCATGAGACCTTGTGTTGGACCTAAATCCCTGCATAACTTACCCACAGCAGTCTGTGTTGCTGTACTGAACACACACTTCTGGAGGAATGGATGAGCCAGGCAGGGTCCTGGAGCCAGGCAGCCCCAAGGCTGACGCTGCAATTTTCAGCAGCTGCCACTGGCACAGAATCTTTTTCCTTTTGTTATGAAACTTGCTTTAAAACATGAGTCACAATTTATACCTGAAATAAGTCAACAGTGTAATTGTGCACTGTTCCACTGGAGAGTCTGCTGTGTGCCTGCCTATGGATACCATCAAAATACTGGGGCTCACGTGATGGCATTTCCTCCCACCCTGATAGCTTCATGCTCTGATGGAAAACTGACACAAAACTTATGTTCATCATAAATCCTCAAACAGTACTTTATTGCTATTATGCTAGGGAAATGTTCCCACTTACCGAGGCCATCCAAGGATGGATCCTCTGTGATACTTTCTGACAGCAACCAATAAAAGCGTTCACAGCTACGGCTGCAGAGATAAATCTGCACAATGGGCACAGCAGCTGCCAAATGAGAAGTGTCTTGTGTTGGCCACAAACTGCTTGAAGAGAGGAAGGAGAGCAGGGATAAGCCCATTAAAGGCACAGCAGTGATGCAACCACAACTGCATACAGAGTGGTTCTAACCCCAAACCCTGCCGGGCTGCCTTCCCACAAACACCTGACAAGCTCCCCTTCCTAGTGTGTACAAGGAAATTGTTTATCAATTATATTTAATCTTAAAATAATATTAGGAAATATCATGTACCGAGCCTGCAGCAAAGAGATGAGGTTGCTTGAAAATTCCTCAATATGAAATTACATTTCTGGGGGTAACAAAGTGACTGTCACCTATTTCAAGCTTCCTGGTAGAGAATATAAAAAATAGGAGACTGTGATCATTGATTGAGATTGGAAAGGGGGTTATCCTTTTACAAATCTGTGAACTGTTATCCTAAGTTTTTAGACATTTGCACTCAAAATAGAGTCTATCCTTTAAAATGAAAAAACTAAACAAACAAACAAACAGAAATTAAATAACAAGTGTTTCCCCAGGCAGCAAAACCAATGTAAGGTGTGGAGTCTCTGGTGGCTGATAGAGTGCAAATACCATTTGAAGGTTTTCTTGTGTCTTGGGGTGTCCATAATGTGTTGTTTGAGCACTTGTGCAGCTGAAAAAGCCATCAGCCAAAGTTAGCAGCAGTGGTGGATGCACAGTCCCTAGAAAAGTAACTCATAACTTTGGATAGCAACTGGAGCTCCAAAATCCAAAACAAAATTAAACTCTCCCTCTTATATTCCTTTAGAAGGGGCCCATTTCTTTTGTTTGCTCTTACTTGAGAGCTGTCCCCGGGCAGCAGCCGCGCTTCGCTCGCCTTCAAAGACTTCCAATTCCTTGTGACACCAGCAAGCAAAGCTGGGTGCACACAGAAGTTTCCCAGAGATAATCTTGCTAAACAAGAGCTCCTAATTTCACTTTTCTTTTTTTGCATCCTGCCAGTCACAGCATAGAAGGCAATGCTCTTGGTGCAGCATGTCCCACAGCGCAGGCACTGCCATTAAATCCAGCTGGGTGCTCAGCAAAGCAGAATGTTGCTCTGAACTGAGGGCACTGCATCCTCATCACTCAGGAAGAAGCCAGACTGAGCTCAGAAGACACCAACTGCATTATTTTAGTTTGTTCCACAGCTCTGAGATTTCAGAAAGGCATCTGTGAGGTATCTCATTTCATCACATCTATTTTTCAGTCTGTCTACTAGAACACATTAATAAAATATATGCAGCAGACACTGTCAAATTCATCAGCATTCAGGAAAAAAATAAAATTCACTAATGTGTTTTGGTTTATTTTGGCTACTTCACACACCTTTCATCCACCTCTCAGCAGCTGCAGGGATCTACAGGCTCTGGAACTCATCCCTCTGGTACCAGAGATACAGTTTATACAGCAAATGTTTTAACACTCTGACCTCTACTTGAAGAAATGTATGTGTGTCCACCCCTACCTAAATATTGGAGGTGTCATGGTGAATATGAAGCTGGAAGAGAATTATTTGTTTTCACTTATAACTCTTTTCTCTGAAGTTTCACAATAACAATCCAGAGACCTTCCTGTTAATCATCCAATTTTTGAGAAGTTTTGTTGCCACTGAGCAAGCCTGGAGATTTTCAGACTTGCTAGCAAACTTCACCTGAGCAGGGGAAGGCTGCCCAGGCAGCACCACCCTGGGCTGCTGTCTGTAGGACTGGGGTTTCTTTTGCTCATTTGGTGACCAGGAATAGAAATGCATGGTCTATCACCCCAGTTAATGACATTTCACACCATCAAAGATTGCTTGAAATTCACCAAAAAAAGACCAGCAAGGTCGCCTAAGCTATCATCCTCAAAACTCTGGGCTGTTCTTTGCAGCAATTTCTTTTTTTTTTTTCCCAAAACAAGTTTTAAAGGAGCAAAGTGATGGGTTTTTACAGCCCTTTCCTTGCAGCAAGCAGAGACAGGAGTTCAGAGTCCATATTGTCCCTGGCAAAGGGCACAGAAATAGCTGAGGTCCTTTGCACTGAATAGATCCAGAGCACAGACAGCTCAGACAGCTCTGCCAGCAGCACCCCCAGGGACTCTCCAGCAAAACAGCAGAGACTGGCACAAGCTGCCACCACAGGAGCCTAATTAATGTTTTCCACAGCTTCAGTGAAATTTTTGCCAATGTAAATTCCAAACATGCTGTATTAATTGTCATTTCATTAGGACTTTTAATAGCTTCTGAGTGGGTAATAAAGAGAAGAGAAAAATATTCATATAATGGGAAATAAACTCCAGCAAATCTTGTAATATGGTCCTTGCTAACCATGTGACCACCTTCCTTCTGTGGTCGTTTTTTATCAACTAAATGCAAACCAAACACAAATGCTGCTCTTGTTTATAGTCTTTCTAGAGTACCATAGGTACCCTAAGATAACAGAATAAAATTAATTTACTAGAATTTTCAGCCACTTAAAGCTCTCCTGAAAGGAAAAAGAAAGAATTACAGATGCAGGTGCTTTTCAGACTACAATGCCCAATTTTATCCTTTTAGTTTTGGCACCTTTCAAGTCAAGCCTTTACCTTTTTCTGAAGGTGTGATAGGCAGCCACTTTGATCCCTACCTGCTTGTGACATTCCTTTGTGCATTCACAGAATTGTTCTCTATTACAAATACAGGCGAAATTGTAGCTTAAAAATAAATGAACATTGTGCAGCATGGGAGCTGATGTCAAAGTAGACTGAATAGGTTTTTATTTAATAGTGAAGTCTGTGCTTCCTAGAGCTCCTAGCTCAAAGCATGGTAATTCAATGGCAAATTAACACAAAGTAGCCTCATGCAATAACTTTGAAAATTAGCATTATATGCCTTCTACCACACAGAAAAAAAATATATATCTTGCTGTAATATATGAGACTTTTCCAGCTCTGATACCCTGATATTAAATTTAAAAATCCTCACATACACACTCACCAAGCAGTGTCCCAGCTCAGGCACAGCACTTGTGAGACTGAATGAAAAAAATATCTCTGGCAGGGGCTGAGCTTCAGAGGAACAAGGAACAGCACAGTGGAGTAACTCAGAGCATAGTTTCAACAAGAAGGAAATGTATTGGTAATTCAGCAATGCAAACCCACAAAGAGGAGTGTGGCAGCTCAGGTAACAGAAGCCTGAGCAAGGTATTCAGGCTTGGGAAACTTTAATGGATGCCCTGGCTGAGAGAACACAGGAGTCTGGAGCTCAAGAGGCTGAAAAAGCCAACCTTGCAGCAGAAAAAGTCACCAAAGGAAAACCATATCTTCCACCTCTGCAGATGATCAACAGTGGTTCTGCAGTATGATTTTAATACAGTTTAATATAACATAAAATAACCTATCCTGCTGCAAAGACACTGCAATCTGGTCTCCTTTCAAACCCTTTATGAATACCTGCTCACAAAATCCAAAATCTCTTACAGAGCCCTTGGTTTCTAATCTCAAACAAAACTCCTGATCTGGAATACAGCCTTTTCCACAGCTCCCTTTTGAAACTGCTTGTTCTGCCCAGCCCCATTTGGGAGCCATCCCAGCTGACCCAGACCAGCCCTTCTGGACGGGCACTGCCTGCCCAGGCCACACTGCCCCCAGCTCTCCACACCTGCTGCTCCTCCAGCACTCCCAAAACACTCCCAATCACAGCACAGAGTTATGTTTGGCCCCAAAAGTGCAAAAATAGCCAGGCTGTGCTGTTTGTTCTGTACGAGGGTTTGCAGCCTCCAGTGTTTGCAGCACCTCACTGCCCTCACACCACCAAGGCTGGCACACGTCTGCTCCTCCCACACACATCAGGAATCCACAGAATGTGCAGGGTTAGGCCAGCACTGATCTCTGAAGAGCATCATTAGTAATTGCTGATAATATCCCTTGTAACAGGATCTGTGGCAACCTTCTCTTTAGTTAGTTCCCCACAGTCCTTGCATTGATTGGTTTGTATCTTCAAAAAGGAGAAATTACATGTGCAGCTATCACACTACCAACAAATATCTGCTTATCTCTCTTTCTGTTTCTTTTAACTGACTGGCAGTCTTGTTAACTGACCATAAAAATTACAGGAGATAGAATTAAAAACATAATCTTACTCCTTATTTGTTTGTAAAATCTGCAAAACCATTTTGTTGCTCATAATTTTGAAGATGGCTGCTCTTGACAGTGCTGCCACTAACTTGGCCAACTTTATTTCTAATTTAAAGTTTTTTCTGGAATCTCTAATCCCTTATTTGAAATTTCCATTACTGGGGGCTCTAATCACAATTGCCTTGGCAAGAAATGTGTTTACCCAGCTCCTGTCTGTTAGTGCCAAGCTAGCCAGACACTCCCTCAGAAATACCTGCTTTCAGGACAGGAGATGCCTTTCCACTCACACAGATGTGCACTCACCCATAGCCAAACCATTATTAGTTATAGTGTCCCTTGAACCAGTGGGTTTTTCCTGATAACATTAAAAAATCAGGATTTTCAGGGAGTTAGAAGACATTAATGGTGAAGTCAAAATATTTTGTTAATGGTAAAGTCAAAATATTTTGTCGTTCTTCCTTCTTTTTCACCTGGCATTTTCTTTTTGATGAGGAGAAGAACAAATAGATTTTTGTTATGCCATGTGAATCAAACAGCTTGAACTCCATCCTTTCAAGCAGAAATATCAGTAGGTAACTCATTTAATGAATACTTGAGTACTTTGTGCAGTTTTGGGCAGCACAGCACCAAAAAGACATGAGGCCATTGGAGAGTGCCCAAAGGAGGGCACAGGGTGGGGAAGGGGCTGGAGGGGAAGCCCTCAGTGGGGAGCAGCTGAGGGCACTTGGTGTGTCCAGCCTGGAGGAGACTGAGGTCAGACCTCACTGGGGTCTTCAACATCATCACAAAGGGACAGCTCTGGTCACTTCACTCTCCTGACCAGGGACAGGACCCAGGGAGTGGCTGGAGCTGGGCCAGGGGAGGTATAGATGGGATCACAGGAAAAAGTTCTGCTCCCCAGAGGGTGCTGGCCCTGCCCAGGCTGCAGGGCAGGGAAAGGTTCTGCTCCCCAGAGAGTGCTGGCACTGCCCAGGCTCCCCAGGAATGGGCTCGGCCCCAAGGCTGCCAGAGCTCAAGAAGAGTTTGACAACACTGACAGGCACAGGATGGGATTGTTGGGGTGTCTGTGCAGGGCCAGGAGCTGGACAGGATGATCTTGCTGGGTCACTTCCAACTCAGCATATTCTGTGATTCTGTGTGTTGTGGTGTGATTTAGCCACTTCTAAAAGTATCTCTTGTAGCTTTCTCACTTTTTTTCTTTTTCATAACCCCAGGACTTCCACTCGAGCTGTTCCTCCATTCATTACCACCTTCTCTCCAGGATCACAGACTCAGCTTAGTATAAAAGACATTCCATCCTTTCCAAACTGCTCCATGTATTTATTTTTAAAACTGTTGATTAATTCCAACTCTTATGCTGGAAATAATAGAAAACATCCTTCTTGAACAAGATGACAAATATATAACAAACTAATTCTCTGTAATTTCATCCTTGCTCTTTCCATGAAGTTCATTAGGCCACTCTGCAGAATCACAGGTTTCATGGATTAACTGGTCACTGCTCCAGGTAAAGGTAATTTTACAGGATTGTGTCAGTCTTTGTTTAAAGGAGCTTTTGCTCACAGCTGCTTCACCTTATGCTTAAACCCCAAAATGCACAGCCCTGATTTTTCTTTGGCCTGTTTCCCTCTTTGGCATAATTTTCAAAGCATTTCACTGCAGAACTTCTGGTCAGAACTACTTTTAGCATCTACAAGGGTTCTGCCAGGGCAAGAGTAGGGTCAAGTGTTTTAATCCTAATACTGATACCGTCACCATCCAAGATATATTAATGCACACAGATAATACTGTTAAAATGTTTATTGCAAATATTACATCTGTCTCAAGCCTGCCCTCTTCTCCAGTGACACAGCATTGACACTTGGCTTAGTAACTCGTGCTCAGGCTCTGTTGCACTCCTTGTTCCTTCTGCCAGGACACTCAGCCCAGCAGGTACCTGTAGAGTACACACTGAAAATTCCCCTTCAGTCCGTGTCACATTTAACAAATGCCTTAAAGCAATCTTGGGAATAACCTAGCCTTTAACAAATACATGATTTGCATGATAAACACTACCTTGATTTTTAAAAATGCTCTCTAGAAAGAGAGAAAGATTTACTGTTGGTGCTCCACCAGATCTTTGTAAGGTACTGGTGTCATTTTCATCCAGAAGATGGGGATCAATACTTTCAGTGTGTCATTTTGTTCCACTGGCAAAGTTGCCAGAAAATGTTGTAACATGACCAGGATGGAAGAGAGTGAGCTAAAGGTGTGTCCATGCACAGAGACATTACAAGGGAGTTCTTCTCCCCTTTGTGAAGGGCTTTTATTGGATTGCTGAATGTTTGGGCTGGGCCAGGGTCAAAATCAAAAAGACACACCTTAGCACAAGAACATGTTTTTTAGTGAATAGAAGAGAACTGGAAATGCAGAGCAGAGAATCTGCACTTGAACAGAATGCAGACTGACTCCTTTGACTCCAAGCATCAAATGAAGTTTTTTAGTTAAGTATACTTTCAAATAATTGATCTATTACATTATGTGCTTAAAACCTTCACCACACAGAACACTGGCTGTATATTATCAACAATGCTGAAGTAACTACATCTGGGCATTAAGAAAAGAGAAAGAAAGATGCTAGAGAATTTGTTTTCCTGTTTAAACAAAACATTTCTTCATACTGAAAGGGAGACACATCACATGGTAAATATACATAAGCAATTAATTTGCTAAGAAGATTTCTACTTCCCATCTAAATGTATTACTAGATGGGAGCAGAGAGGAAGGTCAACATTCATTAGGCAAAATGAGGGGGGGAGAATTCAACTGATTAAAACATTAGTATATACATATGACAGGAATCTTGAACTTCAATGCATTCTCAACCAAAAGTTCTTAGGGGTACAAGTCACCCCTGTCAGATATAAAACTGCAGCAATCAAAATGGCAGAGAGTCATTGGTAGGAAGGAAATAACACCAACTTGGAAAAGGATATCTTTAGCATAAGTCATTTCTAAAACTTTGTGATACACTGTTGGAATGCATCATAAATTCCAGGGGCTGTTAAATATATTGCCTGGGAAGAAGATTGTAAAAACACAGAGCTGAAGTACAATTGGATTACAAAAGCTGTATAAGTTACTGCCCTTCATCTCAGTCACTGCAACTGGTGCAGGCTTTTAGCTGTTCTGGTGCACTGTAAACTCAATTAGGACTTTTGCAGTAAGTAAATTCCAATTCAGCACTGGCATGACACTGAGTTTGTCCGAAGGCAGTGGCAGCAGCTCAGATGAAAATGGCAACAGAGGAAAATACCTGGACACACAGAACTGCCAGCTCACTTCTTGAGGGGGGAGTTTTGCTGTAGGCAAAGGCAAAATATTTCAAATCCTCCTGATATTGGACAGAAGTTCATAAAAAATATCCTCCCTTACCCAAATCCATCTTCTCTTTTATATCTAGTTGGTATCAGCAGACTTAGCTGAAAACACAGTATGTAATGGGTATATAAAAACTCTGATCATAAAATCTTGGTAATGTATTATCTCAATATTCCTTTGTTTCACAGGGGTAAATTTACTGTTGCTAAAGGAAGCTGAATGTACATCATAATATTTCCAAAAACTTTTCAGAAACATATTTAGTCTCAACCTTTATTATCTGATATCTCTGCAGTGAGCAGACTCACCCACAGACTTGTGAATTCTGCTACTCCATGAGAGACTAGGCGTCCTAATAATCCTCACATGCAGAAAAAAATTGTATTAATTTCTTTATCCACAGTTCTCCAGCTTCCAGAATCAACCCACAAAACAAACAAAATTTTCCACAGAGCTAAGTCTCTCCATAAATCCAACTACATAATTGCCTTAATTTAGAGACAAAAAAATAACTGCATTGCAGTTTATGATCACAGATCCAGAGATTAAAATGAACTCAATAAATAAACAAGCTGTTTGCTGCATACTGCAGACCAGATTCCTCTTGTGCTTAAGGTATTTCCAGGGATATTGTCTGTCATAAACTGGGTAAATGACCAGCAAAGGAGAAGTTATCCATCTTGCAACTTACAGAAGAAGAAACCAGGGACAGAAATGCACTGCCTTGGCTGACACTGGTTAAGAAGCCTGCCAAGATAATAAAGTGAATTAGAGAAACTGGGCTGATGGCATTGGAAATAAAACAGAGAGCTGGGAGGGCAATGGGTGGGAGCATTGAGTCACAAATTCAGTGTGACTACTCAGCAATGCTAAAACTCAAAATTGAATCCAGGGAACTGAAATTTAAATGCAGGATTATTTTCATAATTAATGTACTCCCATTTTTTCCTGGTCCCCTCTCAGAGCTCAGCCTGCAAAGAGCCCCCAGACAAGCAGGACCAAGGGAATCTCCTCAGCCTTGCACGAGGCTGTGGGCAGGCACCTCCACAGGCACTGCAAAAATCAGGGCTTGTTTTAAGGACATGGGACCAGCAGAAACCCAACTGGAAATTTCCTGGGTTCTCCAGGAACAGAAAGGTGAAACAATGCAATGGCAGCTGTGCATCCAGCCTGAATGTTCAACTGTGGGGCTTTGGCACCCACAGGGGTTTAACTCTTGCTCAGACTCGGAATATGAGACTTTCTTTGCTGTTTGTTGTTGTAAGGTGTACACAGAGCTTGAGAAATAGAAAAATAAGCAAAGCAAAAAGTAGGATGTACTTCAGGGCGTGCCTGGAGGGACAGGAACCTTTTCTGCTGAGAGCAGGGTGAGGCTTCCTCAGCACCTTGGCCAGCTCACATCCATGTCTGGATCCACATTCAACTTTATCCCCACTGAGTTTCCTGCTGCTTCAAGGCAGCTCTTAAAATATTGCAAAATACCAGAGTAAGTTTCCTTCCTGCATAAAAAATAAGTCTTATTTAATTTACCTCTCTTTTGCATAATTGGTAACATTTTTCTTCAGCAATTAAATTTGTATTTAAATTAATTTCTTCAAATATTAAAAGCTGGACATCCTCTGCAAGCTAGAGATTTTTATTTCAAATATTTGATAGAACTGGGACAAAGCCAGAAAAAAACATTTCCTCTAACTTTCAAGACTTCAACTCAAAGGTCTTCAAAATCTTCTTTTTTTTTTTGTCCATTTGTTATTTATGAAGCATCTTTCAAAAACACAGTCATATGGACACTTCAAATTTCTGATAATTGCACTTCAAGTATCATTACAGTACACACTAGTGTAAGCATGGAGCCACATTTTGCCTTTAGTCCAATTGGGAAGGACTTTGGTTCTCACCAGCATTGGTCTAGAGAGCAGCAATCTCAAGTGACCTCATTTCCATAGTGAATTCCCATCATATTTGGTGGGATTTACATAGATAACAATTACATAAAATTATTGTCTTCAAGTAAATATCTCCATAATTTACAAATTATGTCAGAGCACAAAGAATAGTTCAGTCAATTGGGAATTACAGCAAGCCATCATCACTAAAGGTGATAAATATCCTAAAAGCAAAAAATTGAATGCTTTTATTCAGCCCCAGTGTTAATAAAAGACTGTCAGTCAAAATGGGAGTCACAACAATTATGAAAAAATAAAACCTGCCTTAAAATATTTATTTCAACATTTGTTGACATATAGCTACTCAGTAGAGCAGGTACTCAGTAACTCAGTAAGAGCTCAGTAACTGCAGGAGCAGGAACCTGCTATCATGGCTAGAAATTGAATCATTTAAGAAATGTGAACTTCATGACTTATTGATGGTGTAGAAAATCCCCCCAGCACCCAGGACACAGAGCCTCCCACTGGCTCCAAAATGGCAGGGGCAAAGAAAGCTGTGCTGGCCAACAAGAACCTTTTCTAACTGATCCTGAGCAAAAATGTGCTTTTGGGGAGCATCCTTTGTTCTCCAGTGCAGGGCCAGATGGGGACCATGTGCCCATGAATCTTTCCAACCATGTGAGGCACTCCTAAGGTTCCTGTTTAAATCACTGACCAGGCACCCTGAAGATCTGGAGAGAGAAGAGAAATTTCTCTTGTTGGCTTCTAGGCACAGCCCATCAGAGCAGCAGATCAGAACAGGGAATTTCAAGGAAGTTACCAAGAACACTGAAAGCTTGGGGAGAAATGGAGGAAAATTCAGAGATTCAACTTTTTTTCTTTTTAATGTAGAAGAGAGAACAGGAGAGGACAGAAAATGAATTGTCTTAATGTAGAACACTTACTGAGAGGGAGCTTGATGAATGATTTTCTGTGTCTGCTGGGGAGATGACGAGACAAAATTGGCCTAATTTTCAGTGAAAAGGACTTAGATTGGGATAAATTCTCTACATCAAAAGGCAATTAGAACAGAACAGGCAGCTAACAGAGGTTATGCAAACCCTGTCATTCTTTGCAGGCACAGGTTAGCGAAGACATTTGTCAGGCAGGGTGCAGGTATGGCCTCCTCCTCTCAAGAGCTGCTGTTCCTAAACATTTTAAGCCTAGAAAAGCTTTATACACTCTAGATTTCAGCTTGCCTGAAGGCCTGCCATGTGATCCTTTCTAAAGTGTGATGAAACAAAGACACTGTCAGAGGGGTGAGCTCATGGACTGGCTCCCTGGGCTTTGCAGCAGTCCTCATGTACTGGGGAAAATAAAATGAATAGTACCAGGCCAGGGTGGTTCTGCCTGTACCTGTGGGTAGGGCACTGCCTCCCCCAGTTCTGGAACTCTGGAACAGTGACTGAGGAAGGGCTCCAGGCTCTCCAGGCTCTCACTCTTCACACCTCCAGGGCAGGGGAGGGAATGTGGAAGACAGGAACCTGTACCTTGTTCAGGTCATGCAAAGCCTCAGGTGCTCTGACCACCTTACTCATTCACCCCTAACAACTTTCCAATGTGCATCTGCTTTCCTGACCCTGAATCTCCCTGCATGCCCTTTGGAGCAGGCAGGACCTCCCCTCAGTGACAGCCAAGATAAGGTGCTCAGCTCTGTGGGAGAGAGAAATGCTGTGGAGAAAAGGAATCTGCAGGATTTCCTCCCTGTTAATGAGAGGATGAGCATTTAATCATTCTAAGTCAGCTTAAACTGCCTGGGTGTTCTTCACAAGCTTAACTCCTAATATTCCTACTTAACCCAAAACCACAAAAAGAATATTCCTCTGTCACACCTCCTGAGTGTCCCAAGGCCAGACTGCACGGGGCCATGGATACGGCCACAGCAGAGCAGGAATTTCTTCATTTGCCTGAACTGGTGGAATTTTAAAAATACTTTCAGGAACTGGATTAAGTGCATGTGGGATGTAGTGCTAAACAACCTGGCAATGTACAGGAGCCTTGGAGGTACCCAAGTCAGTCCAAACTGGAAGGAAAGGAACAGTTTCATTTCCTTGGCCTCCACAGATTTAAAAAGAAACATTAAATAAATAAATAAATAACCCAAAAACCCACAGCTTCCATTCAGCTAGGAATTCAAAGTTAAATGGACAAGCAATAGTTCATCTTGATATTCAAGGGCAGATATAAAAAATCCCCAGCATTTCAGTAGCACCCCCGTGGGTAGTGACATACAGGGGAATATAAAGTGATGTCATGCAGTGATAGTAAAATTTTTCAAAGTTATACTTTTTAATTTAGTTGCTGCGTTCTACATATACTGCTAAAGCTGTAGAAAAAGGGATTGCAGTTTTTCATTCATAGATAAAAATGACTAAAATTTACTTTTCTCATCATCCATTGTCTGAAGAAGGCCATGCTTATGATGCACAGGTAAGAAAGCTCATTTAGAGATATTTGTAGGAGCTGGGATTTGCACTTGTGTGTTTGGCAATAATTAGAGCCACAGACTTGCCCTGCCACTCATAATCGATCATCTGATTATTACTGTCCACCCACTGAATTTTAGCAAGGCCAGATGCCTCTCATTACCAGGGACACTGGGGCTGGGAGGCACTGTCAGAGCAGGAGGCAGCACTCTCATAAATAGCATCAACAATAAGAGGGTGTTTGATAGGTCTTGCTCCCAACCCTGGAATCTCTTATGAATTGCTTTCATTAAGTGTTTCAGGAGCCTGAGGTTGTTCAGGAATCTGCCACTGTCAAATCAGACTTTGTGACAGAGCAGCCTTGGCACATCCACGTGGGGAGCAGAGCAGAGCAGAGCAGGGAGGGCACACGTGTGTCACCCACTGCTGTGGCACAGCAGCACTTGGCTCTCCTGGGCACTCTCTGCTCCCCCATGAGGGACCTTCCACACCAGCCCTGGCCCCAGCCCAAATTCCTGATCTCCTGCACAGCTGCCATGGGAGGAAGCAGGAAAACTTGGCACGAATCACCCAAGCTGCCATTGCGAAGGAAGGAGCAGGGTTTAACCTGGGAGGGAATAACTGCTGTGCCCAGAGGCAGCCAAACAACCCCCCAGGAGCTGCGGGGCAGGGATTCTGCTCACTCACATCTGAGCAAGTCTCTGTGTCAGTCACCGTGCCATGGAGTTTGGCCACCAGTGTCTCAGCAATGGCTGAGGTTTTTAGCCCAAATGGAGACTCCAAGCACAGCTCCTCTGACAGTGAACAACTCAGGTGCCTGCCAAGACCTCCTGGAGCTGCAGCTGACCACCAGGGAGCCATCACAAATATCCTGGGTTGCACATCAGTCAGTTTGGAACAAGGCTTCCAAGTTCTACCACCACTACCAGGTTTCTCAATGCTCTTCATTTATAGGCTAAAGCAGAAGAAGTAGAAATTGATTAGAAACCAAGTAGAAAACACGAACTAGGGCCAGACTGAATTCTGGTGATTGGCCCTTCTTTTCCCTTGCCTTATCAGGCTGCTCCCTCACCTTGGGCCAGTCCCCATGGCTTCCCTCCAGTGCTCTGATTTGCAGCCTCTCTCCCTCTGCCTTGTGAGGTCTCATGCTCTGGCCCAGCAGGCAATCACTGATCCCCAATTCCTCCCCTGATGCTCAGTACTCATTCCTTGTTAAGCCAACCTTACCTACTGGAGCACTCCAAGTGAAGCAGCCTTTAACACAGCTGGGTATTTGAGATACCAGCCCAGGACAGGGGTGAAAAAATAACAGGCTAAGAGAAAGCAGTGATATTGCATATTCAAAACAGAGTGCACAGACTGACAGGGATCCATGAAAATTGCCTCAGTATCAGACACTGTCCATGAGCATTTCCTAATGCACTGCAAGCATCCTCTTTTTAAAAATGAGCTATGAGCAGGAAAACTAACAAATATACTGAGAACAGTTCTTCAAAATGCATTTCTTGTAAACCAAGTCTATTTTAAGTCTATCTAGCATTGCCATAACAAATAACACACACAGATGCAGAACTGAAATTCTGCTGTCCTTATGCAAGTGGTATTTTTACATCTGTAACCACACACAGCCAAAATACCAACACTTACAGAGGATGGCCTTTACTTCAGCACCCCCTGGGCTCTCCTCTAATCTAGAGAGACTCCAGAAAAAAGAAGATGCAGCCCAGACACCCTTTCCCAATGAGGGAAGATGGCAGCTCTTTCTCACCCAATTTTACTAACTTACAATTAGGATTAACTATGCCATTTAAGACATTTTTGAGTTCAGCAGATGTCAAGAGATGCCAACACCTTCTGAGCAGATGAGGAAGGGTCAAATGCTTGGAACACAACTGCTGCCAAGGGAGTTGGATTAGGAGCTATCTGCATATTTCTGTCATTTATTAAAGCTCCATTTTGTTGCTATTTTAAACATACCTACAAGTGCCAATCTGGGGAAAGAACTGAAGTCTTAGGAATCTTTAATTCTGTTTGCTTCTAAATATCTAGAAAAATCCAGAGGAGAGGAAAAAGCCCTGCCAATCTTGTCCTTCTCTAGGTGGCTCTGTCTTCATGCCTTGAACATCTGAATCAGTATTTTCCTGAATGAGAAATCTGGTTTTGGATTAATCTTCCTTAGCTTTATCTGCGTTGCTTCTTGTTAAAATCACTATTTCACCTACAGTCTAGCAAATCCAATGGAATAATTTCTCTTTTGTCTATTGCAATGGTGTTCTGTTGCTTTTGTCAAGGATTCAGGTTTTGGTTCAGCATTTACTGAATTCACTCCTGGAGAATTCTTTGCTGTCATCTTCGGTGACAAGTGGGTGCAGTTTTCCTAATCATGACTAAAAACTGTAGCTCAGAAAATAGATGTGTGACTTCAAACCTTCACAAGGAACATCTTGACATTTAAATCCAATTACCCTTTCTCCTTCCTGATGAAAATATGATACCAGCTAGAGGAAAATTCTCCTAGACAAATATATCACATTCTCCAGCTCCTATAAACATTTTGGCACCACTTCTTGTATTACACATTGCATTCTTTATCAGTCATTTTACAAAATAAAGGGTTAGAAAGTGTGTAGTAATTGATAGGTGACGCCAACAAGTCTATAAAAAAATTATTCGTAAAGTCTTCATAGAATGATCTTTTCCCCAGTTGAAATCATTAATTGCAAAACTGGAATGAACTCCAAGTTAAGACAGACTACTGCTCTTTGTAATAAATTAAACTGTCAATCACTCAAAGCACCTTTAATAACACACTGCTTCCCTGAGCTCTTAAATTGCAGGCTGAATTTCATTTATCAGTCTGCTCTATGTGAAAAAGGATTAATTAAACTCATTCCAGTATTACAGTGAGGCTCTATTTCTCTTAGTACTACAGAATAATTGACTGCAAATGAATTGAAAAGTGAGTAAGTAATTGTAGTTATTATTCTGATGTAAATATTAGTTCTCTTTTGACATTTCAAAAGATTTAGTAGAGGCACTTTAGTGATAAGACAGATCATTACCCTGGCTAGGAAGACGAGATAGCATAGAGAAAGTGAAATTGCAATCATTAGTTTAGGTACCTAAAAATAGTCCTATTATTTGCTTTTTCTCATAGTTATGTACCTTAAAGAACATTTTCATTAACTGTTGCTCCTGATTTATTGTAGTAAGTATACTGCAGTAAAGGCAATGCATTATATCCTGGTGCTTTGGAAAGAACTCAGAGGTAATGTGAGTTCTGACAGAGGAATAGGGGAGAAGTTTGACACTGCCAGTGCTATGAAATTCAAATCAACAGATTGCCATTGTGAATGACTAATTTTTATGAAAAAATTATACCAACAGGCACATTGAACAGCAAGAAATCACCTTTTAATTGGACAATCAGACTAGCTCAGACAAGAGACTGCAGCATCTCCAGAATGAACAAAAGATTTGCTGTTCAGAACTGTGGGTAGCAGGAGATCACTGAAGGCATTTTCTAAATATAGCATCTCCTGACATCCTAGAGATCAGGGGCACACACAGAAAATCAGCAGCCCAAAATTTAGCTTCTAAGTCTGCATTTTCATTTTGGGGGCAGCTAGACTGATTTTAGCAATTCTTTGACCCCTAAAGATTGGGGATTTTTGGCAACATTCCTGTAAAGCAAAACCTGGGGGGGTGGGAAACAAACCTGAAGCCTCTGAATCTGGGGGCTTTTTCCCAGGTATTGCTTCTTTTCTCTTGTTACTCCTTACCTTCTCTGCAGTTCTGATTCCCAACCTCTCAACAGAAGATCACAAGAAAACTTCAAAGCAGTTTCAGCAGCCTGAACTCCTGAGCAGGGAGTGAATGGAGCATTTCATTCCCCAGCATGACCTGGGACCTGGCTGTTTTGACTGAACTGTCAGCACAACTTCTGCACATTCCAGTAATTACCACGAAGCCACAGTTTAGACAGACTTTGCTTGTTATTGTTTATTTTCTGCTCCTCTTTTTTTCATGCTAAAACAGGCTGTACACCTCACAGAACTTTAAATAAATGTTTCTTCCTCAAGTGCACAACACACAAGCCTGCCAAGGAATGCAGATGGTATCTAATTTCTCTGAGAATTTATCTGTTCCTTAGAGAAATCCTTTTTCTTTCCTTTTTTTCCTCCTTTAATTGAGAATAACTCTTGAGCAGTTTGGAGAAATGTTTAATTTTACTCATTTTTGAAAGTAGAGCATGAAAACCCAGATATTTAGCACATATTTTGGCTTTCTTGTGGGTTGTGTATAACAGGAACAGGCAGATAAATGCAAGTTAGTTTTGAATTATCATAAGGATACCTGAGGGTAAGTGGAACCAGAAAACCATTTAAATTAGTTAATTCAGGGAGTCAATCAGCACATTGAGACTGTGCAAAAGAAGGACCCTGTGCAATGATTGGTAAAGGAACTTCAACAACAAGAACATTCTTAATCACTGAAATGGAAATGTAAACACAATGTTTATCAATAGCTCAAAATAGGCAAGACATTATCGAGAATAAATATCTAAACAACAATTAATATATTGAAGTGGATAATTAATTTTTTTCCAGCTACACTTTGAAGACCAATAATGTCAGAGATTTTTGTGTTTCCTCTTTACAGGTTTGTTATGAAGTACTGCATTTCAAAGATAACAAAGACATTCTGCAACTAGATAATTAAGTTTGCTCATAATTTGGTGTACATTAAGGTAGCAAGTCAATGTGGCCACTGAAGCAAAGTGATCCTTTAAATTAAAAAACAAATGGATCTGCAATTTGGGGTTTGCCACTACCCTCCCTGCCTGGCTTGTCACCAACTCTGTGTTTCACACAGGCACTCAGATACAGCAGTCATTAGACAATTTTAAAGTCTGGCTGAGGAAAATTAAAATAACTCTATATTCATGACTTGGTTCCCCCGAAATATGGCGGTAGGCAAAAAGAGAAATAAAAATAGATTACAAGAAAAAGGGATCAGGTTATTGATAAAACTGCTGTAAGACAA
This sequence comes from Polioptila caerulea, assembly GCA_013397295.1. Taxonomy (NCBI): domain Eukaryota; kingdom Metazoa; phylum Chordata; class Aves; order Passeriformes; family Certhiidae; genus Polioptila; species Polioptila caerulea. The sequence continues at coordinate 115,289 of VYXF01006045.1, read as the reverse complement.
ATAAGCCACAACATTAAGGAACAATTGTTTACAGTCCATGGAAAGTTCAATACATTAAGTAAACCCTTCAAAGGGTCATCTAAAACACTGTAAAAATCCCCTTCTTTGGCAAAAGATAAGTATCCACTTGAAAGTACAAACTAGAGGACCAGATTAATTTCAAAAACTTGTATATAAGATCATGAGTTTTATAGAAATCTGTAGCACTCTCTTGGAAATTAGGCATATTTCTTGTGAAGCACAAGGGGGCAGGGGAGAAGCAAATGCATGGCAGTCACAGAGAAAAATATATCAGAGATGGCCTGAAAAATAATGTGATCCAAATAAAGTTATGCTCATCATGAACAAAAACATAGATCAGTGGAAGAGCAACACCTCAGATAAACGAGACATCACTCCATCAAAACCTCCAGGAAAGATGGGGAAGGAGATTTTCAAATTAGTTTCATTTCTAGGTGCCAAAATTTGGCTGATGAAATAAAAATGAACTTCAGTATTTTGCCTGAATCTTTCCAGGCAGATGGCAGAGTGGGAAACAAGGGTCAAACTCTTTGATCTGTTTGCCTTGGAACATTCACCTGTTTTGCAAAGGGCAAACTTCTGCATCCCAAGCTCTGCAAGTTTCCCAGCATCATGTCTGCCTTTTTCCAACACTTTAATTGGTGCAGCTCCATGCTGCTCCACAAAGTCATAATGCCCACTGCAGAAACCATTCAAAATAAAAATCCCAGCCTTTAGCCAAATCCTGAGATTTGTTTTTATTGAAATCATCCAATCCAATAAGAGCTGGCATACTTCAGGGGATATGTGGGATTTAAGACCCAGGTTTCTCAAACATCTGAGCAATATTGGATAACAAATGGAATTAGGGCATTAGAATGGTAAAACAGGATTGCCTAGGAGGGCTGTTGCAGAAGCAGGATGCAGGACTGTCAGATTTTCCACCTGGCTAAGCGTAGCTGGAAATTGGTGGTTTCAGGTAAAACCTGTGTCTTTATGTCTCAGCTTTCCAACTGCGAAGCTTGAGGAAAATCCCCCCCTTTAAGACACTGAGATTTCTCCAACAGTGAAGTGTAATTCCAGAGTGTGTTTGCCTCTTCCCAGGGCTCCCTGCATCGTTAGTGCCAGCTGAACAGGCACCAGCAGAAACACAAAGAGCTGGATTTCATTTGCAAACTGCAATTGAGGTACTCCCAGCATAGTGACTGCAGGGAAACATCCAGCATGAAGTGATGATGAAATAAATGTGTGTAGGGTTCTTGCTGACCCGGAAAGGCCCTGGCATTTATTCTGAAGGAGCAGGTATAAGAGCATTCTGGGTTTTTTTAATAAGTTACCATAAAATTAAAGCAGTATTTGCATCCAATACTGATTCAAATTGAATTAGTAGAAAAGCACTCATTAACTTTAGTGGAATTAATATCCAGCCAATTTGATTAAATCTCTGTGGATAATTACAATCTTGGTTATGTGTAACATAGTAGGAGCAGTGATGCTTGAATTATCCATAAAGTTCAAACTGTGAACTATCCCAAACTTCCAAATTTTAATGAACTTGAATTTTAGCCTGCAATCTGTGTCTATTCACTCCTACTCCTTTGTGTGTGTGAAGGTGTGAATGCACCTCTGGCAGGAGTCCCTTTGGGCTGTGTGTGTGTGCAGGTGGCCCCTGGCTGGCCCAAGGGCTTCTTTTTCTTCTTTTTGCCCAGTGCTGCCCACACAGACCAGTTCCCAGCTCCACCTTAACAGAGGGGGCACGGCTGAGATTGCACAGAGCAGTTCACTCCAGTGTTGCATTAATGGCATAGTTAAGGTTGATCTCATTGTTTAACATTTTCATTGCATCAAGGGTTCAGGAGAATCTTCAGACTGCAGAGGTTTAACAATGCCTGGCAGGCTTCTCTCTTTTGTAGTTACATTTTTTGATCTTCCTTCTGGTGACACCTTGTTCCCCAAACAGGCACTGCCTACTTCAAATTTCACCAAGGCTCTGGAGAGATTTCATCCAGTTGCTGTGTACATGCACGGGAGAGGGGAGAGTTCTTTTGTATCCAGCTTTCAGTTCTTTCTCTCATCTCCCTTCCTGTGCCACAGTTGTGTGACACTGTCCCCAAAGCAGCCCACCACACCCTTCTCATTTAATATTTTACCCTTCTCCTACTGTCTCTAATAACACAGCAATATTATGAACTTCTTCATTCAAACAAACAAACAAAAAAAAGCAGCCTTTTTCCTTTAGCCTTCAAAAAAATGTCAGTGAAACACATTTCAAGGACAATGACTCATTTAGATTCTGCCTTCAAAGTTCAATTTTGTATGTGCCTTTTAAAAATTGAATGCCAGGATCCTGCCAGGAAGTAAAGGGCATCGTTTCCCAGGGTTCAGGAAGGCAAATCCCCCTTTACAGAAATCTTTTTGTTATTCCCTAGCACAGATCTGAACTGTTCAAGTCAGGATTTCAATGAGTTTCTGGCTCAGTGTGCCCCATTTGCTGTCAGGAGATGTCCAGGTAAAGGCATCTGATCCCAAATCTGCTGTCCCTGTGGCCACAGGCACTGTGGAAAACATTCCCAGCACAGAGCAGGCTGCCTGCTTGTGTGCTAAATCTGCTGCTCTGTAAACCAAGAAACCCATATTGAGGTCATTCAAATCACGTTCCCTTTTTCATGTTCCTTTTTAAAAGTTTCCTAACGTTTTAATGTTGTTTCATGTTCCAGAGGACATCAATAGCTGACATTGTGTCAAGTAGGTGGTAAACACACACACCCTGCATGTGAACTGCTTTGCTATTCCACCAATAAAGGAGGAATATTAATGAGTGCTCTCTTCTCCTATATGTTCTAGAACATTTTTTTCCTGTTTCCAAATGTGCAACAGTCCAAATATTGAATTAATATTCTTTAATTATGGTCCTCTTGCTGGGTACTACCTCAAATTATGAGCATATTAAAATCCTGCTGTTCTGCCTACTGTGACACACAAAACCAAGTTTATTTTCTCAGAACTTCAAGCATCATGATGCACTCAAGTCATTCACAAACACAAAAGACGCCTTTATTAAATTGCTTTCTAGTTATTCTTAGAAAAATCTTTAAATTATAATGATACATGCCTAATTGCTGTGAAAAAAAATTCTTTCAACAGCTTCCATAAGAAAACATTTAAAGTTTTTGTCTGTACTCAAGAATTGACTTGAAAATGGAAAATAAATAAACATAAAATGAATCTTAAAATTGTATTTCACAGTCACGCTTGAAAGATCTGGAATTCTACTACTGATGAAAATGGGCTCCAAAACTTGTTAGCAGATAAAATTAAAAATTCTAATTAGAATGAAACATCACATTAGTTGAGTCATTTCAATCTCCAAGTGGTCTCTAGGAAGTGTTATTTTAAGAAGCTGTGCCCAGCCCTCAGGCCCTCTGAGGCTGCAGCTCTGAGTGCCAGCAAGGTCAGCACACAATCCAAATGTCACCTGCTGTCCCCAGCTCCACACTGACATCCTAACACTGATTTGTTCTACTGAAACCACGTTTGCTGAGAAGTAACTGGCAAAATGGGGATCAAATGCAGTACAAACCTCAGCTATGCACCTAATTATTTATAGGTATGAACAAATCTGTGAGCAAGACACCTAAATCTCCTTTCCTCCCTCCTCACAATATATGGCACACATGGGGCAGATGTGCAGTAACTGCTCACACAAAATCAGACCCTACAAACCCACTGGCATTTTTTAAAATTCAAAAGCTAAATCCTGTTCCTTGGAAACCAAGATGTCATCGAGTTTAGTTTGCCCATTATTATTGGTGAAGTGTTTCCTCCTCCCAGCAGGGCTGCAATACACCCAGTGAGTTCTGAGGGCTCTGCAGACTGAGGAGAGAAGTCTGTGCAGTTACTTTTCAGGTCTGGGGAGATGCAGGCATGCTTCACAGTGTTCTTACAGAACTCCTGAAAATTTAATTTAACATTTTGACTGCTAATACACAGACATGAAATCTGATCATGCAGATGGCAGAAAAACTTCTTAATATACAGGGTCACAAGGAGGGGGGGGAGGAGGTTTGGGGTTTTTTTTGACTCCTCATGAAAAGGAGACACAACCTTCTTTCATGGGTTTAACATTAATTAAATATACATAGATCTCTGTGCTGACTGCAGTATGCTACATGGTCGTTTCTTTTCAGCATGTAACTCTCTAATTTCCTTTGAGTCCATTTAGAAGTCTATTACATTAAGGGAGGGAAATGCATCACTTTGGTAATTATTCTGTTTACACTCACACTAAACCACACAGCCTTAACCACAAGACGAATAAAGATTATTTCCTAGGTTAATAAGGGTTACATTCATGACAAAACCTCGTGGAGTGTGACACAAAACACCTTCAGAGCAATTCTGTGCATGTCTGCTGCTGTAATTCAGGAATTGCACTGCTGGCCGTGCACCAGAGTAACCCTGATCAATGCTACATGCAGCCTTCACCTGTGTCTGCCTTACTCCAGTTTGTGTCATCCACTCATGGTTTTGATGCAGCCCAAGAGGAAAAATTGGGTCCTGTGACTTATTTGGATTTTTGATGAACATCCTTAGAAAGGTTTGTGCTCATCTACACAACATAGGTTTTAAACTGTGAGAGCAATATAAAGTGAAGGGACTAATCTCAGTTTTAACTAATCATGTTTTCTTTAAGAGACATTAAGGATTTAGCTGCACAGGACATTAGAAGACCACCAGTTATCTCTCTCCAGAACCTTTCTGTTTTATGGTGTCTTTGTAATTATTTACTGGGGAAGATTGTCTGTCCTCTCCAGGCTGATGTGAAAAACTGCAGGCAGTGCTGAAAGGCTGTCAGCAATCATCTGAATCCTCATAAATGCCCACAATGGTAATTAGCCAAGTTGAAGTAATTTCTGATTCAAGGTATTAGAGTTAAAAGCACTATCAGAGTGAGTTTACAGGAGTTTTTGTGTGACTGGGATTCTGTTTAGGGATAAAACCAGTTATGACTTCATCTGTTTTTTTTCCATGACTTTACAGGAATTATACATCATTCTCTCACAGAAATCCTCCTGAATAAGTATTTTAAAATATTGACATTAGCAGTTCCTTAAGCTATTTCTAAAAGCCACTCTCTGAATTACTAGGAGGAGAAACCGGAGAGTCCAAAACTGAAGGACAATAACTGTGTTAGGGAGATACTGACATTGCAAAGTCCAGACACACATGCTGACCTTCCCAAGACTAGTGGGAGAGCAGAGGGCTGTGGGAAGCTGCAGGGGATCCATCAGGGCAGGGGGTTCTCCCCGAGGGTCCCTGTGCAGGGGCACGGTTTGGGCGCTGGGCACAAGCCAGGCTGCAGCCACAGCCCGGCCAGGCTGCTCTGCTGGCACCCTGCAGCTCCTCCTCAGCCCGGGGCTGTGCCTTTTCCTTTCCAAGGGCCAAATCCCTCACACACCGAGCCTTCCACAGATAAAGCAAAGGCTTTTTAAAGGGAGTTTCTTGTCGATATATTGGAAGTTGCACGGTCAAGTACCGCTGGTGCTTGGAGCCATTCCCAGGGAGGCCAGGCTGCTCCTTCCTCACCTCCATCCCTGCTGCCAGGAGACTGCAAGGCTCCCTCGCTCTCCAGAGTGTGGGAAACCCCTTTGCTCTTCTAGGTTCTTCTTTTCAGGGTTAGGATTAAAAGCACAAGAGTCCAAGCTTGTGTGTGGATGTTGTTGTTTATTGTTGTCTCAGTTACAGCCTCACTGACCGTGAGTGCTTCTACATGCTAAGTTAACAAGGCAAAAATGGAGAGCACAGAGAGAAGCTTCAAGGTCCTTTAAGCCTAAACTACCTAATTATGAGATGCCAACAAATTTATTTTAACTTGAAACCAAATAACCAGTCACCCATGTCCCGCATTGTGGAATTTCTCAACCAATCACACGAAATCGCCCAAACTTGTGAAGAAGGAGAAGAAGAAAGAAGACTACACCCTAACCCCTCCATCTTGTTACATATGTATTATTTTAACAAGCCATCTTAAATTCTAAATGTTCCACCCTGTGGTATAACACACTTCTACTCAGCTGCCCAGACTCAGTACTATCACCCCATTTTGGAAGCCTTTCCCAGGGTGTCAGATCAAATGCAGAGTATTTTTTTGGCTCATTCCCTGTTAGCACAGGAAGTCTGAAACCTCCTGTGTCCAGGGTTCCAACTCAGGGAGCTTGGCTGGAGCCAGCAGTGCTGTCCCTGTCCCAGGCTCAGCTCTGGCTCTGCTGCCAGCCCAGTTGTGCTGCTGACCTTGGGGGAGCCCAGACCTGGGTGCTGCCCCAGCACCAGGAAAGGGAATTCTGTTATGTGAGCTATTCAGCAGTGGGGCTTCTTCAAATGGCAGGGAAATAGAGCCAAGTTAATTAGAGAGAAGAGAATCTAGCCTGAAATATGCGTAGTACAGAGAGATGAAAGAGGACAGAATAATGCAAAAATTAAATTGTGAACAAAGTAAGGGAGGTGCACTGAAAAAGGGGTCAGGAACCATGTGGAGGAGGGCATGAAGACCAGAGGGTAAAAAGCTGATTAGCTGTTAATACACAAGCAGATCTGAAGTGGGGAGGTAATTGTCTTAGGAAGCAAGAGGAACTTGAAACACAGTAATGACACTGAGTACAGAAAACCCTTTGAATTTTTTTTCTTAAGAGAGCTTTATACAATAAAAAGAACTAAAAGGGGAACGAGGCTGTGATGGCAACAATAATTCAGAAGTTGCAAAAGGCATACAAGCACAGGGAAAGACACAGGAAAAGATCTAAACGTGCAGTGCATTTAACATCAGCTGCCCAGCATCTGCAATGTCACAGTATTGATGTTTGGTGTCCTGGAGCTTTCCCTTTAAACTGAAAGGGAAATCGATTGAACCTCAAAGAGCAAATTTTGGCTTTGTAAAACATGGTTCTAGGCACCACTTTTTGGTAAAATTCTTGTAGAAAATGAACAGCAGACAGATAATTTAAATTATGATCACACTGAAATGAGCAAAGAAAAAGAGTTTCAGAACAACCCCCTCTTAAATACTGGGACTTAAATTACATTTTCTTTATAATACTCTCCTGTATTCACCTGTTCCTTAAGCCTAGCTGGGTCTTGGGGTTCTATGCAAAAGTACTGTTGAAAGTAATTAATAAAATATCTTTTAATTTTTTGGGGGAATCATTGAAAGTGCTACAGATTCCCTCAGGTTTCCAAAGGCAGGTAAAGTGTTTTACTGTGGAGCTGAAAAAGGCAGCATTAAGGAGTACAAAACATGAACACAATAGAGAAGTGAAGACCTGCTAAACTTGAGGGTGTCATAGAATCACGATAAAAATCAGGTTGCAGGGCACTTCTGGAGGTCTATCACACCTTTATGAGAAATTACCACAGAGATTAAGAACAAGCAGATATTTCTAGGAGCTAGCTTTCTTCTGTTGTCTCTGTCCAATCAGAAATAACAATCTCTGAATTCTGCAAGGCAGCCTCACACATCAGAGAGCAATCAGACTTCACTGTTAGTGGGGCAGATGCTTTCACCCTGAGCAGATGATGCTTCACTGGACAAAGCAACAGCCCCGCTCTGGTCAATGCCCTCGGAAGGAACCCACTGTGGGCTGCAAGCACAGTGAATGCAGGCTGCTGCAGCACTCCCTGCCATGAACCCACCCAAAGCCATGCCCTAGCACAAGAGAACTGAAAATTGCCTTCTATTGACATTTCTGTTTGGAAGGAGAAAGTGAAGTGCTTGTGACCCCAATAGTTAGATTTTTAGAAACTCATTCTCTGACGGATAATGGATTCATTTCTGCTGCATAAAGCAATATCCTCCTAACTAAAAGGATTTCAGGGGACAAAAAAGCTGCTTCATCCCCAGTACCACCAAAATCTCAGTGATATTAACAGGCTCCTTCAGCCACAACCAAAACTGACCTCAGCACCTGAAGGCAGCAGTGCACGGTACGGGCACTCAGTGAACCAACATCTCAGCCCAGCACCAGAGTGCAGGAGCACAGAAACAGCACAAGGTGCTGCCAGCACACCTGAAGGCTGGGGGTGGAAGGAGAACAGTGGCTTTGGCCAACACCCTTGCTCCCCACACCAAGCACAGCGTGTGCTACACTGGAGAAAAACACACACACACAAAAGCAGAACTTTTCCAAAACAGCCACTAGTTCCTTGGCTAAAAACAAGTCTTATTGAATGCAGTAAAAGCTGTTAGAGCCCCCCCTTTTTCTCCAAGTTTTATCAAAACTTCCATTGAACCATGCTGACATGCAATTACTCTGCTGTTAAATACCAGGCCACTGCTGAGCTTTGACTAAAGGCCACTAATGCATCTACTGGCAAACAGGCACTGGATCATTGCTGGAGAAGGCAAAGAGAGGCTTAGTCAAAACTACATTAAACTTCTATTTACCATTGCTTTCATAAGTAATAGAAGTCTGGAACAGAAGTACAGTGGCTTCTACCTCATAGTCAGAATATGTGGCAACCCAAAGTGGTGTTTCAGTGAAAACCAGGGTTCTTCATGGTTGCAAGAGGAACCTGCACATTTCTCTGAATTTGCTTCATATCAAGTAACTGGCACTGTTTAACAGCGAATCACAAATTACAGCCTGGTCTCAAAGTCTCAATGACATTCTGGCAATGGTGGTCCCTTCCCCACCAGAGTTTCTTGCTGCAGCCTCAGTCCTGTGCCTTCACCCGGGGCACAGGAAGGTGAATCAGGATCCATCAAGGTCCATCAGGGTCCATCAAGGTCCATCAGGGTCCATCAGGTTCCATCAGGGTTCCATAAGGGTCTATCAGGTTCCATCAGGGTTCCATCAGGGTCCATCAGGGTCCATCAGGGTCCATCAGGGTCCATCAGGGTCCATCAGGGCAGCCCAGCTGGGGAGAAGCTGTTTCCCCAGTCCCAGCCCCTCAGAGCAGGCCAGGGTGGCTTTCACAGTAAACTCTGGGTTAGGAAAGGAGCTGGCAGCTGGGCTTGGGTGCACAGGAGCTGAACACACAGGTTGTGACAACCTCACAAGGGGTTCCCCTCATACCTGAAAGACCCTTGTGAGAAACTGGTGAGGAGAAAAGCAAAGGGAGCCTGAGGGACGTGAAGAGCTTGGGAAGGAGGGTTTGAACAGACACAAGCATCCCTTGAGGCAAAGAGCAGAGCTGGGCTGTCAGAGGCTCTGCCTGGAGATCCACAGGGTTCCTGCCTGAGATGTTCACCAGGATGGACACAGCACACACCCAGGGCCCACCTGCACAGCTCATCCTGGGGTGGGGCAGACACCAAGGAACAGCAGCAGGGAACACCCTGCACCCGAGGGGAGACACCTACCAAGATTTGACTTCCCAGGCTACTGTGCTGTGTTAGTTCTCTAAAAATTAAAATGGTTTTGATCAGGTAAAACAGCACTACAAATAACTGTTGCTCAATCATTGATGCCTCGACACCAAAATTAGGCTGTTAGAACTTCACTTTCCTGCATTTTATTTAATGCAGGTTTATTAATCCACATTTACATCAAAGCAGAAACCTTTTGTTATAGTGAAGAGAAGAAGGGAAAGGATACTTAGAACCTTTCAAGCTCTTAAAAGACTACTAAAAATAGGAGAGTATTATGAAAATCCTTATTTCATAATCCCTAGAAAGAATTAAGCTGTTTCTAATGTGAAAAACTTTAAACTCTTTCATTGTTTAAAATTCATTGTGAAAAAATAATCTGACTAGGGTGAAATTTTATAAACAGAGACACCTAAAAATATTTTAGCATGAATCCATGGCTCTCTTTACAGAAGCATTTGCAAAATGGACCAGCCCTGTTCCCTGCACAGAGCCTGAGGAAGGTGGCCATGGGCTGTGGAGTCCTGTGCTGATGCTCAGCCTTGCTGGGCTCCAAATCCCAGCTCTGCAAGAGGCTGACCAGGGGTACAGCACAGAATGTCTGCCTGTGTCCCACCTTCCTCTGGGGAGCCTTCACAGCCCCCAAACCCCCCAGAGCACCTGGGGGGAGGCAAGGCTCTGCAGCACCAGCAGGTTCAGACCTCCTGGTGCCCAGCAGTGTGGTCAGCACCCACACTGACCCAGCAGAGCTGCTCCAATCCCACTCGGGGTGAGGTGCTGTTTGGGAGCAGCTTCGTTGTCAAAGCATCTTTCTTGACTTAGATTTAAGGCTTAGACTACTTAAACTTGGGCCAAAAGGCCCTGGTAAGTTACCCAGTGTAACAGAACAGCACAAATTGCTTTGTTAGGCTCACAAACATTGACAAACACTAAATTTCACTCAAGTCTAACATGATCCCTAAGAGTCGTTGAAATCTTCCCAAACACACCAGTGCTTTCAATCACACCCATGCAGTGAGACACTTCAGCTTTTTTACAACCCTCCTGTTGACTGCCAGAGGCTTCTGTTCCCTTGAATTAATTCCCTGTGTTGTTGGAGCTACAAAACCAGCCCCTCACAGCAGCCCAGTGCTGTGAGAACCTGACCCTCCTCATCCTCCTCACAAACACCCGCTGTCCTGTGCTGAAGTGCAGCAGATGAAGGGCTGGAAGTGCCCGGTGCTGCAGGGAGCAGGGTGCTGTTGCACCCTGTGATTGAAGGCAAACCTGCTGGAGCAGGGCTGTCTGCTGTGCTGCACCTTGGGGCTGCTCTCTGCCTGTGCCAGCAGGGACCAAACCACCCTCACCTCGCCCTGAGGGCACCCTGGCTCTCAGCACAGGCAGGATCACCACAGAAGGAGGGAATGAGGCCCAGAAAACTGCTGCTGAAATTGTCATTTGACAGGAGACTTGTCAAATGCCAAGGACACTTCTTGGAGAAAACCAAGACCTTTAGCTGTTGGGAAGACAAGGAAGGTGGAGAGTTTTCTATGGGAGCTGTTGAAGCTTTAGTTTAGTCCTGCCCTGCATCTCCTGCTCTCAGTGCAGTCTGTGAACCTGCATTTCTGAACAGCAAACAAAGGAGACAGGAGCTTTTCCAAAGCTAGGTCAAGAATCCTTTCGTAAAGACAGGAATAAAATCCCAACCATGGACGAGCTTCCTGTTTTAAGTCCACACTTGGAAGTCAAAGCCATGATGTACTTCTGAACTTCAGTCCTGTGAACTCCAACACATTGTACTCTTTGTGAAAAAAATTGAACTTTTGAGTACTTTTTTCCCAATAAAGTACAGACAATAAAATATAGTGCAAGTCTACAATTTTTAACCTTCTTGATACGGCACAGAAATAAAAATAATTCAGTTACAGGAACTGGGTTTAATTCTGCAGCAGCTGCAAGGTGTAGCTGTATTGTAAAATATATTCTTTTATTTGTTTTTGGAGTCTAATAATGATCCACCTTTCCCCATTTCAGTGGTATTTGGATATTACTATGTTTCTGTAATATTAATAACATCATAATCTTCATTAGTATGCAAATCTATACCATCTGACAAGCTCCTGTTCTCTTCCATGAGCTCCTTTGTTGTTGCAGCCTCATGAATTTCATTATGACACAAGATTATTATCAGACAGTGGGAAGTGGGGGTGGGGAATAGAATGACGTGGAAATTATAATCTCCTGGTTTAATAATGAATCCAGTTTCATATTCCAGTTTGGTTTTGCACAAGCTGCTTCTGAGAGCAAGGGGAGCAAGAGGGAGGAAATTCCTCTGACACTGCTTCTGCACAGAAACCTTTCCAGCAGATGCCACAGGAGGGGTGCACTGGAGGGAGACGTTCCTCAGCCCTGGGTCTCATTTACATTCCAAAAAACAACAATGACTCTATCCATATGGTTTTTTTTCTATTCATAGCTTTACAGATGGCAAAAGAAAACAAGAGAATTCATGCCATTCAAAAACTTGTGGCCATCTCCTCTCCAGTTAAACTGATACCAATTATCAGTCTTCGTCTGCAATCACAATAATTATTAAAAAACTGTAATTATTCTTGGAGCAGCCTGTGGTTGTAGAAATAAACACCATTTGACAGACTAGCAAAAAGCTTGTGGAAGAGCAAATACTCCTTGCAGTATGAAAACACAGGGCCCACGTGCTGGGCAGGCTCCAGAGCAGCCACGGCTGTGCCCCCTCAATTCCAGCATTCCCAGCTCCATTGTGGGGCCTCTCTGGTCTCACCCAACTTCCCTGTGCCTTTAGGCTACAGGGACTTTAGGGCAAAGCTAAAGCAACAGAAATTATGGGATTAAGTAGCAAAAGTCCATTGGGCCTCCCAGCATTGCCCTGTCCAGCCCTGGCAATTGAGCAGATCCCCCCAGAGCTGTGGGACATCCTGCAGCAGGGTCAGTAAACTGCAGAAGAGCATCCAGAATTTTCTTAGCAAAATAAAAAAAGCCCTCCTTCTAAGTCATATAGAATCCAGCAATTTCTAGGAACAAACATGTTTCCTTAGAAAATAGATTGAAGTCACTGATGTTGTGCTGAGATCCAATATTAAAACCAGATTTCTATCCCTCCTGTAAAATTTTGTATTTTACCTGAATTACTGCTTAGGTGTTATTAATACCCTAATCAACCTCATTATGAAAACCTACAGTGCTCTCTACAAAAGCCCACACCTAGGACCTGGTTTGGATGTTTAGTCAATTGTAGAAAATCTGATCAGCATTAATATGGGATTATCCTCTCCTTTCCTGATAAGGATCACTGCACACCCGCTAACACAATCATGTGAATTAAGGTAACATTAACTGCTGTTGTTTATTAACCAATTTGTCAGGTCTCCCCTTCTCAAAGGAGATTTTAGTACTAGAACAAGACTTATCTCCAAAAACTCCATGAACAGTGTAATTATTCTAATTATTTATCACAGAAGAGATTAGTAAACTCAACAAGAATGCCCAATTTTAAAAGCTATTTCAGATTACTTATCACAAAGTGTGAATTATTACATTATGTGATCCACAATGTAAGATTTCTTTGGCTTTTTTGCTATTTAAAACTTATATTCAAATGCTAATATAAATATGTCTATATTTTAAAATGCAGACCAGCAATTCAAAATTACACATTAATTAAATGTTTTCCTGCCAGTTTTCCTATTTTCCTAGGGGGTGCTGTCAAAAATCAGAACTTTTGTCATACTGGAGTTGCACTGACAAGCCCAGAGTTGTTCACTTTATTCTCCTCCTCATTAAGGAAAAACCTGTCATTAAAAGAAACTATTTAAAGCAAGAAAAGAAATGTGTGAGTCTATTTAAAGCAAGCAGGAAGTGTGTTTGGACTTTGATTACAGCAATTAAAAAACCCTGCTATTCAAAGATGGTGATTTTTTAGTATTTAAGTAACACTTCACATTCTTCTAAGACATTTTATGAAGAAGATCGTTAAATTAGGTGATAAAAGGTTACTTTTGTCTTTGAAGTTGAAATATGTTACTATTATTTCTTATCTTTCTAGATTTAGAAAAGCTTCAATATCATATATTGTACAGGACTCTTTATCAAAATTCACCAGACTTCATAAAACAAACAAATGCTTCACTTCCTGCCCTTGTTTAATCTCAATAAGACAATTTCTTCTGTGTTTTGAAAAAGGAGATTTCTTTCAGCACTTGATGGAGCAATATCTTTTTATTTTCAAGCTGCACATGCTGTGGTTGGGAAGCCATAACAACCTTCCTTTCAAAGCATAAGAAATGGGGCGTTTGACAGGAATGTATTTTAACAGGAAGGCTCAGACACATCAGGGCTGGCACAGAAACACAATCTTATCTTTTTTTTAAGGCCAGAACAAGATTAAAATGCAACTTTAAATGGACAAGTAGGTCAGATCACAATGCAAAATGAAGTACCATGACACGAAATCATAATTATATATATAATAAGTATTAAATTAATCTTTATTGCCTACTGATTTGCATGTTGGAAAATATTCATGCCATTTATACAGACAAAATTTTTTACTGGCAAAATACACTGAGCTGAAAAACCCTGTGATGAATTACATTTTCATATACTTTCTAAGTTTTGACTACTAATCCATCCTGCTGAAATTACATCATTTCAGATCTCTAAGCAGACTTGCAAAGTACTGTCAGTTTTTAGATAATCCATCATTAGTACTTCCATCACTAACCTTCCAATTTATACTTCCCACTAAATTCCAAATTATGTTGGTCTAATGATGTCAGGATGCTGCTCATTCACTCTGGGATACAGAAGTAGGTAGAGTTATTTATTACACAGTTTTGATCAGAAGTAAAAGTACATAAACCATTGCCTTCAATGCCCTGCACTCATCATTATGCCTCCTTTTGTTATAGTGAAGAGAGGCTGGAGAAGACCTTGGAGATCATCGAGCCCAGCCTGTGACCCCACACCCCCTGTCACCCACACCATGGCCCCGAGTGCCCCATGCAGTCACTCCTCACCCACCCCCCTGGGCAGCCCCTTCCAATGCCCAATCACCCTTTCTGTGCAGAAATTCCTCCTGAAGTCCAGCCCAAACTTCCCCTGGCACAGCTGAAGGCTGTGTCCTCTTGTCCTGTCACTGTTCCCAACAGTGGAAAAGAGCCCAAACCCACCTGGCTGCACCCTCCTGTCAGGGAGTTGTAGAGTGATGAGGTCTCCCCTGAGCCTCCTCTTCTCCAGGGTAAACAGCCCCAGCTCCCTCAGCTGCTCCTCACAGGATTTGGGGCCCAGACCTTTCTCCACCCTTGCTGCCCTTCTCTGGACACGCTCCAGCCCCTCAGCATCCCCCCAAAATGTGGGGGCAGAACTGGACACAGCACTGCAGGTGGCTGCCTGCTGGTCTGCCAGTGCCAAGGAGGGGCAGTCAGCTGCTCTGGGTGCTGCTGTGGGGATGTGCTGCCTTCCAAAAACAGGGTTGGTACCTCCAGCAGTACCCAGCACTGGCAAATACCAATTCCAATGGCACCATCCCAGTAAAAGCACACAGCTTTCTGACTAGCTAGCAATCTTGCCTTCACCAATTTCAAACACAAACCACTTCATGGATTCNGCCTCCTCTTCTCCAGGGTAAACAGCCCCAGCTCCCTCAGCTGCTCCTCACAGGATTTGGGGCCCAGACCTTTCTCCACCCTTGCTGCCCTTCTCTGGACACGCTCCAGCCCCTCAGCATCCCCCCAAAATGTGGGGGAAGAACTGGACACAGCACTGCAGGTGGCTGCCTGCTGGTCTGCCAGTGCCAAGGAGGGGCAGTCAGCTGCTCTGGGTGCTGCTGTGGGGATGTGCTGCCTTCCAAAAACAGGGTTGGTACCTCCAGCAGTACCCAGCACTGGCAAATACCAATTCCAGTGGCACCACCCCAATAAAAACACACAGCAATAGCTTTCTGACTAGCTAACAATCTTGCCTTCACCAATTTCAAAAGCAAACCACTTTATGGATTCTTCTCCTTTTGCCTTTTACCTTTCCAAGATAATCCATGCTCTTCTTCCAGACTTAGCCATCCCTAATCAAATCCATTGGGAAGTGAGTCTGGCTCTAAATCTTTCAACTGTGTTATTTTAAGGTGTCTGCAGGTTCAGTCATGAGATAAATCAAGAGATATAAACACAGACCAGAAAGTCTCCCAATCCAACTGCATTCTAAGAGTTTTACTGTCCTCTGAAACTTTTGTGAGCCATGGCACATTAAAATTCCCAACATTGCTGCACGGGCCTGAGCATCAGAAAAGCAAGAACTGGCACGAAGCCTGAGGAGAGGCTCACCCAGGAGCTACAAAACACATTACATAGTTCAGCCTCTCAAAGTTCATGCATGTAAACAGCATAAACTGTTTGGCCTTACACCTCAGAAATAAGCCCCTTTTAACCTGCTCCCTCCTGCAGCCTTGAGTCAAGCAGGATTCCTTTCATTTCTTGTTGACTCCAAAACTGGACCATGTCAGGCTATTATGAGCATATTCCTAAATACTAGCAAATTATTGCTTTCCTCTATATTTTAATTAAGAGCTGTGTCTACACTTGTGATAGGTATTAATAGCTGGCAATTTTTTTTGAGACCTTACACGAAGTAGTCTTGCAGTGACTACATGCTAATAGATATTAAAGATCACAGTGCCTTGGTAGATAGAATTATAAATCACAATAGCAAAGAGTATGGAAAAATCCTTGAGAGAAATTATTTACTAAGAGAGAGAAGAAATGCTGTTTGATAGGTTTCAAAACTAGAGAGTTTTTAAATTATAAAAAGTCTTCCTTCAAGAACTGTCTCAACATACAAACCCCAAGGCTCAGTACTCAAAATGATGAGCACAATGCATGGCAAGTGCACAGGAAGTCCTCCCCTTTTTTGACTTTTAACCACTTAAATATTTCTGCAGCCCAGGCTGCTTGCTGGTAGTTGGTATTGAGACCACCCTACATAAACTAGAGACTTGAAAGAGACCAAAAAACCCATCGAAAACTAGAGTCAGTGGGAAGCCAACAACTCAAATGTCTGCTGTATCTGTCCCTCATTTTTATACAGTGAATTTGCTTGGGTACAGGCCTATCCAATGGGACTATCCCTCAGCTAAAGCCCTTACCAACTTCAATGGAAGACAACTGAGTTCTGTATCTGAGCTGCTCCCCCTAAAAATCTGCAGAAGCCAAAGCAGGGGAGCAGCAGCCAGCCTGGAGCCCTGATCCTGGGCACTTCCACTGGCACCCACGGCAGGGCAAGGATGAGAAACCTCACCCAGAGCTCTTTTGCACTGCAAATAGCAATTAGAAGCAAATACATCTGCCACAAGGTTCAGAAAATCTCTTCTTTGCTCTGAAATCTCTTGAGTAGACTCTGAATTTATAGGTGAAACATAGAGTGTTGTAGCTATGGAAATGAACCACTATTTAGCACAGAGAAACCATAACTATTACCCTCACTGTGCCCTAATTCAGACTTTGGCCAGCAAAATGCAGGGACTGGAGCCCAGCAGGTCAGAGGTGCCTGCCTGGGAAATCCCAGTGGCTCCAGGGCCCCTTGGCAGAGCTGAGGTCACAGAGGAATGGCACAGTGAACACTGGCATTTCACTGTGTTGGTTACAGAAGTGGAGATTGCATTTCAATCCTTTTTAAAAAAAGAAAGAAAAAGGAAAAAAGAAAAAAAAATCACTTTGCATCTATCAATTTAATTAAGCTGAACATGGTGCCTACAGCACAATGTATTTGCAACAAGCAGGAGCAGAGTAAGGAGCATAAATGATATTTTATTAATCAGACACAATGTCTGTCCATACAAGCTTTTTATAGCCCATCTCATCCCATCTATTTCAATATGAATTGTTCACTAAACAATTGGAAAAATAATGCCTAGTGAAGAGTGAAATGCTGCAAATCGTGTCTGTCTTGCTAGAAAAATTTCAGGCAAAAACATCAAAATGTCCTTCACAGTCTCAAACAAAATGTTTCAATTTTCCCTCATAAAAACAATTCTTAATTTTAAAAGCCTGTAATGATGAATTGTGAAAAAACTGGGAAAAAAATTAACATTTTGAATTTATAAAAATATCTCACTTATACCAAGACAATATTTCTTGTAAAATTATAATCTCTCTAAGAAGAAAAGTGTCTCTTCAGCTCTAATTATTTCCAATATGGAAAAGCATCCACATTTGGCACTTGATTTTGTGACTACAACCCTTGTGCTCATAATTGTTCCTAAACCAGGAAAATGCAGTATTTGTTTAAAACAATAACAAGGCATAACAGAAATCATACTTTGTTTAGTAAAAACAGCTTTCATTATGCAAATCATTAAAAAGAATGCTATCTAATCCCTGGGAAAATCTTGTGTTAAATTGGATAAATTAAAATTAATATCATTACACTTACAAGAAGGCTTTTTATCCCATTTTTATATCCAGCAATTTCAATTCATAATTGGAAGAGATGCAATGAATGTTTCAAACGAAAACAATTCAATAAAACCTGAAAAATGTTTCATTTTTCCCATTAATGAATGGACCCAGCTCGAGTGTAGATAGTAACACATGGCCTTCTTAACACCCACAGTTAATTATGGTATTTTAATTCTCCAACCAGAACCGTTTTAGTCTTGTCACCTCTACTTTCTGAGAATGGATTGTGTGATTTTGACAGCTCAGGATGTGTTCTGCTCCAAAGGAAAGAGGAAACCAGCCTGGAATGTCTTTTTGTCTCCAGCCCATTGTGACCCCCTCCACCCCAGAGCTCTCCATGGAACTGGGCTGGCACCGTGGCTGCTCCTGATTCACAGGGTATTTCTGGGGATGTAAGGCAATGAAAAATATCAGCCTCCAACAGAAAAGCTCAAGCTTCACAAACACTGCCCAGCTTTATCACTAATTAATTTCTCCTTCAGCTTGGGAACAAAAAGTGATGCAGTGAACGTTTGCCAGCCCTTCATTGTTTCCATTGTCTCCAAGTTTTCTCTTAGACAGCAAAGTTTGTAGAGAATGGCCCCATATTTTTGTCTGAAAGTATTCCAGAAATAATATCAACAGCATTTAAAGGAGTTGCTTGTATTAAAATAAATATAACAAAGTGCCATGCAAAATTTGCCCCTTCCAAAGCCAGAAACAATGACCTGGTCCAAGAGGTCCTGAAAATTACTACTACTGAAAAACTGCCATGGAGTTAGGGAATGGAAAGGCTGCAGAAAAATTGCTGGAAAATCATCACATCTGCTCCAAGTTAACCATCAGCATGTCTGAAGGACAGAGCCAGCTGCTTTGGGGAAAATACATTCTTTCCAGTCAAAAAAGGAACCATTTACTTGGAGAATTTAAAATTTGGCTTGGGATTTTTCACTTAATTTTCATAAATTTATAATTAAAAAATGATCTCTCAGCAGTATTTAGGGTGTCTCAATAAACCAACTTTTTAAACATTTTTTTAAGTATTTCTTCTTTTCAAAAGAGCATTCTGTTAATAAGTAAGACATCAGCAGGAAATAAATTGCATTTTGAGTCCAAGGTGATGTATACTTTAAAGAGAAAATCCTTGGGCTTGTTTATAATTAACACTATTATCCAACAGCTCTCCTTTAAACACTCATCCTACTACAGTACATGTTTGCTTTCAGATTTTTGTCTTATGTTGGCTTTATTCCCTTTTCTCTCCTACTTCTGCAAAACACAACACAGGAATCATAACTATATATCAAAAAAGTAATTCCACATTAGGGCCAACTGGCTAATTACACTCATTCAAAATCTTCAGGTACCTTTTATTCTGTTTAAGGCAATAAATCTATTCTTTTTTTCAAACCATGAACTTTATCAAGAGCATGTGAAAATTAGAGAAAACTGTTGTTAGCAGAGATCACCTGAAGAGCTCAAAACACCAACTTAATTAACAGTTCAAAAACATTGCTGCTTCTTGATTCATCACAAATAACAGCAAATGAAAATGTTTTCAATTGTGTATTATTAACTCTTCCAAATAGAATTTAAAACCTTTAACTACTATTTATTTCTCTGTGTGTCTTGGAAAGGTAGAATTATTCTATGTCAGGTATGGCCATTTCTAAAGTGAATAAAGAAGGTATATGTGAAAAAAAACCAAAGCAGATGTCCCCTTTCCAAAGTCTGGTACTGTCTCCTTCTCTGAGGCAGCAACTTCTCTGTTAGTTCATTGCAACACCAGGGATTTCTTATGCTGCTTGTGTGCCTGAGGGGAAATAATCTGGCAATTAGTGAGAGCTAATGAGTACTTCAGGACTTTTCCTCCTATTGCAAAGGCTGCACACAATATGTTCTGTAAAATTATGGACCTTCAGAATTCCATTGTTGTTGATTGCTCCCCACTTTTGGCCATGCACAGGGCATCCTACTGCCTCACAATCATTCCTTTTCTGAGTCAGGGAAAGCAGTTGTTAATATCTTCCTTTGCCCTCATCTGTGTTTCACAGGCAATAAAGAAAAAAAAAAAAAAGCTTAAATAAAGAAAAAGGTGGGTTTTGTCAAGCTGAACTATCAAGACTTTCTTTATACATCATAAAAACCTGAAATGCATGTTATTCTTGCTGTTTTATATGACTATAATTCATTCCATCAGGCTTTCTTACATGTATCCATAAAGTGATGCAGACAACAGAAATTATCCCAGTAAATACAGAGTGGGTTTCCATTCTGTGCCTGCAATCACCAGGCTTGCTGATACAAAATTTCAGTTATTACATTTAATGTGGAAAACTGTAGTGTTCCAAAGGGATGAAGTTACATTAATCTCCCCCAAACGGGACCTTGGCTGTCACTCAGGGTAAGCTTTAATTGAATCTGGTCCCTTTCTGGCCAGGCTGGGCACCCGGGAGGGCACAGCTGGCTGAGCCTGTGGCTCTGGGGGCACTCCTGGCCACAGCCCTCAGAGCCACTGCCAGTCTGGGCTCTGCCTTGCCACCCTCAGCACAGCAGCAGGAGGCAGAAGGAAACACAGCCTGTGTTTGTAGCTGGGCAGCTGAAAAATGCATTTTGTTGATGCTCCATGGAAGAAACAGCAGCACTGGCTGCTCTGCTAAGCATATAAAACACCTTTTGTCTTAAAACGTGGCCAGCAGAGCTACAATATCATGGCTGGTACCTTGGGGCTTTTCCACTGGGGGCTTGTCTTTGCAGACATTTCCATATAATCAGATATTCAAACTGGACCTTTCTCTATTCATAAACGAGCCAATTTCCACAGGCTCAGGTGCAGTTATAGCTCAGATAGAAATTGAAATGGTGACAGCAAACCAGATTTGGTTCAGCTCCCTCAATAACCCTTCCCAGCTGGAATACATTTCAGGTCTCAGTTAGCAGGAGTGGGTTAAACAGCTCAAAAAAAA
>VYXF01006045.1:79136-94498 GCA_013397295.1 Polioptila caerulea | reverse complement strand
AAAAAAAAAAAAAATATCTGGCCCAAAGATTTTCTGCCTGAGGCAGAAACAGAGCCAAACAGCAAAGCAATCATTATTCCCATTTGCAGGAAAGAATGACTTGCCTAACACCCCACAGGGAATCTGGAGTAGAACTAAATCTCAAAGAAGGTAAGCCCAGCTTGCTCCATCATCTGCCTGAAAAACATGGAGCAGATAGGATACTGCTGTTTAAGGCTCTTTGAAATTAAAAGGATTTTGACCCCACATAGACTCATAGGTATTCAGCATCCTTGAAAAATAAAAAGCTACATAAGAAGGTTAAGAAAGACAGAAAGAAAATGCATCTGTGTTTTATGGAGGTTGCTGAAATGGATTTCCCTTTTTTAACTATGCTGTGGAGCTCAGTAGGAAAGCTGATTTATCCTGTGAGTGCACAGCAGTTGCTCCCTGCTAGAGCTGCTGTTGAAGTTTAATTGGAACACACAGCATTTGTGTAATGTTCATATCATGGAGAACATTTAAGGAGAGCAGAAAGGCCCTTTCAGTTCAGCACACTCATTTCTGTTGTGATCCTGATCACTGAACCCAAGTGGGAAGATGAACACCAAATGATTTCTTTGCTGCCAGTGACTCCAGGGCAGAAATGTCTGCTTGCAGGAGAGAAGAGAAACAGGCCAGGACTGGCTAACTCAGGGGACTGGCAGCCTTTCATCTACAGGTTGCTGAATCCAGCACAGGGCTGCAGCCACCAAAAAATTATTCCCAACAAATGGAGGTTCAGTGGCCTAAGAGAAATCATTTAAATGGTTTCTGCTTCATACAGGCACTCGCAGCAGAGAAATTATTGCTACAATTAGCAGTGCTGCATAGTCATCAGTGGTGTGGAAGCTTTGGTGGTTTTTTACATTCCCAGAAAAAGAATAGTGTCCCTGAAAAAATCCTGTTGTGATTATTTTGACCATGAACATTTTTCATAAACCTAAAGATCTGGAGATCCTTTTTGCATTTTTATCATTATTTTATTAGGCCCCTTTGGTAGTTTTCTTTGCCTTTCCCCATGCTATAGATAAGAAGATAAAAGTCTTCTCCAAATGACTTTTTCTAAAAAGTAATTTACACAAATACCGTGAGGTGAAAACTGCATCCTGTCCAAAATAGAGCCTTCCACTGTTAATTTTGCATTTGGGTCAAACACTAAACACAAAGAACTTTGAACTGAAAACTTGGCATTTTCCAGGGAACTGGGTGATATTTTTAGTTTAGGATATCTATAATGTGTAATTTATAATCTATAAAATCCACAGGATTTCAAGAGAAATTTTAGCAGATGTTTCCCCAGAGTAATGCCAGTCCTGGAGCATGAGGCCCTGTAGAGGTTGGTGTAGAGATCCCACAAACCTGAGAGGGATTTCCCTCAGGAGCTGCGAGCTGGGGTCAGCTGAGGTCACTCGAGCCCTGCTGTGGTGTCCCCTCGCCTGTCTCACCTCAAAGCTTTCATTTGCCATAGGACCACAGAGGGGCTTGAGACAAAAAGGAAATTTAAACTTCACTGAGCCTCACACCCCTGCAGAGATCAGGGACATCTTCAGTGAGATCAGACTTCCCAGAGCCCTGTCCAGCCTGACCTTGAATCTGTCAGGGAAGGGGCATCTGCCCCCTCTCCATGCAACCTGTTCTGCTGTTTCACCACCTTCACCCTGAAAAATGCCTTCCCTACACCTAGTTTGAATCTCACTGCTTTTAGCTGGAAGCATTACCCCTGGTCCTACTGCCACAGGCCCTACAGAATGTCTCTCCCTTTCTGGTTGATGTTTTCACTGTCTATGGCTGGCTCTTTGCCTTTACCCATGGGGCAGCAGCCTCCTCCAGCAGCCCTGAGCAGCACTAACATACCCTCCTGAAATGGGAAACAATGAACCCCACCCTGGCACCAAGCATGCAGGAAGACTAAAGCCAGGACTGGATTCAGGCAGACACATTCCTGTTGCATCTCCTATTCCAGTTAACATTTCCGATTTTATCAATCTCATTATGCAGGTGCAAGTGTTACAGCAGAGGTCACACACTTACTCACAGTTTAGCAGTTAAAGACATGCTTGTGCTAAATAAATTCTTGCAGTTGCATTGTGAAAATTCTGCGTTCAATAGGTCTCATCAAACGTTATTGCCCAGATTGGTTTAATAGCATGTTCAGCTGTAGAACAAAACATGCAAGGGCAACAGTTCAAGAGCTTTGTCTGCTCTGGTGGTACATGTAAGGTTTCTGCAGTTAGAAAATTCATATATACACACACACAGGCTCGCTGGATTTCTTTACTGACTAAAAAAAAGTTCTCTGCACATTTATGGTAACAGTTCTTCAAAGTATTCTGAGTATTATGGAATTTAAAGCCTTATGACTTCCTAAATGTAAGATTATTTTTTTGAAACAAAATTACAGCACACGCTCGGAAGATGCAAAGGGATTATTGAAAAGCTAGCAGCGTATGACAATAAAAATGCAATTATGTCTGTGAAACTTCATATGCTTCACACTACAGAGTGCTCCACAACACCACTAAAGATATGTTACATAGATAGTTAGAATTTAATTTGGGTGTATAACAGATTCCTGAGTCCATAAAAGTCACTCCAGCATTCCATTTAGGTGCATCCACAATAATGCCTCTCCTATTTTGAAATAAGATAGTGATCACAAAAGAGACAAGCTTTAGTGCAGTATATGAATGGAAATGCAAGAAGATGTAGGACTACTGAAGCAAACTGGGATTTTGTGAAGGCTAGGCTTCACAATTCTGCCTCTTGTTTATCTTGCAATAAATGGCCCATTTATTTGAACTTTTGGGGGGTGTTTTCACATATTAGGTGCACAATGTAGTTTGACCTATAATTCTCAGCTCAGCAGCCAGACATACCTCATGCAGCCAGTGTTCCTCACAGTTAGCTCTGGCTGTAGAACAGCCAGCTCTGCTGTAGCAGCCAGTTCAAGTGCTGTGGATAAAAATCTGGTCCCAATGCAGCGAGTGTCATGGCTTCAGAAAAACAGACATTATACCATACATCATATAATTGTATTCCTGTAGTGAGGAACAAACAAAAAGTACCTCAATGAACTATAGAGGCAATTAAGTTAATTGCTATCCTATAATGTTTTAAGAGAACACTATCCTTTCCCAAGCTATCCAAGCAATTATTTTTTTCCTGTTCTAAGCTTTGTAGGATACTGTAAAAATGTACAGGAAATTGCTGACTTTGATACAGAAGACAGACTGGGGGCCATGACAGCAGTAGAGACTCTTCTTTATTAAATTGGTATCTGCACCAATTTACACAACTGTCCAACATATCCCTTCAGTCCAGCTTTTGTTTTCCTGGTGTGAGGGGCTACCACAAAGAAAGGATGAGGAAAGATCAGCCTCAGCAATGAGAACTGAAAAAAGCCACAGCAACCCATCACATCACACTTCTGTCAGTCCTACCAGTAAAGCTGAAAAGCCCCTCAGCTTGGTGACCCCCATCCTGCAAAGCAAAGGCACAGGTTTAGGGGTGTCTGAGCATCCCATCCCAGGGGAGCAGAGCCTGAACTCTCCCTGCTCACCTGCAGCCTCCTGTAGACCCCTGCCCTGCTGGGACAAAGCACAGCCCAACCCCAAAGGAAAGCCCCAGAGCAGGAACCGAGAAGTCCCACCTTTGCCAGG
Organism: Polioptila caerulea; assembly: GCA_013397295.1. NCBI lineage: Eukaryota > Metazoa > Chordata > Aves > Passeriformes > Certhiidae > Polioptila > Polioptila caerulea. Next base: position 90,818 of record VYXF01006045.1, on the reverse strand, counting down.
GTCACCCCAGGGTCACCCTGTTCAAAACTGCAGGATTCAAAGCTCAGCCTGCACTGTGCTGCTCCCAGAGGTTTATAGACAGGGATGGCAGGATAGAGATGAACACCAGCAGCTGCTTTTCAAAATGGAATTTAAATAACCTGGACATAAAGGAAAATCTGGGGAAGGCAAATCATGGTTGAAGAGGAGTGGCTGCTTTGCAATGTCTCTAACATCAGCAAGGAAGCAGTAGAGGGAAAGCAGAGGAAGGTGATCTCCTGGGGTAGTTATGGCTAGCCAACCCCACACACACTTTTCTGCTCTCAGAATTGTACCTGGCTAAAAATTCTCCACAGCCACAATGACTGTAACATGGCCTGAAGCCCCTCAGACCTCAGCCAACCTGCTCAGAGAATTTCCACTGGTGACACACTCTGTGTCTTTCCGTGCCCCATTTTCCTCATACCTGCACCACAAGACACATCTCAGCCTGTCCTGTTGAAAGGTGCCCAGGCATCTGCCAGCTGCTGACACTTCCTGAAGCTGCAGCATCTCTCAGGGAGCCCACATGAGCTTCTTCCTTGGAAAATGGCAGCTCACTGGGTCAAGAACAGTTTTGCTCCTGCTGCTGCAAGGCTTTCAGAAACCTGTGCAGAGGCTGCAGTAATTCAGGATTCAGTGGACAGAGCTGGAAAAGAAGGGAGTGCAGTGATCAGCCTCCAGCAGGATCAGACATATTATAGACAATTGTGTTTGTCTGTAATGATGGTACACCAGTAGCTTTTGAGAAAAAGAAAAGTGATGCTACAACTTTCTCTGAGTCTCATCCTGCCAGGTTCAGTTTCTTCAATCACACAAAATCCAGGTATCTCATGCACAGCCCTTTCTAGTTCTCTTCCATTCTATTGAGTCTGTTTGTACCTAGAACCACTTCATTCTTTTTTCTCTGTGTTCATTTTCCACTAAACATTATTCTTCTGTGTATCTGTAATATCTAGTGCATTAATTAATTTACATTAAAATGGATACACAGTGTGTTTGCTGTAAGAAACCCTCCCCAGACCAACACATGGCAGACAGCTCTCACACTTTCAGGAGGTTGCAAGGCAATGCTTTGGTAGGCATTGGCTCTAGAACAGGTTGCCTGTGAGCTCACATACATATGTTCTTCTATTTATTATGGTATAACCAAATGAGAGCATGGCAACCCAATTCCTCACTGATACCCCACAAGGAATTCAGCTGGAGCTGGATGTTATCCGTGGAGTACAAAACTGGGCATGACACCCATCATTTCTGGAGGGGTAAGAGAAAAGGGACTGAAAATCCTTAGATTTTTTATAACACTGAAAAGAACAGTATTGAGAGATGAGATAAAACACCATGGTTGTAAGGAATTAGTGATACATGAAACTGTATCTTTTTGCTCTCTAAGTGATCCTGCAAGGGGTATCAAACAAAGGTCGGGAGAGTAACAACTGGAAAGCTACAAAAATAGAGCAGTTAGGGAGAGGAAAAGAAAAAAGCACACAAGAATGGCATTAGCTATCTTTGTTAAAACCCCACACCCAAGTGTCCAATTGCAAGTGTCACCCCTGAGTGCCAGTCTCCTTTGATCCACACTTTGCTGTCTGGACAGGAGCAAGCCATCATTTTACTGGGATTCTTGTCTTGCCAATGGGAAAATACCTCGAAAACAGGGAAGTTGTGCACTAATTGTGACCAGAAAATCCTGTGGTGTTCCAGCATTTCCCACCTTGTACCTGCCAGGCACACGCTTCCCACGCAGCAGGAGTGGCAAAACAATGTGTGTGCATCTAAAAATCCTTCATGTGCTTCACCTTTGGGGGACCAGCCACCATTTCCTGATGCATGTAAACCTCATTTTACAGAGCAAATGTGTTACTAACACGGTCCATGTGTGTGGTGTGGTCTAATCCTGGCATCCCAGGACTGCAGGCAACAAGCAGGGTCCTGAATTCAGGACTTGTCTGACACAGGAGGGAATACTTGGCAGGCAGCTGCAGTCAGCCAAATAAGCCTGACAGTAATGTATGCCTTAATTTTATCTTATAGTAACAGGAAGAAAAATAATAGAGCTATAAGTCAGGTAAAGTACAGTCAGACACCCCAAATTTTCCCCCAATATATACTTAATACGAGAAATAGCAGATATATAGCAGCTGTAAGAGTCACTTGCTAATAATTAAGTATTTATGATTTCATCTTGCCAATTTTAAAATGCAGACTGAAGAAGGCAAAACATATTAATCTGATACACAGAGCTTTTGTTTGGAAAAATAAAATCTCTCTTTACAAAACCTGCACAGCCATCTAAAATACTGTTTACTTCCCTCTACAGCTCTGTTTAATATGTATTTGGGGCTAGAACATACCATTTAAATGCTGACTCCCAAGTGTAATATTCTTCTGCCTGTTACTTGTGGAAAACAGAAATTTTTGCACAGAATCAAAAAATGAAAGAAGGTCATGACATTCTAGAGGGCTTTTTTTATAGTTTATGAAACCCTTCATTAAACTTTTAGAAGCCAGAACCCTGAATGGCTTTGGGAGAAAGCAAAAACCTCAGAGTGCTTCTGGGGAACATCACCTGTAATTTATTCACTTTGAATGCTTTTTATGGTGCAGCTCAAGACAGAGGCATGACATGACATGTCATGATTCCAACATCCACAAACCCAAGGCACTAAGTAATTGAATCCATAACCAGAAGCTGGTAAATGGGAAGTCTTATGAGCTGTTCTGTAAGTGTGACATGGAGAACAGTTTGCTTCCCAATCATTATTTTACTGTAGTGCAGAAATCACATAATGAGGACTTCATGCTGCTAGGATCCTAAGCCTTGATTGTTAGAACATTTCAGTCATATTAAAAAAATGATATATTGGAGCAGATAGGAAGAAAAACAGTAATTGGAAGCTCAGCAGTGGGTTAAAGCCACAATTTATTTACCATTTCCCCTGCATTAGATGAAACATTAACAGGATTATTAATAAAGATTTTGTATTGGGTTTGTCACACAGCAGCAACGTGTCATCCTATTCTGCTGCCAAAAGCATGTCAGTATGGTTTTCTTAAGGCTGCAGAGAAATCTTATCTAGTCTGAAATTACTGAAATATGTTAATTTTTATAGCTGCTTGAATTAGTACACGACCTTTAAAATAGAGAGGCAAAAACCATACATCTATCTGATGATATTGATTTCTTGCTTGCACAAGGTGCATGCATTAAGGAAATTGAATTACAAATTAAAATTCAGCACTGCTTTATTAAAAATCAAGTGCTGAAGAAAAATCATTCTCTTTACAAGACACTTTTCTAATTTCCATTGCGTTTGCTGTCACCAGCTGTAGTCATTAGTCTCCAGCAAAGCTGGGTTTATTTTTGGTCGTGCAGGTATAATTCAGAATTGTTTCATGGTTTTTTGCATTACTTTGTCATTTAGTTGACAATACTTGATTCTCTGATCCACAACACTGAAAAAACCAACCTTGTCCTCCTTCAGCTGTTGCTCAGGTGCTCAGAACAACCTCAGAAATGGGAAAGGGGAAAGTGGACCAAGGGGTGGCCTTTGACCTCTGCAAACGTGGGCAAGTTTGGCTCTGGTAGCAGAACACCTCTTATCAATTCACCTCTTTGCCAACTGAGCTTCAAAGACAGTTTACTATTTCAGGATAAAAAAAATAAAAATATTCCTCTTAAAAATATCTCAAGTGAAGCCACTCAGATTTTGCTGTGGCAATTTCTCAAGGTAGGTACTTCATGGCTTTAATTTTTAAAAGCTTTACATGAAATAATTATATAAAGTATTCATTTTAATAGTTCATAGAGCAACTGGATGAAAAGTTCATTAAAATAATGTGTATATTATTATTAAGTATATAAAATCCCCTATAATTTTAAGATATTCCCAGTTCATTTGCTCAAAGGAGAAATGTACTGTGAACAAGTTTTTATTTGTTACTTTTATGTATTTTTGAATATACAAACACCTTTTTTTTAATAAGTAATATACCTTAGGTCAATCTCAGAACACTAACTTTAAACACAAACCCAGCTGCTCCAGACTAGATGAAAATTCAGAAAAAAAAATAAACAGGAGAATTTCTGATCTCAGGTTGGGGAGGAGATGGGAGCAGCTTGCTTTGAAATTATTATTTTACTGCAGAGTAGAAATGGCATAATGAGAACTTCACACTGCCAGAAGCTGTAACCCTTGATGGCTGGAATACAGCTGTCACATTAAAAATGACACACTGCCAGCAGAGTGGCATAGCTGCAGTAATCATAGACCTCACATCTGTGCTGCACTTGCCCAAATAAGGAACTTCTTACTGCAAGTCTAGGCCAAGGTTACTGAAATTATTTAATATGCTTTATTGCAGCAGGGTTGTTCAAATAAGTGGAAAGGTGCATTAAAACTTATTTTTCTGACTGACAATAGGAAAAAATTGAAAAGCCAGAACCTATTGCTCTAACAAACTGTCCTTAAGAACCCCTTGCACTACAGATGGTTTAACCACGTTGTTCAGTCATGTCTATATACTCTAAAGATAAATGCTTAAATGAAACCAAAGGAAACAGTTTTCATCAGGGCATTGATTAGGAAAAACAGGCTTTTGTGTATCTCAATGAAGATCATGTATCTACATGAATTCCACCTTTATTTATGAAATCCTATTCCTGTGAGCGTGAGCCAGGTGATCTTCACTGTATTTCAATTCTTTATGACACCCCTTCAAATAATAGCCAGCAGAAGTGATACTTGCAAGCCTGGAACTACAAACAGGCTCGTAGCTACCAACAGGAAGAACAGCTGGCCACAGACTGAGATATTCTGGTTCAAAACAAAATAAGAGCAAATTCCTTTCACTGCTGGTGCTGTCTACTCAACAAAACACTGCCTTACCTAGGAACTGCCACACTCCAAAAAGAGGAATAATGTGTTGAAATTCTACCAACCAGTATTTCCTTACTGTGAATATCTTCATTATCATGAATGTAAGACTTTTCAGTGTTTGGATATGCTTGTCTGTCTTGAGGGTGGTACAATCTTTAGCTCTTTAGTTTTTAAAGTGAAAACCCAGTCAGAATTCATTTGAAGTCTTTCTTGTCACTCTGATGACTTCAGGAAGCCAAGCAAAACCCTCATTATACAATTCAAAATTATCTAAGAAGTTCCTTGATACTACAAATAGCACAGAAAATCCTAGAGCAAGTCAGATTACATTGGATTAAACAGAGAATCCTTGTAGAGTCTCATCTGGGTAGATAGCATCTTCATGTCAGTTATTCATTAGATTTGGTGGGTTGGAGGTTTGGGTTGGGGTTTTGTTTTGCTTTAGTGTTTTTCCTTTGGGAGGTGAGGGTGTGGTCCCCTCTTTCTCAAGAAAAGAGAGAACTTTGCTGCTGGGATTTAACCCCAGCCAGCAACAAAGCTCCACACAAGGACCACTCACTTTCCCCACCCACGGTGTGACCAGGGGGATAGTTGGAAACTAAAAGGGAGAAAACCCACGGTGGAGATAAAGGCAGTTCAACAGGTGAAGCAAAGCCAGGAGTTCATTCCCTGCCTTCCATGGGCAGGTACTGAGCACCTCCATCACACACAGTGGTGACTGGGAAGGCAAACTTCCTCACAGCCATTGTTCCCCACCTTGCCCCTCTTCCTCAGATTTGTATGACCCTTGGGTCACTTGGGGTCAGCTGTGTCCCTTCCCAAATTCTTGTGCACCCCCAGCCTGTCCCATCACAGGGCAAGGAACAGCAAAGGCCTTGACTTTGTGTAAGCCCTGCCCAGCAGTAACAAAAACATCCCTGCATTTCAGCACTGATTCCAGCACAAATGCAAAACACACCCTCACCCTGGCTACTGTGAGGAAAATTGGCTGAATCCCAGCAAAATCATAATATTCACTAATTAACATTTGGTGACTGGAGGAAAGGAAGAGTTATTGGGAAGGTTCTGGCAGAGTTCAACAGAGGCAAGTTAAAAGTAAAGCACAATAAGGAGAAGGAGAATAAGGAATGTCACAAGTCGAGGAGAGGTCTGTGTTATTCTGGACTCCTGGTTTTGTGGCTGAACAGGAACACAAGGAAAAGAAAACAAACTGGACACTGCAATGGGCAGAATGTTACCAGAGCTCTGGGTCACCTGTTTCTGCTTGTTTGGTTTTTTGAATGATTTTCTTGTTTGGTTTTTTGGTTTGGGGATTTTTACTGGTTTGTTTAGTTTTGCTTTTGTTTTTTTAAACCTTTGTATTAACCATTGAGGAGGTGAGGAGGACGTGGAAGCCTCTCCAGAATGAATATTCTGGTTTTCCCATGAGCCCTGGCTAGAGGCAGTGGGTGCACCCCTGCAGGCTCATGCCTGCCAGACTCTGTGTCTGGAGGGGGCATAGAAATAGAGGGAAAAAATAAACCAAAAGAGAAATGCCCCATGTGTCATATTGACAGCCTTGAGCAATCAAAAACCGTGAGTCAGACTCAAAAGTACCATAATTTTAGTCTAATATAGTCAATAGAGTTGAAGCAACAAAATGACAAATCTCATTAATGTTTTAATGTTTTGAGAGGGCCTTTAGAGCCTATTTTCCTGGCAACTCACTTCATTTCCCAAGTGACTCTAGCATAAGAAGAGGCAGAGGAAAATCACCTCATAAAAGCATGAATAGAAATACTGCCTTTCCCAGTGACCTGCAATATTTTGAGTTCCCCTACTGAGGAATACAGTGGATTATGACTTGGATTACAGCTTTATTAAACTCCATGAGCACTGAATGGCATAAAATCATTTACAGGAGCAGCAGCATTAGAGATTTAAGTGCTAAAACCCCACAGACATCCTTCAGCTGAAGCTCTGTTTCGTGTTCCCTGCACACCAAGGAAGACTGCAAATACCTCTGGTACCAATTCCTCTCCTCCTGCCTGCAAAAGAAATACCAGGCTTCATGGAAGGAGAACAAAAAACGGAACTGAGCTTGCAGCTAGATACCTCCATGTCATGCAAGAGGGATAGGAAGAGCTAACACTGAAAATATCACGTACCCTGTGAGGTAAAAGGTCATTTACTGAAGGTAAATGGGGTGCTTGGTCTCTATGACAGAGCTGGAACCCAGGGGAGTTCAATGGATTCCCTGAGAAGGAGATTGGACTTGGGCAAACAGTTCAGAAGGAGATGCCCTAGAACTGCTTTAAGGAATACAGCACTAAGTTTTGCCCTATGGCATTTTTTTTGTCCAGATTGAACAGTTAATTGGACAAAAAGCTGATAGTTATGTGTTGGAGAATGGTTTGAACACAACAGCGATTCATTAGAATTGCTGTGATGGCAAGGACAGAGTTGATGGTTTGCAACACGCATGGATGTTCTGATGGAGCAAAAACAATGGGGCTTTACCATTTTGCTTAAGCTTTGCAATTATAATGGTACAGAAAGAAACATTGTAATTCTAGTTTCCTGCATCTTGCTAACTGGGCAAAGTTTCTCCAGAGAATGAGGTAGAATGCTGGATAGAAAACTGTTAGGCAAGAAGCCACATGCAAATCATAGGCATCAAGGAATAACCAATCTGCTCATAGCATCTGTGAGCATCTAACCAACCATAACAAGACAACTGTGTATGCAAATGGACAGGATCAAGAATTACCCATTCGCTCATAAGAAACTTACTGACCAATCAGAACATGACTGTATTCAGTCCTAAGAAAACCTGTAGAAGATCACTGTAAATCTTAATAAATGGGAGCTTGCATTATCAACTCTATTAGTTGTCTGCATGTCTTCCCTCCTCATTGCAACAGTTATGATTTGAGTAGGTACAACCAGCTTTCCCACTCTTTGGAATGCTAGCAGGCCACAGCAAGTTTGTTAGTCTGCTGTTCATAGAAAAATTCCCTTTTACAACAGAGTCTCCTGGTTTTTCAGACAAATGTATTTATTTCTCTGTACATATCTTATCCAGAGTGAGTGAGTACTATGTGCAAAATATCTCAAGCCTCCTCATGATCATTTCTCTGTCTGTCTCACTAGAGTTTGGCACTAGCTCAGATAACCACTGAATAATTTAAACACCACCAACACCTAATAAGATGAAAGAAGAATGTAGTCCTTGTACTGTTGTAACATGAACATTCAAACACAGAGTGGGAAAAATATACATACTTGGGTGTAATTACATTGATTTGCAAATAATTTAGGCTTTAATCATTAGAAGGTACAAAAAAAAAGAGAGAAAGCTTCATGGAGTGAGGAAATTCACCTCAATTATGAATCCAGTCATTTTGATTTTAATGGATATGAAGTGATTTCTACCAGTACAGACTTAGCTTGCTGAGCAATTTCATATTTGCAAGCTTCATTAAATACATACACCTACAATTTCCAATGGCAGTGAAAACAGAGAAAATTTTAACACCACCCTTTTAAAATAGCTCAATTTATAGCATCAAATTGTGTCATGCATTGCCAAATAAAAATAGTGCTATCAGTCTTTATTTGACAACACTGGTAGAACAAAGCAGTGCCAAGCTCAGAGCACAGGGCTGCTGAGAGGCCTGCAGCTATTTATGGGGAAAGCTGGCAGTTATGGAATTTGTTCAGAAATTCTTTAACATGTGACAAAGGAAATTAGGGTTAAACTCCATGTAAGAGAGAGTAATTTTTGCAGTTTATGTTCCTATTACTTTATTTTTCCTATATTGAAGGTAGAGGTTATCTGGGCAACAAGATTTAACAAAGATAGAAAAAAAAATAAATAGGTGTATTTTCAATGTTTTATTATTAAGCCTTACCAAAGAATTTAATAAGTTGAATTTTTCTATTAATGCAATTGAAAGTTTAATGAGTTTCTTAATTTATTACTTCACAAGACTTGAATTATAAAACAATAACATAAACTGCACTCTAATTGCCTGAGTATGTCTGAAGATGACAGCATGTTTAGGCTTTCACTTGAGCATCTAATCTAAATATATTAACAAATAGCACAAAAAGCATTGCAGTTGTTCAAAGAGGCATTGCAGAATTAATTATTTTTCGTGACAAAAAAACCCATTCCATTAAAGCATTGTGTTTACTGTTATATTCCACATTGTGATGGGGAGTTTCCCAGCTCTTTGCTTAATATTAATACAGTTCTGTGGCGCCCTTGAGAGCTTGTTAAGAAAGATTATTCCCACTAAACCAATACCCTGAAACAAGACTGAGCTGGTAGCACCACGGGGCTTTGGGGGCTGAGGCAGGTCTAGAAGGAGCTCAGCTCTTCCAGTGCCTGCAGTGCAGACAGGTCTCTCCTCAGGAGCCAGAGCCTGCTCTTTGTCCCACCATACCTTTTTCTGGAGTGACCTTCACAGCCACCTCAAAACACCCTGTGCCCTGCAGTTCCCAGGCTGTGCTGGTCTCCTGCAGGTGGGAGCCCTGGATGTGAGTCAAAGAGTTAAAAGGTTTGGGAGTTAGGAACTCAGCCAGCAAGATTTAAACAAAACGTTTTGATTAGGGGTATAGCAGGGGCTAGCAAAAGAAGAGCAATAGATTTTGATTAAGAACTTAACAAGGGGATTAGAAGAAGAAGCTAAGGGTTTAATTATTAACATATGGGTATAATTGGAATAGTTAGAGCGAAGACAATTCATCATGCATTTGATTCAGTTATGCTTTAGAAGCAATAGGGAGTACATATAGCACTGGAAAAAATCAAGAATCAAGAAATGCACCTGGCCTTGTGGTGCTCAGAGCAAGAGAGGAGCCTGGACATGACCAAGGGGTCAGGAAGCCCTGGCAATGGGACAAAGTAGTGAAAAAGGCTTCTGATGAACCCACTGACCCAAATCAAGAGGACCACTGCCTCAATTAGAAAGAGAACTGTGCAATCATAATGAACATTCAGCTCATTTCAATACAAAGCAGGGCCAGGTAATGAATATGTAAAGGAGTGTTAGGTAACTGTATGAATATGTACAATTTTGGGAAATAAATGGAGAACCAAGGCTTTGTAAGTTCAGCACAAGTCTTAGGGACATGAGTCCCCTGTGCCCCAGCACTGCAATAAATATACCAACATTTCAGCTCCAGTTAGTTGGAAAGTTTCTTTGTCCGTGGCACCTTTCAGGGTGTCAGATCCAGCCAGGGACAGCTCCCTGCCCTGCCCTCAGCCCTCCCCAGCTGCCCTCGGGGCTCAGCCCTCCCTGGGCTCAGCTGGCAGATCTCACCAGCACAGCTCTCCACAGCAGACAAGGGACAAGGGGTATTTTTTACATGAAACTCAGATTTTGAAATCTATCACCCATTATCCCAAACAAAAGCTAGAAAGCTATCAGATAACATTCAAAAAATATTCCTATCAAACAGTTTTATGCTCTCTCATGACAGTTTAATAATATTGTTAGCTACAAACTTTTTACAATGCATAGGAGTTGACATGTTAGCTTATTTTTTTAATTGCCTGTACTGTTTTCTTCAAAAACAAAAAAATACACAAGGCAAATTAAAACACGTCATATTGCATTAATAGACTGAGTGGGTAGACTGGTTGATTTGGGGGTTTTTAAACATATTGAAACTTCTGAAAGTCATAAAAAATATATTCCAGAAAATACCATTATAAGAGAAACTGAATATTGCTAAAATGAGAACTTCTTAAATTAATCTGCAGTTTTCATTTCATGAAAACTTACACTCTAATCTTGAATCAAAATCCTGTTTCACCAGGATTTAAACAAAAAAAAGTAGCATCGTTTTTTTTATTTTGTCCTTTGGAAGAGATCTTTGCTGTTTAATTACCTGTACATTTGCACCTTGTCACCTGGAATAACATTTTTCATAAATTTGAATTGTTATTACGCCTGTCTTCCCATCAGGTGTTAGTAAAGTTGGGGCAGATCCAGAAGTTTCAGAGTTCAAGTAAATTCCAGTCCAACTCAAACCATCTACTGACATAGCATCTGTTAACTCTCACAATGAGAATTGTCCTCTCTCCAATAGGACAGTTGGCAGGTTTTTTAAAGGTCCCAGACCTGTGTGGCAGAAAGGAGCAGATTTCTGGAATTCCTGGTTGCTGTAAGGTTTGCATCCCTTTCTCATTGTCCTGGCTGTGCTATCAGACCACTTATTGCAAGACTACAAAAAACTCCTTGCAAGTGATCGCCATGAGTGTGGCAGTGCCTTCCTGAGGACACAATCTACCTGTTCCAGAACTTTACATGCTTTGTTGGTGGAGCTAAGTGATCTGGAAGGCTGTGAGGGACCAGAACATTCCGGGTCAGCGGCTCAAACCAGTGACCATTGGCAAAAGCAGCGGGGCTGTGCTGGCCACGGGCACAGGGAGCACCCAGGGGCAGAGGGGGTGAACAGCCAGCCCTGGGCTGGGAGCCAGGCAAGGGAGGAGGCCCAGCAGGAGCAGAGGCTGCCAGGTGGGACAGGGTTTGGAGCAGGCAATGCCCTCCTCACACAACTGGCTCAGCTCTGGAAGCTCCCCCAGGGAAGGCGAGGGACACTCACACAGAAGACTGGAGGCTTCATCCCTGCACAGGGGCCATGCTCAGCTCAGCTGTGCTGCCAGGAGAGGCAGGGGGGCCATGAGCCATCAGAGCCCCCCGAAGTGCCCTGGGACCCACAGAGTGACCATGAACCATCAGAGCCCCAAAAAGTGCCCTGGGACCCACAGAGTGACCATGAACCATCA
>VYXF01006045.1:31248-66024 GCA_013397295.1 Polioptila caerulea | reverse complement strand
GAGCTGTGTGGGCAGGAGGGAGGGGTTGGGGGAAGAAAAGGTGTTTTTAAGGGCTTATTTTAATCCTCATTATCCTCTTCTGATTTTGTTGGTAATAAAATTCACTTTGCATCTCTAAACTGGAGCATTTTCTCCTGGTCCTAATCTTAACTCATGAACCTTTCATTCATTTTTTCCCCTCTCCTCTCCCCAGCTGTGGCAGGGCAGCATGAGTGAGTGACTTTTGTGGGTGCCTGGCATTTGGTCAGTGTCAAACAAGACAGAAGGAAACAACAGTAGGAAGATAGCCTGGGTATTTCATCTGAGGAACATTGTGTAGGCACAACAACATCCTCAGGTGGAAGCCATATCACAGTACAAACAGTGGGTACCCAACTGCACACTCTGATCTTTTACTCCAAGATTTCCTTCCTGGAAAAGGCAAGGCCAGCCATATGTGAAGGGTGGCCCAAGTTGAGCTGCCAAGAGGGATACAGCACCTTAACCACAGGGGAGTTAAGGAGGGATCAGGAGGGAAGCAGTGGCACCATGGCAGCAGCTTCAGACTGTGCTTCAGAACAACTCTGTGCAGATTTGCTGCTTCCAGCACACAGGATCAGCTCCTGGTGCCACAAATCAACTAGGAATACCAACTTCTTTGACAGTATGGAAGTCCTCAAGAGGCAAATATTAAAAGTCACTTAATGTGTGTACTGATCTCTGCTTTGGCTCCACGATTTGTAATTTTTTCTTGTTCAAACTGATGGATGAACTGAATGTTTTTAATTATTTCCAGGCTATGCCCTTCAGAATTGCACTGCTTTCCCTGCATACAGTACTTCTGTCCAGAGACTCCCTTGCTTCATTAAGATGGAAAGTCATTTCAGTTACAAAAAGCCACAGTAATCGTGTTTTAATCAACTGAAGTGCTCACAAGCTGCTACCATCCTAAGTACCCCACGAAACAAATGCAGCAGCACAAGGCTGCATTGCATGCTGCCTGTGGGATGGAGGAACCCCAGATTTGCCTGCTTTAGAAATGACTCCCTCAGTTTCACTTAGATCCAATGTCTGCATCTCTGAAGCTGATTTGGACAAAAAAGCACAAGAACAATGGGAAGTAATGGTGTGTTAGCACAATACCAGCCCAGGAGAGGAGAAAAGGAGATACTCCTTTTGGGAAGTGTTCTACTTCACCACAACTACTGCTTCAGAATAAGGCATCAGTCAGAGTTCCAAATTCCTCAAATAGATTGCATTTCAACTATTAGAAATGGTATGCTTGACAATGGTAGGATTTAAACAAAAAGCTGAGAATTCAGGACAAATGTGTTACTGGAGTTACAAAGGAGCTCACACATGAAAGAAAGCTCAAAGAGACTAAAACCCCCCAACCCTCAGCAGCTTGGCAAACTTCTTATGCTGTCCAAAAGTAGGGGGGGAAAGAAGCTCTTTACTCAAAGAGCCACGATCAACTACTCAGAGCTCCAAAGGCCTAGCTTGGAACAGGAAACAGCCACAGAAACATTCTGTCATTTCCCCCAGTGCAAAGGAAATAACCACCAAACGTGTGTGGCAGGGCTGGCCGTGTATCATTTAACCCAAGCACTCCCTGTCAGAGTTTGCCCACGAGTGGGAAGTGACACCACACACTGACAGCTCCACTGGGGACTCAGAGGGACCAGAGGATGCAGATTCACTGCACAGGTTTGCTTCTCTCCTGATACACAATTCAAGATGTGCTACTCCTTTGCTAAGCCCTCTTTACCTGGCCCCATTAATTCCTTCTGTATTAAAATGAGACACTGTGTGCAGCTCAAATGGAACTTTTGAAGGCATTTTTCCAAATCAAACTCTAAGTTTATGTTAGAAAAAGGATTTATAACACATTCAGAGTCTGTTCTAATTAAGCCTTAATTTTTGCAGGAAATGCTTTTATTTTAGAAGTTTATACATTTCAACAGTATTCCAGATATGTATACTACATCTATATTTTACATTGATGTAAAACCAAATGACTTCCTATGACAGCAATCTTTAACTAAATTTCTTTACTGAGTAATTGAATTCAATTATGCAAACAATTGAACACCAGAATATGTTAGGATCAGATATGAACAGGTCTTTTATACTGTATGAGCTAAGTTTAAATTAAAAAAAAAAAAAAGAAAAAAAACAGAAAAAAATTGTCTTAATTTTCTGACCAGTATTTTTGGGAAAATCTTCTTCCAGCTAAATTTTTCATGCTTATCAGAATTCTGAGTTCTTCTCTATTAATCACTCTGCAATTAAGTACACATGGTTGTCTCTGAGAAAAGACCTAAGACTGGAGCATGTGTGGAAAGGACACTTGACACAGATGTTCCTGGAATGCCAGAACAGTCACCCCAGAGTGAATTACACAAATCTGGTTGGATCAAGCAAACAGGAGCACTCAGTGCACAGAAGCCCTGTAAGGAATGAGTTGCAGGTGCAGACTTGAAGTTATCATTTTTATTAGAAAATACTTCAGCTGTAGTTGAGTCTCAAAACAGAGCAAAAAACCAGAGGCAAATCAAAATTAGGTCTTGAAGCAGAGACAGAGGAGAAGGCAGAATGGTAAAACTGCACAGTATTACACAAGGAAGATGAAGGCCATTTTATTGTGTTGCTAGTAGCATTTGGAAAAGAGAATAAAGAATAGCTCACAGTGGGTTTCATTGTGTGGTAGGATTGGATTAAACACCAGGCTCAAGTCTGGAAAATCACGGTCACACCAGTGGAAGAGAAAAGGACACCACGAAAACCAACAAAACCAATCTGTAATTGAGAGAGTGAGTCTGTCTGTGCTATTCCCTCAGGGTTTGGGCGCCAGTGAGATGCTGGTCATCATCACATCTGGCACCTGAGAGTTATTGATCACTGCCTTCCACTGCCTGTACCAGACACCAGTGGTTTATTTATGACCAAAAATATTACCCTTCTGGCCATAACATCAAAGACCTGGTAAAAAATAGGGATAGTAAACGTGTAGCATAACAATAAATTTAGATTTTGATTAGTATAATAGATCTGTGCAATATAACTTCCCTGACTTCACTGCACTTAAGAGGTTTTTATCATGTAGTTTTAAATCTGAAGTGACAGACTGTATCATGAGAAAGGCAGCTTAAAGAAGTCAAATTTAGATGTCACAAATTCATTGAAGAGATTGCCAAGTGCTTCACCAAACACTTATATTAACTATAGGAACTATTGTTCTGATCACATCTCAAAGCCAGTAAATGAATAACCATCTTTTAAAATGGTTACTCATCTCCACCTAGCATTTATTTTTCATTTTCCAAAGCAAAGTATATTGGTAAAAAAACATTAATCTCTCAAATAAGTTATCTATATGAACACTACCATAAACACATGAACACATTAACCACAAAATAGTTAGGTCTCGTACCTGCTCTTTGCACTTTTGTGGGATTTTTTAAATAATTATTAGTCGTGGCACCAAATTTAAGAGGTAATTACACAAAGTATGTGGGTTTGCTCCAGGTACCAGAGCTTGCTTTCAGTCAGAACAAATGACCACAACTGAAGAAAACTAACCCTGGGTTACATTATAATTTGGACACAACAAATGCTCCAGTATTTGTAACTGATTCCATGCAAAGTACTTGCCCAGTTCTTTGATAAGTGACCAAAAATCTCCTCACCTATTTAAATTTTCAACTGTAAGAATCTCAAAATACTTTTGGAAAGGGAACACATCTTCCCCATCGTATGAGTTAAGTAACTACTTCAAGTATTGATGATGTTCGAGCAAAGGCCAAGCAGCTCAAATAGCTTAAAATCAGGCCCTTTGGGTTGGCAAAAAAGGAGCAGTTCTATTTCCTGACAAATACATTTTCATGGTATGAACAGATCACTCAAGCTTTAGTATCATTTGGTCCAAGTGCTGGTGCTCAGGCTTTGCTGGGGTTTTGGGGCAGCAGGCTCCTGCCCTGCCTTGTTCTGTAACACATTACACTACAGTAGAATAAATGTGGTTCTTTAGTAGAATAAATGTGGTCTTAGGAACATCTCCTAAAGCCTGGTGCAGAAGAATCAGCCTCAGGTCTCCAGAGCCCACACAGGAATTCTACAGATAAGCTCAATTTCTCCCCAGTAAATACCTTCTCACTTAATTTGCAGCTAAACATTTTTGAGCAGCAGCTCGGAGAAGGCTTAAGACTTCTTCTGTAAGCAGCCTAGAACTTATTTCTGATGAAGTCAAAATAATATGCTCTTTTTTTTTTTAATAGGCACAGAATCACAATGTACCACACAACCTCGAGTTCATTGCTAACAAATAGCAGAAGTGGAGTTAAAACTCAAACATAAGCCAAAAGCATCATGAACACTTTTAGAGGAGCTCTTGGAGCATAAAAGCAATTTTATTTGGACTCTACTATGAATATCAGATTGTAGATCTGATTTCAAAAATAAAGCATGACTGATCATCCAAGCTGGACTTGCTGCCTTAGCTGCACTAAGTCACAATGTGAACTATCATGCAAGGTGTTTCTAAGAGCTTTCCTGATACTTTGAAAATCAACCTGACGGGACTGAGCTTTCACTTAATGCTGTGCAAGACTTTTAGCTGTAATTGTCCTCATCCAAAAGGCTGTGGATGCAGACTTATTAAACAGAAGCCTTCAAGCAACATTGACAGTGATGACAACCACTAGAAAAGCCCCAAACAAATGTCATAATTCAGTAATGTTTCCATTAACCTTTCCTGTATTATTAAGTTATACCTAACAAAGGTTATGGTCATGAAAGAAACCCTACACATCAGCTAAAGCTGCCATATAGGATTTTCACATCTTTATTATTCTATTTTCAGGTAAATATCACTGTAGAAGTCAGAAGATTTGAGAAAATATGATTCTGTATTGTTTGCCTCTCCAAAAGTGTGCAAATATTACCTCACTTACACATAACTCCACTGCATGTTGCCTTTACAGCACAGTACTCCATGCAAGCTGTTATTATGATTAATAATAATAATAATAATAATAATATCTATTAATCATCCTACCCAAAGTTCCAGGGCAGAAGCCATAAATACACATATTTTTTTTAGATCTCTAACCTGGAATCACAACCTTCAGCTGATTCTGGTTCTGCTACTGGCCTTTTAACTGAGGTTAAGCAATCACTTATGTTCATCTCCCTTTCCCCATCTGTAAAAGGGGCAAAAGTTATAGAGTCTTTCACTCCATTTCACATTTTTTTATGGCATTTATACATAAAGAGGCCTTTCAAGGACTATTGTTTACATAAAATATGCATTAATTCTGATTCACCATTGGTCTATTTGTCATTGCGTTAACAACACTTGCTCTATCAGCGTAGAAGAAAATAAACTAATGGTTTTATTTCTAAATAATTACTTTACTTTCTTTCTTTGTTTAGGGATAAAATATAACATGGGATTCCAGCAACCAAAAAAAGTAAGTTTTCAGAAGTACATAAAGAAAATTGTACCCATATTCTGAGTAGGGAGTACAGATAGGGATGGCTCAGATTAGGCCACTACACCGGAGATGAAGCACTGGAAAGGAAAGATGCATCAAAAGCTTAGCCATGAAAATGTAAATTTTCCTTTTAAAATAGGAATTTGAAAAGCTATGCAACTTCAGCTTTATAAGTTTTTTCCTAGACTGGATCTTGCTAAAAGATACTGTAAACTTTGCATATATTAATATTCTGTATGAAATCGCCCTGATCAAATGAATGCCTTGACAGGAACTTAAAAGCAGGCTAAAGGAAAATTCTGGTGAAATTCCTCCATCTAGTGGCTGTCAGGCTGCACGGGGCTGCCTCTGGCCCGCAGTAAAGGACAAGAGCAAACTGAGCAAAGGGACAGCAGCCAGCTGTTCCAGATGCCATCGCCTGCTCTGACCGGTGAGAGGGACCCACAGCTCCTCTGCAGCTCCAGCCCCACCTTCTGCATCAGGGGTTACCCTCACAGGAGGCAGTCGAGTTTCCCAAAAACTCCACGGTCATCAGCAGAGCTGGTAAAGGTCCAGAATTCTAGGAAGCCTGAATTTGATAACCTTTAAATATCAGCCATAATGACATAAATGTCATCAGTAAATAGGATTGAATCACAGCCAGTCTTGTAAAGGGTAATATTTAGAAATACATCTGGTATTTACAAAGACAGACACACTTCTGACTGCAGTAACAACCTCTGAAGATGAGAGCAGAGTACAACAATCACTCCCAATAACTGAATGGTGTTTTGCATAACAAATTATCTGTGGGTTTCCCAGCCTGCACACCACCTTCACTACCAGAGCATCCAACCTGAATTCTGCAAGTGTCCTAAAACTTGTGTTTCATACTTTCCTGTTGTGTTCAAGTTTTGTAGAGTAATTATCAATACAAGCAAGTCACCTACAAAATACTGTATGATTTTTGTCCTTTTGTCACCAACTTTTTTGTAATGAATTCTGAATCTCTTCTGAGATGTTTTTATTCTCTGACCCTTTAACAAGAATGTGACAAGATATAACCACCATGACAGAACAAGTTTGTCACCTATTGCAATGCTTTTTTCAGACAACAAAGACTTGTAAAATTGATTAACATTTAATCTGTCACCCTGAAAAAGCATGATCCTTCTAATCCTCAACTCTACACCTTAAAATTCACATGGTATCTTATTTTTAAGCCTGTTTTAAATACTGTTGGCGAAACACTGAAAATCAAAAATTTAAATTTTAAATTCTAAACCCTCTAACTAAGTATTTTGGGTCAGCAAAAAACATTCTGCAGCTACATATGCTCCTCTGTTGAAATACTCCATGGTAGTTCATATGCTACTCTGCTCCAGGTGATCTCAAAATGGAGATGATATATGGTTAAACAGGGATCAGAACCTAATTTTAATCTCAGAGGCATAGACAGGATTTAATTCAGCTCCTTTGAAAAGCAGAAAGTAATGGAGCACACCTGGGCTGTATGCAGGACGTGTTAACAGAGAGATCCCCAGTGACAAAGAGCAAGTCCCAGAAAGCCTTGACCTGCTTGACTTACTCAGTTTTTGCTGACCTAATCCCAGCCACGGCCTCATTCCCCTCTCACAGCTTCTCCTCCTCTCCCAATTGCTCTGCTCCCAGGCTCACCTCGCTCAGGCCTCCCTTTGGGGTCCCCTTCATGCTGCTCTCACCAAACCCACTTCTTGTGTGCCAAACCTCCACGTTTTCACTGACATCCTTCCTGTTTCCCCCTGCCCACACTTACATCTCACTCCACTGTACAAACTCTACAAACACCCCTCCCTTCCCTGCTGGGCTCCACTCTGTGCCACACTGTCCTCGCTGCTGACATGGGGGTGGTGGTGGGAAGCACACAACCCAAACAAGCAAACCCTTCAGGCTGTGTGACAACTGGAACAATTAAGCAAATCCTCAAAATACTCAGATACCTTTTTGTAGAAATTTCAGCAACAACTAAGACAAAAGTGTCTGTCAAGGTCTGGGCACACCTGCTAAAATACAGTAATACAGTTAAATCCAAATAGGAACTAAAATTTACTAGAAATTTAGATCAGGTTCATCTCTGCCTTTGAGTTTCACATAAGCACAGAACAAGGTGAGAGCCCATATCACAGTGCAGTGCTGAGGGCTTGTGGCAATGCATTTTGCTGTACAGTTCTAAAAGTTACAAAAGATCCACATGAAGTGGTGCAAGCTGTAAGTAGTGACAGTCTCTCATTTACTAATATCTTTAATCTATTTTTCCTCAGCAGGACTGTGTTTCCAGCAATAACCAGGATAGAAGATTAATAAAAAATACTGCAGAGAGAGCAGCAACAGTTAAGCAGAGCAATTCATTAGAGCCATCTGCAAGTGTGCCCACCAAGCTTCAAAGCACCGACAGAAGGCAAAGCAGCATCATGTTTGCTATGAAAGATCAACAGAAAGGTGAAGAAATTAATTCCATAAAGCTCCATAAACGCAGGAGGAGGTTTATAATTAAAAAGAGCCCAATTCTGATTTCCATGAACAGCTCCATTCTCAACCTGCCCACACTTAAATATGAAGATAGAAACAACAGCAAGTGGAAAAGTCTCTATCAGATCCAAGGAGAAAGGAAGCGGATTATGAGGGAAACTTGTTCAAAATACAAGAGCAATAACAGAAGAATAATCACTCCCTATCATGTGTCTAGGATATTTGTAGAAGACAAATACAGGGTTTTGTACTGTGAGGTGCCAAAAGCTGGCTGCTCTAACTGGAAGCGGGTGCTCATGGTGCTGAACGGGCTGGCCTCCTCCACAAAGGACATCCAGCACAACACCGTGCACTACGGGAACTACCTGAAACGGCTGGATGGCTTTGACCACAAGGGCATTTACCACAGGCTCAGCACTTACACAAAGATGCTGTTTATTCGGGAGCCTTTTGAAAAGCTGGTGTCTGCCTTTCGGGACAAGTTTGAACATCCAAACAACTACTACCACCCGGTTTTTGGAAAAGCCATCATTTCCAGATACCGTGTCAATGCCACCAAAGAAGCATTAAGGACAGGCTCTGGAGTCAAGTTTAAAGAGTTCATTCAATATCTGCTGGATGTACATAGGCCAGTGGGTATGGATATACACTGGGATCATGTCAATAGGCTTTGCAGCCCATGTTTAATAGACTATGACTTTGTGGGGAAATTTGAAAGTATGGAAGAAGATGCAAACTTTTTCTTGCACTTAATTGGTGCTCCACAAAATTTAACTTTCCCCAAGTTTAAAGATCGTCACTCCAATGAAGAGAGAACTACCACTAAAATTACACAACAGTATTTTGCACAGCTTTCTCCTTCTCAACGACAACAAAGCTATGACTTTTACTATATGGATTACTTGATGTTCAACTACTCAAAACCTTTTGAAGATCTATATTAATTTGAGAGCCTGGGTATTTCCACAGTCCCATCAGTTGAATTGTGTGACAAATCCAGATGGCATCTGTTTATATATACCTAACTGTTACCAAATAATTGGTTGAAGAGCAGGGAAGAACCCAAACTAGAATATAAACAGATGTTTATACCTTCACCTTAATTGCCTCCTTTTTCAAATCACATTTTTTTCTATAATTTCTCCATGTGAAATGTATGTACATGTATGTATAATATGTCAGGGCCCCCAAATAAAGCACAGAATTTTCCAGGCTGGTGTGGCCTGTGTTTGCACTTGGGGGCAGTGTGTTCAAAATGAGGGAAATGCAGCCAGCAATCCTAAATTGAAGGAAGTACTTCAAGCTCCTCACTGTTCAGAAAATGAGTCTTTAAGTGATGGAGTAGCAAGAAAGAAAATACACTGAGTAATATTTAGAGTTTGTTGAAATGTGCAAGGCATGAAGCCATACACAGGCCCCATGTGTTTGAAGGTGGATGTTGTTCACTGTTTCCTAACATCCTGAACTTAGCTGGGGAGAAAAAGTCTAATCATACTTACACTGTTCATAAACACACTGGTGAAAACAACTAATATTTAATGACCATGTGAGAGCAGTATTAAACCAGATGTTGCAATTCAGAGCGAGGATGTGTTCTCCCTCTTCAATATTTCCCTCATGGCATGTTCATCTGCAAAAAGATAAAATGCAGGCGAACATTTGCATCTTTATAAACGTTATTAAAATTCTTTTAATCCTTTGCATTAACATAAATCTCTGGTTTAATCTTCATAGTCACCAGGAATATCAAATCCTTCCATCATAATAACAAGCAAGAATAAATGCCACTTCCTGCCCAACAGGGTAGTTCTTTTCACTGCTGCAAACAATTTGCATTTGCTTATTTTAGTAACAATTATATCTGACTTAACAAGCAAAAAATATTCCAGGTGTTTAAGTTCAGTTTCTTGAACGTGCTTGAGAGAACTTTCTCATCTCTACCAGAGTGTCTTGTGAGAATAAAATACTTGACATTCCACTAGTTACTGTCTCTAATCACAGAATATTCTGATTTGGAAGTAGCACACAAGAATTTTTAAACCCAACTCTGAAGTGAATGGCTCACACAGGAATCAAACCCCCAGCCTTGGCATTATCAGCTCCATGCTCTTCCCAACTGAGCCAGTCTCAGCTCTGTCAATTTTCACTCAAATTCTGTACACAGAACCCTTGTTTACATGTCATTTATCCACTTGACATGATATTTAAATTGGCCATACTGGAAAAAGGATCAAGCTGCATCACAATGCCAAACCTGGACTCCCCAGTAACTTCTAGAGTTTGTATTTCATAGCCAAGAATTCCACCACAACTGGCACTGTACAGATGTAAACACCTAAGAATCAAGGCTTTTCAGTCTGTTTCCAGGTTCACATCCTCATATGGATAGTTTCATACATCATAAGGAATTTGAGTTTCCTCAGAAACACTCTGTATATTTTTTAGATTTATAAAATTTTAATAGGGAAAAAATTGT
The DNA here is from genome assembly GCA_013397295.1 of Polioptila caerulea. Classification (NCBI taxonomy): domain Eukaryota; kingdom Metazoa; phylum Chordata; class Aves; order Passeriformes; family Certhiidae; genus Polioptila; species Polioptila caerulea. The sequence goes on along the minus strand of VYXF01006045.1, from coordinate 55,587 downwards.
TTCCAAATACCTTGTTGTGAAAGCTTCACTGATAAATACTTTACATATCAAGTCTGACATCACATGGTCCATTTTTGTTCAGAAGAAAATTGGTTGCATTAGAAGAGTAATGTGGAACTTAGACTGTTCCATGAAACCCTGCCCTGTCTGCCCAAGCTCCTCATCACTGCCTTGCTGCTGCAGCAGCCTCCCACCCATCCCACTTCTCCACACTCTCAAAGACTTGTTGGTCTGCTCACAAGACTGCAGAGCAGCCTTTGTATTCAAAGCAGTGTTTCTGCTAGCCCAGCTCAGCTCAGCAGTAGCAGGCTGGGGTCTGGGAGCTCAGACTGCCCAGCCTTGGCATTGGCACAGCCAGCAGCCCCATCAGCAGGTCACAGACAGGAGCATCCTGGGCAAAACCAGGCACAAACACTTCCCAGTGCAGATGGAGCAGATTCTGCCAGTGCTGGGAATTCTTGGAGGGTGGTTTGGGGTCTGAGGAGTCACAGCCAAGACCCCCATTAGCAATTTAAGTTAAGCCATCCTTAGCATTTAATGATATTGAGTACTCTGAGAAGCAAAGGTGTTCTGATTGATGCAACTGATGGTCTGTAGCCACAGTAGCCAACACAAGGAGAGGACATATTGGATATTGCAGCCTTCTTGGGCTTTTTGAGGGTCTGACCCTGCCAGCAGGTCAGAGTACCAGAGCCCAGTGTGCCCATTCCAGTCAGCAGGTGAACTTCCACTGGAGAAGAACCTCAGCTCACCTTATTGCAGCACCACTGCAGCAAAGGGAACAAGCAGAGTCATGGCTCAGGTCTGTGAGCAGCCAGAATGCAGCTGGGCATCATTTGTATTCAGACCTCTGCTAGTTTTAGAGTGCCTTAGGGGTAAGATTGAGGGACTTAATCCTTCAGCTGGATTCACATTGAAGACCTGAGTCTCCTGCCTCCTCCCAGTTCCTTTTCAGATTAATCTACACATCCACGTAAGTCCATACAGTCACATTCACATCTGGAAGGCTCAGTACATTCCCAGAGCAGCAAGTGCTCACTGCTATCAGTCAAAAAATACCAGCAACACCAGTGCAAAATTGCACTTCTGATAGTATCAAACCTGTACTGTACCTCCCACTACCCCCTCCATATGTATTTTAATTAATTTACACTAACAGATAACAACAGGGAAGTTACATTATTAATGACAAATTAAGGTGAAGACTTTGACAGGATTTATTCTGTCTGGGATAACAAGCCCTTTGCATGTTTATAACAAGCTGTACATGGCACAGTTGTATCTGGTTGACATTTTCTCAAGGAAGACAGAAGCACCCTTGTAATACTTACAGGTGCTTAATACTGGCCAGTTGCATTAATTTGGCTCTCTTCCTTTCAGCTCTTATTCCCTGCTGAGCAGTAAAAACAAGGTAACAAGTAGTTTTAAGAGAATGTTTGTAAAGATGCATTTTAAAGCCAGAAGAAATACAATATCTTGAACAAAAAAATCCAAGGCAGCAGACAAGTAAACTAATATTTTCATGTCAAGCAAAAATTTTAAGTAAAAAGTAATAATTTTGATTAGATTGTGGTAAGTTTTCAGACTGCTTATTTCCCTTTGGATTATCTTGTCTTTTTTTCTCCCACATATAAAATCTTGGCATTTTCATTTCAATGCAATTGAATTTTGTCAGAGGTGTTCATTCTGAATTCATACCCATATTTTATCCTTCTCTTTACAGTGAAATATTTCATTTCTTATGGAAAGTGGCAATCACAGACTGGACAAAAAAAAAAATCCAGTCTAGCTCAGAGGTCAGCCGAGGTAAATATTAGACAAAATAATTTTGTCAATCCAATTGCTTTTTAAATTCTTCTTGAGGTGTCTTAGGTAAAAGGTAAATTTTGTTACCATTGGATTGATTACTGAATGTACTCCTAGCTCTCACTTTAGGTTTTCTAATATTTTTACTCCTGATCCTTTTCCCTTCCCCTCTACAACTCGTACTGCCCTAGAACTTTTCCCACCCTTGAGTTATTAAGCACAAATAGCTCAGGCACTGAGAGCAGTCCAGGAGCCCCAGGATCTTCCCCACACACAGGTTAAACACATCTGCCTTCAGCCTTCAGCCTCACTCACCCACACCTGCCTGCTTCCAGCACTGGGGACACCTCCTTGCTTCCATCTGGGGCAGCTCCCCATTATACCTGGTACTGAAAACTCCCAAAATCCCACCTTGGGGTTTCATGGTCAGCACAGAAGGAGTCAAACGCTCACAGCAGCGATTCAGAGGTGAGGATCCAGCTCCAGCAGCCCCCGAGGGTGAGGTGTGAAGGCACACACCCAACAGGACAGAACCCCCACCACACTCCTCCACGTGGTCTGAAGCCTACACCAGAAAAAGGGATTAACACAGACACAAAAACAAATTGTGCAAACTACGTGTGCACTTCATTATTTGCTTTTGCAGAGACTGAAACTGAAGACAGCAATAATATTTCAATTAGGGGATAAGTTAAGAATTTGATATTGGGATGCTCTGTAAGTGAAATTCATTGAGACCTTAGTGAAGTCATGTTCTTGAGACCTCTGTGTGCCCAAAAAAGTCATGCTTGCAATGTGCACAAATTGAGTGATGGTGATTTGCTGAGGTTCTTATCATTTAAGTCCCCCCACTGCCATTTTTACTTACCATGCCTGACCTCATACCAGAAGTGTCAGTTTATGGGGGCTTATGCCTCCAAAAATAAAGAAATCAAGATATTAAAATGGATTTTCTTAACTCCTTATGTCCATAACTTTTCAGAATTTCCCTGATGGGGTTTCAATGTTTTTTTCCATAACAACCACCAATGTTTGAGCACATCAGACTGCACAATGTCAAAAGAGAATACGAATTGAGGATAGGAGCTCCCTTTATTTTTCCCCCAATTTGGACTCAATGATCTCAGAGACCTTTTCCAACTTAATTGATTCTGCAATTTGGTTTTCTGGTTTACAGCTCATCTTATATAACAATTGAAGTAAAGTGTTTTAAAAGTTTTTAAAGCGTAGGTGCTGAATTCTGGTGATTCCCTTCTTCCCCTGCCTCATTTGAGCAATTTACTGAGAAAACCCCACTCTCTGGATGATCCAAGAGGATCTTTTTTGAGAGATAGGGATACACAGAGTAAGGGAGAGGTGCACACATGGACTGCATGCACTACACTGTGCACAAACTCAATCTCATTTCTTTGCAGTAGTTTTCCTCTTTGGGCAACATCATCACTGACAGCAAGAGCACAGTTATGACAAATCCATGTACAATCATCTGCTCATATACACCCAGATAAAGCACACAGGAAAAACCCTATGCAAATAACATCATACATACTAAGACACCTACAAACTTGCAAATACATGGAGGGAGATATAATGCCCAAAAATTAATTAGAAAATTAATTCAATGTATAGAAAACATCTGCATTGTTTTTTACACAGCTGTTTTTAGTGTCTCTGTGCAACAGTGCAAATTAATTTGTCAGGACAACTCAACTGGTACCACGTTACCAGGAATGAACACATAAAGAGGGAACTTCCTTTTCTGAGGTTGTTTCTCTTAACAATGGTTGCTTTCTTGACACAAGTTGCTGACACTGAGATGAAGGATGTTCTTTTCCTACTCCCAACCAGAAATCACAGAGGTAGCTGGGCATATTTGGGATGCACTGTACAAATCCCAGCCTCACCATTTCAACTTCACTGACCCTGGAACACATCTGCATGCAGCGCCAGTTTGTTTTTAGAGCACAACATGAGAGGCAAGGCTGAGCACGGCCTGTTGGAGCTGATGCTGCTTCAAGGGATGATTGTCAGATTGGCATTGTTATGCATGGGAATTTCAAAGCCTCAGCATGCACCTGCACGCTCCTGAATAATGACTTGGGAAGTGTCCCAAGCTTCATGTGGCAAGATGCATGTGATTTCTGTCCAAAGACAACAGCTACTTAAGAAGCACCAGAAATTTTCTTGGCTTCTCTCTCTGGAACCTCACAGGGAAGTCTGTAAACAAACATCTCTAATGTCTTCCAGCATTGCTGTAAAAAATGCACCACAGTCAAGAACAAGACACCTTTTTCCATTAGCTACACCAGTGACAACTGATACTTAACAATGGTAGGTCACTGTTGCCAAAATTTCTCAGAACTATCCATTCTGAGGTGCCCAGAATTAAACATGCAATAAAGATTCACAATGGATTCGAGTTCTGGGAACAGCAGGCACTCACCCATTCCACACTCAATTGAATGCTGGAATATGTTGGAGCATTACACACAGAGCATCACTTGAGCAGCAAAGGCAAGGCAGCCCAGAGCTGACACAGAAGAGGACGACAGACATGACTAAGCCTTGCTCACTGCCAGCAAACTATTTCAGTAATATATTATGGAGCAATTGACACTGTTAGCTGTGACTCATGCTAGAGAATAAGAGTGATTGCTTTACCACAAGCTCAAGAGAAACATTCAACCTTGTAAAAACATTTTCTGCTCTGGTTTAAAGAAGAACTCCAAATATTTAGCTTAAAATGACACTTTGGGAAGTCCTATGCATACACACACATTAGTGCAGAACTAACTTGCACCTAGTAAGGAGCATATGTACATAACACCTTCTATGTGAATAAATCTTTCAAGAGTCATTTTCCAGGCAGTTTGTGCCACGGTGACTTTTACACAACTAGAAAAATAAGCTTGCTCACTTTGTGCCATCTGTTGCCATTTTTGCCACCAACTTTTTTTTATCTTTAACTGAAGATGCATTTATCAGAATTGCAGCATAGGTCAAGTTTTCCATTATGTACCTACTTTTTGCATGAGACCCAAATTCTTCTGTTTAAATTCAACAATTACAGCAGTGCTGGCCCTGTGTTTCACATTCAGCTTTATGGGATCTCTATGGGTGATCTTTTCTAATAGTGTCCTCTTTTTTAATGAAACTTAAAATTACACTGTCAAGTTAGGGAAAATGAAAGAGGCTTTCACAATCCAACTTTTCCACAGATATTCTCCAATCTGGGAATCCTGTCCAGATTTATTTTCACTCAATATAGGAAATTTTGTCTCAACATATCCAAACATAAGCATGTCATGAGCTGCAGAAGGTGTTAGGGTTATGTTCAAGCAGAGAGAACAGCAGCATGGGAAGCAATGGCCCAAGGCGACTGCACTGAGAGCTTGTCCCAATCCATTAAACACTAGTGGAGGTGGCTTCTTTCTCAAGAAAGAAAAGCTCCAGGCTACAGTTCACCTTCAAATTCATAGATACTGACTAACATACATTATGATCACAAGAAAAATTCTTTTATCTTTGTTTTAAGTGTGGATCCATCAGTGTAACCATTCCTATGTGCCATGATGGAGCCACAGAGGAGTCATGTGGAGCTGATGCCAGCCCACATACAGATCCCTCCACTGAAGTCCACAGGACAGTTTTAGCTGTCTGTTCTGTAAAAAGTCAGATAACTGACCCGTTTCTACTGGATTCATTCCCACACTACTCCCACTCCTACTCCACTGGGTGTACTCCTACACCTAGGAGTAGCCAGGTATGCTAATGTTAGAGCAGGTGACTGGGAGCTTTGGCCCACGATTTGCCTGTTATCTGACTGGTTTGGGTCTCATCTAGAATTGCTCCACTTATCTTTTCCCATCTCTGGTGAGGGGGAAAATGCAGGAATGGTAAAATATTTAGTGTTCTACTCTACATTTTATTTACTGATCTCAAATTCATTTAATTCACCTCTTGCAAAATATAACGAAAATTAGTTTTTCCCACCAATGTTACCAGAATATTGTTTTCCTATTAGTAACAGGAAAAAAAAAATACCACAAAAAAACCAAAACCCAAATCAACCAAGCAACCAACCAACAAAAAGCCAACGTCACTACAGCACAGGTAACCTGCCCAATAAAATAGGCAATGTGATAGAGCAAGCAGCTGCAATATTTATATTGTCTCACATTATATTTCTCCACTGAAATCCATAAAGACATGAATCCTGCTCAAGTGACACACTGTGTACTCATCAAGGTGATACTGTCTTTATAAATCAGGCATACAGTGACCATTTCAGGCACTGTGGAAAACACAGCAGACATCATATGAGATGGGCTATGAAGCTGACAATTCATCCATGTTTATCCTCGAAAAAAAGGGGGTTTATTATCTAAAATAAATCTCAGAACTTTATTAGATTGTCCTACCAAAATTGAATGTCAGGTTTATATTACAGTCCACAAAGCACACAGTGGCTGGTAATGATCAAAATCATTTTACCTTGGAGCTGTTTCACAGTGAGTTTCAAAATTGACCATTCAGAATAAAAAGATAAGCCTGCCACACTTGACCAAAACATACAGCTTATGAACACCCCAGAATGAACATGTGTAGAAGTAAAATCAATTTTAGAAAAATTCAGAAGATGAAAGGGTTGATAGTACACCCCATTTATCCCTTGTCTCTCCTGTCACAAGAAGCTACTTCTCCCCCACTAGTCACCATTTTAAACGATGAGAAATAAGTAATGTCCAGAACTGCAATAAAGACTGGCTTCAAACACATTTTCCCACTCCCTACCTTCAGCTCAGAAAACACTTTCCTTGCAGCTGTACCTGACAAGCAAAGTACTCTGAGGTAACACCTTCCAAAATGCTGAGCCTCCCAATCTCACTGGATTTGAAGGCACTGACCCACCTGTTTCTGCAGTAAAAGGAAGTACTGATGCAGCTATTTAAGGAGCATTGTCCATTCACTGACTTTGTATCAGCCTGTGAGTGTCCAAACCTTAAAAGTATCTGGTCCCTTGTTTCTTGTCTTCAGTTCAGACTTTATGTTGTAGCCTTGCAGATTATCTGCAAACAGAATGGTTTCAAACCAAATGGGTTTGTTTCTCACATATCAGAATCTCCTATTCCTCCTGAAACCTCCATAAAGAAATAGGGCTGGGGAGAAACCACACTGGTTTTAAATAGCCTGAATCTTCTCAGAACTTTCAAAAGCTCCTGCATTTAACACTACCTGCACTAACACCTGCCTTTCTCAGGTTTAGCATGTGGCACAAATGTCAAATGAGGCAAAACAGACAGGTCTGCTAGTTTTGAAAGTGTAAGTCGATCTAAGTCTAAGATTCACATTCTCCCTGACAGCAATCAAAACCTGCAGATACACTCAGCCTCACTAATCCAAATCTGTGGAAGAAATGCAAATACAAATCCAAGTAGATACATCCACACTTCAGTTCTGCCTTCATTGACAGTTTGATTGGTAATTAAGGCATATATTTGGTTCCAGAGGTATAGAAAAAAAAACAAATCCCAAAGGAAGCAGCTGAATCTGAGCCCAAGGTTATTAATCATACTGCCTTTAATTGTATATAAAATATCTTTGCTCCCTGAAAAATGTTTTTTTTAAATATTATGGGATTTAAATATGTCACAATATTCTGGATATCTTGATTAGATCTCCTTTAACATATTGCCTCTGAATAATTCGTAATTTATTTAACAGAAATGAAGAACTCTTACTAATCATTAAGATTAAGCAGAATTTTTAGCCTGACTAGACTAGCAACAAAAGTTGATAAGGGGATTTTTTTTTTCTTAAACAGTGCTTTTTACTGTCTTCTTGTAATTAAAGTTTCAACCAAGGTCCCATTAGACTGATAGAGATTCCCCTTGTGAATCAGACAGACCCTCAAGTCTTCGAGTTTCCAGAATAAAGTCTCATTGGTGACTAGCATCTGGGAAGGGTTTGACTAAATCAAGTGAAAACTCACTAAGATTAAAAGCCTAAAGAATTTTGCTCCTCCTTGACATTTAAAATACTTTCTGCATCATTCCCCTGACCCAGCCAGATCACATGTCCTCACAAAGCACCACACGAGTTACTTCAGCCCACCTTCCCATGCAGTCAGCCCTGCCCTGGTGCCAGTCTCATGTCAGGCAGCCAAAATGCACCAAAGCTCACCATAAATACCCTCCCTCCTTTCAGTGGCCCCTCAGGATTAGGGCACAAACAAGAAGTCAGGGAGGACAGAACCTGAGCCAGGAAGAAAGCCAAGGGAGGGGAAGGGGAAGGCTACATAGAATCCCTGGAGAGAGGAAGAATTGACTCGGGAGAAGCACTGCAGAGTCTGCCCAAGGTAGGACACACCAACCACACACTGGGGCTGGGCTAGGACTGGTCCTGCAGGGAAGTGCTTGGTAAGTATTCCTCTCACCTACAGAAGCTGAAGCAGGGCCATTCTTCTTTCTTTTATAGCTTCCATGCCCTTCACATCTTTGTAGTCCTTCCACAAGAGTCCCAGTTTTGGTGAAACCCACCACATCCCTCCTCTGGCAAGAGCACTTCCAAATTCCTTTCCAAACTATGGTAATATATATTCTCCACAAGGTTTCATCCATTTATCACCCTCTGATCCTGGCTTTCACAGTTTCTCTTCTATGTCACCCTTACAGTTCCTATAAGAATCTCTCCATCAGTCTTTCCCCCTTCCCTCAATCAATGTGCCAGATTGTAAGACCCAATTCAGGCTTTCTGACTCCATCCTTCATGGTAAAGAACTGACTGGGCCCTGGTCTACCAGACCACCCAAATCATCTTTCTTCATTCCCTGTTTATTCAGTTTCTCCCCCTTACAGCTTCTCTGCAGCTAATAAGCACAGATATTCACATTTCTATACATAAGCTTACCTTTGCCATCTTCCAAGTTACGCTCACACACCTGAAAGAAGTTCAACTTAAAATCCTTCTTCCTAATACTTGTTTCTCTCCAGAAATCCAGACGATTAGCCCACAAACACTGAGTGGGCCAGAAGAACAGACCTACTGCAAATGGATAATCAGAGCCTCACACTTGCAGCAGAGACAAGGTCAATCCTGTCTACTCAGCAAGGTCTTTATTGAGGACAGCTGGACAGTCAGTCAGAGGTAAGCAAAGCCAGAGGCTTCTTCTTTAAGAAAGGGATCCCCAAATGTAGACAATGGAAGTCTTTCTCTTACCTTATTTATGCATAACAGCCCAGTGCATGGCTGCTTTTTTATTTTTAAGCTTTTACCAAACGCACCTCAAAACAACCACAAGTGGCTCAAGGACTGCTCTTAAACAAGAATTAAAATTAAAAGGACACTACATGTTTTACCATACCATAACAATGTGAGATCCTATATTTACCATAAAACAGAAACAAACTTGTATATGGCATTTGATCAGGTGAAGAGTTCACCAATCCCAGTATTGTGTGTTGGTATTTTCATCTCTAAAGAACCAAAAAAAATAGTGGCATTGTAGCACAGCTAGTCAAGGCAAAGGGAAAGCAAATCAAAGCACCAAATGGAGAAGAGGTAGAAATCCATACATTCCAGCTCTGCATTCAAAGTTACCTTCCTGCTTAGAGTAAGATTTTCCCTTTCATTCCCTTCTGAAGCATTCAATATAGCTTAGTGCCAAAGGCAAGATTTTATACTCACTAGAAGAAGAGTTCTGATGTTCTATGGGAAGTCTCATTCAGCTTGTCCCAATATGTTTCTCTGCATCCTACTGCTTGCCTGTAGCCTTGAAGAATAAGGGCCTTTTTATTACACAGGTGATCTGGTGGCAGAAAAGTATAAACTATTCATGTAAAACACCTTGCTGCAGTTTGCTGAAGACTTCCATGTTCCAGTTTTGGGGAAGATAAGGCATTTCATTGGAAGAAGAATAATTTTAGGATCTAATTAAGTTCCTTAATCAAAAGCATTTAAGTTATGATACCTTGTGCTGTAGGTACTTCATAGAGCTATTAAACAAGAAAATATATTTTTTATTATTATTATTATTATTATTATTATTATTATTATTATTATTATTATTATTATTATTAAATGCAGCCTGTTCTTTCAGAAAGAAGTGAAAGAAAGATGCTGCCATCATTTACAAGTACAATGCTGAGCACAAGAAGCTTAAGTAACTCTTGATCACAGAGTGCTGAACTGCTTCAAAAATCAAGTTACTACAGCCAGGATCATTGGAATTTGAACTGCAAATGTAGTAAAAACGTGAACAGTTCAAATAGTTCTTCAAAGATTAAAATTGTCACAATTAAGTTTGTCCAAGGTTAAAGGTCTCAAACACATCTGGGGGTGCCAAAGCCACCCCAGCAAGAAACTCTTTGTTTCTCTGTGGCCAGAATGACCTGAAGAAGTGTCGTGGTCCCTTGCCATGCCCCAAAGAGCAGCAGTTCTTGCTCACCACAGAGCATTTCATAGAGTCCCCAGGGAAACTGTCAGAGAGACTGCAAAGGACACAGATGATGCTACTTGAAGAGAGAATTCATTGCAAATAAGAAAATGGTCACAGAAATCAGGTATCTGAGCTTTTGCTTGAACTGTCACTAATCCTTTGCAAGACACTCTAAATGGATGCATTGGAAGTTTCTTGGAGTTTTCTATAACTTGAGAATCAATACTTCATACAAGACAGAGTAAGAGTACTGGTAAATAACCAAAACAGCCACACAGTACATTCCAGCAGAAAGACACCAAGGAGTCAGCTCTGATTGACCACTGCTGTTTCCAAGTACCACATAAATACATTTCAGAATGATGAGAAAGAACAAAGCAAACTTCCATGTTACTCAGTCCTCCAGAATGCATCTCTCAAAATGTACCTTCATTAGCTACTGCAATTTTTTTACTTTTCTGTCCTTCAACCTTATGAAACAAATGGACCACTTGAAATGAGAACAGGACAAATGCACCTGACAAATTAGGGCATTTTATTTATCCATAGAAAATTTACGACATTGTATGATAGGAACTACCTTGGCACACTCTTATTTCACTTTAACTTAATTTTTACCATGCTTCTCAGGGTCTCTTCCTTTACCTTGTTGTTTCCCCACAGTCAGAGATTATTTAAGTACCTGCCTTGGAAGAGGTGGTCTTTTCCTTTGAAAACTGGAAACATGAGTTTGCATGCTAAGCAACAGAGATCTCAAGTTTATAAAGAGGGCGAGGGCAGGGAGAGGAACTTAACCTTTCATAAGCTTTCCCATTGGTTTTGAAAAATCTGGCAGCTGCCCAAAGGAAAAGATTGTCCCAATAATAGAGGCTGTGCTGCTGAAAAATGTCATTTCTAAAACTGTTGATCATTAGCGAAATACCATAGATCAGGATCTTTTTAACCAGAAGCACTAGAATAACTTGAGAGGATGACTAAAGCCAGTGAACAGTATTTCCCATAATTACTGAAAAATGAAACTAATTTCTTTTCACCCTGAACAGCTTTCACCTCTTGCCAGAGGCATTAATGTAGAATAGGGATGTTAATAATGAGGATAGTAGAAACAAGAAGTGTTTTAAGATTTAAAGGCTGACTTTTTAATGGTGTTCATGTTGTAGCGTAGCATGCCATATAATTAATGCAAATCCTCTTTACCAATTCAAAAATGTGTACTTCTTTTCACAGAGCTGCAGTTCTGACACTATTTAGAGCAACTCTTGGCCCTTTTGAATCCTCTCTTATCTCAGATCATTAAGTGCTTTGGGTGACACCACAGTAATGCAACATACTTCCATTTTGTAAAGTCTTTAATTTCCAAATATAATATAACTAGAACTGTAGGATGGTTTATGCTCTCAGCACCCCATCTGATAAATAAGAAGACTGACAAAGTATTCAGTAAAAATGGACACTGCAAATCTTTCCTACCTTTCTCCAAGCACTGCCTACATTTCTTGTGCTGCTCTCACAATTGCAATTGCCCTCATTCCAACTTTAAGAAAACTAGCTGGGGCAACAAAACTGGAGCAGAACGAGGCACTATCCCAGAGTGACAACTTGTGGAACATTCTTGAGCTGCTCACACTGAAAGACAGGCAGCTTCATGCTCAGAGTTACCTGTAACCTGCAGCAGCTACATGGAAGTTATCAAGGATTCCCCCTTTCCTACAGCTCACATACACTCAGAGCTGCATAAAGACAGACTGTTTGCTGTTACTCTGTTGAAATTCAAGTGATTTGAATCACAGCAACCCTAACACCCTCCCAAGTTTTCTTGGAAAAAAATCAAACAAAACAAAGCAAACAAACAAAAAACCCACAACAAAACACCAGCACATACCCCATCTGAAAGACACAATTTTCAAAATTCCCTATTTTTCCTCAATTACTCTAAAGCCAGATTTGAGCAAAATATCTTTTTTTTTTTTTTTTTTAGAGTGAGGAGGAAAAGCGTGCCAACAACTTCTTCACAGCTATATTCCACAGGCAAATTTAGATTATTGACCAGCCAGGCTGTCCTTGCCCTTTGACCCTCAGTTTATTCCTTTACCCCAGTTCCCAGAAAGTTCAGGAGAGCCTACACAGTAATTGAAGAATTTAATCTTCTGTGGCTTTTAATGAAAGAACTAATACTGTTGCATGGCTTTAAAATTCACACATCTATGACTATATTATTTCAAAAGACAAAAGTATTCTTTGTTAATGATGGTAGTCCTGCCACTATCTGCTGCCCTGCTCTCACATAGTCACTGTAGACTTTGGTCTCAAAGTACTTTTAAAATATAGGAATATTTTCATGCACTGTTTAAACGTTGTCCTATCTATATAAATAGCCTGAACCTCACATCATGACATTGGGTGATAGGAGAGAAAACATCCAAAAAATAAATCCACTGCATTCTTGGAAATGCAAACATGGTGTAAAACACCAGCACCAAATCCCTAAACATCTAGTACAGAGTGAGGCTAACAGTGCAAAGTTCCTGTAAGTCGCCTAGGAGCTTCCCCTTTGCCATTTTTTCTCAGCCACTTAAATAAAAGGAACCTACAAATGTCTATTCTGTATCTTCTGTAAGTGATAACATTTCCATGAATAGCACAAATTGATGGGGAAGGTGCCTTCTCTAATTATTCACTGTGAAAGCAGAGAGTCCAAGCTGGAATTCATGATCAGCTTAAATAATCATCAGTCTAATGACTAGGCTGGCAACAGACAGAAGCTTGAAGGAACAAGATGAGTTGCTGCAGGGTTATCATGGGGGAAGCTGATGCTTATAAGCCAGAAGCTGTTGAAAAATCTCCTCTGAGAGTTTCAAGAGACTTGCAGTGAAGGACCACAGAGATCCAGCACCAACTGAAAGAGTTATAAATAATTTTGTACCAATGCACTTTCCATACGTGAGCAGCCAGAGGATGCAGCATCCCCAAAGAGACCAGACAAATTTACAAAGATCACCTCAATAGAAGAAGAGACTGCAAACATTTTTAATGTACTGCAGCAGCATGAAAGACAAGGACTGTAGAATGAAAACCTACATTGTGAAGGTGTCACCTTTAAGATTTATACAAATATTAAATTGTGAAGGCTACAAAGAGAGCAAAAAGAATGAGTGACTGCTTTCAAATAAATAAACAAGCAGAGACTTACATAGGGTAAAACCAATTGGTTTCTGTTTCATGATGATCCATGGCTATGAAGATACATTTAGAGCCATATTCACAACCCTGACAATGCCTAAGTCTGATAATGTCCATGCCATGGAGAAGTCCTCCTCCACCTTTGCTCCAAATTGCCTATTGCTTCCTGTAAAGGACACAGAAGATTTCTTTTCCATTTCTGGCAGTGGGTTTTACTGTATACACATATTAAGGTTTCCAGTTAATAAAAGATGGCACAGCTAAGAATCAGTGATTTTTATATTCAAAAGGCTCCAAATGCAGTAGGGACTGAATTCTGTACACTTAAGGAACACTGGAAAGGTTGTGGAAGCATTCCTGACCTTTGCATACATATACATGCAGTGTGGATGTGAGGGAGCCAGGGGACAGTGCTCAGCAGTGGTCTTCTGCACCACTCACTCTAAAATGGACAAGGGATGAGGGAAAAAAAAGAGGCAGCAACAGCTCATTTATTTCATTTGTATAGTATGCCTTTTTAATCCTTCTCTGGCTTTGCCTCTACATTAGCTACCTAGCTAACCTGACCACAACCTCTCAAAAACACAGGCTTGGATCCTGCTCCGTTCCATCTTACTCACTTTTCACCACTACATACTACATTGAAAAGCCCAGGCCCTCTTGTGCTGAAGTCAAATTTCATCTAGCTATTTTCCTCTGACAGCTGCAAACCACAAAAAAGTAGTGGTGATATATTTAGGCTGTTGTCCAAAAATACCAGAAATGTCTGCTTCTTTTATATTGCTGTACCTCATGTTGTGGTTTGAGCAAGCCCACATCCAGCTACTGCAGAACCACTTAGCATTCTCCGGCCATGAAACCATTCCCACTGCAAAAGGACAGGGGGAACCTTCTCTCTGCCACAACAGCAACAGAAACCTTGTCATTTCCACCTCAGAACAGAAGTGAAATGAAGACGTGGCTGACTACAGAGCTGCAGGAAAAGTGATTTAAAAACTGGTCCTCTCCCAGGCCTAGAACAGAAGTAGGGCCCAAGCAGAGTGGGGTAGATGGGGTTAGGACACAAAAGTTCTCTTTAGGGAGCTATCACATTTAGATGTCTGCTAGGAATTCTCAACAGACATGGCAGAGCTCAGGCAACTATTTTGGAAAGGTCCTTTACTTAGAACACTAAATTACCACCATTTCCAAATAATTGCAAGCCCTGTGTATTTTCTGAATTCACTCGTACAACTAGCTCACAACTGAGCAAAGCCCAGCAGCTCCCAGAACCCATCAGTTTCTTGGGTAGATGAGGCTTAAGGGCAGGTACCACAGCACAGCTGGAGCTGTGCGAGGAGCTGGAGGAGACATTTATTCCTCCTGACACTGGAACTTACTGTGTCGGTCACAATGTTATCTGGGTCACCGCTACATGTGTACGGCACAAACAGCAGCTCTGCTGGCAGGCTGCCCCTCGGAACCCACAGCGAGGTAGTGTTAGCATCCAGGCCTGACCACGGCAAAACTTAGCTTACAATACCTAATCCAGGCGAGACTTCAGTTCCAGGGGAGAGAAGGGAATTATCAGAGGACAGCAGCATCATTAAACTGCATTCTGCCTGTCAGACATCCAGCATGAGGATTGCGCTGCAGCTGACAGCCCATCTTTGGGAGCAAACTTATTATATTTAACCAGTTTGTTTTCCTCTCCCTCCATTTGCCTCATAGCCCATAACCCTTCGGTGGTGAAGCAGCAGAAGGGCCGAGCACGTCCCCTTCCCGTGGCGCAGCCGCCCGGGCAGTGGGTGCCGCAGCCGGAGGGATGCGCTGCTGCTGCGCGGTTTCCATGGCAGTGCCGAGCCCCGGGGCTGCAGCCCTGCTGTCTGTCTGCTCCCCCCCGCTTGCTCCGAGGGACCGTGCTTTCTGCTGCTCCTTCCTTCACAGCCCTCGCCAGGGACGTTCCCATTGTCTTCGCCTTTGCCCACATGCCCACCGTCGCTAATTAGGCCGGTACTTTATGGAACCGACCATAGTCGTGCTTACCCAATTAAGCAGGCGCCCAGCAGAAGGTGGACTGTCTCCGCAGAAGCCAGGCATGACACCAGAAAAACCTCATCTCTCACGGCTTTTTCCAACATTTTTCTTTTCTTTCCCCATGGGAAAGATTAGGATTTAGGTGCACACAGAATAGAAACTCCAAATGATCTGACCTGAAACTTAAGCTTCAGATGTTAGGGGTTTTATTTCTTTTCATTTAATTAAATTAATTACATTTGGGGGGCTGTTACAGTAAAAAAGAAAAAAGAAAAAAAAGCCATTTACAGAACATCAAAACATAGTGTATGACTTGAGGAAAAGTCCCAGAGTTGCTAATCAAGTGATTACAAATGTACCTGTAAAAACAAGCAACAGCCATCAAAAATTCACCAGATGACCTTCACCCTCCCTGCTTCCCCCAGGAGGAAAAAATAGTAACCAGTGAAAAACATTCCCTCAAGTACAATATGCCCAACACTTGGGAAAGGAAATAAACAGGTATTTGCAAAAGTGACCTCCTGCCCTGCTCTGTAGGGTGACATTAAAACAGGAGTGAAGGCTCAGTGTCCAAATCTAGCTGTGATTAACTTAGGATTCAGAGACAGAAAGAAGGAATTTAGTTATGAGGAAAATCGGCTGCTCTTTCATCTGAGCCTTTCTTCTGTTCTATCTGAAAAAAATATTTTACCTTAGAAGGGGAAGAAAAAAAAAAAGACAAATTTTGTGTCATTCTCTTTTCTTTCCTATGACAAGCTGTCACTTCTAGATATGGAAACCATGTCACCATGTTGCTGGAGAGAATAAGTGGGGCACGATTTCTCCTTTCCTTTGATATGAACAAAGATTAAAGTAATAAAAAACTAAGAAGATGAGAGTGAAGGAAAAGCAGAATTTTTCAGCACAGCTGATGTTATTTTTGTATGACATTCTATGAAGCAACAGTGGCATCCAGTGGTAAATTTCCATAAGCAAGTTTCATATCCTACTTTCACTAAGTTTTGGCTTTCATCAGATTTTTTTTTTTTTTTTTTTTGGCAACAGGTTCTCAAGGAACCTTCTCCCTCTTCCTCCTGCTCTCATCACCAAAACAGCCACCATGCCCCCAGTCCTCAACACCAGTAATGGAGACCAACCTACAGTTATCTCAAAGGCTGTACATCTTATCTGCATAGTCAGAAATTCCAGTCATTTCTGAGAAGCTGCAACATTGATACAAACACATTTTTAAATCATTCTCAGAAAAATAAAGGGCATTTTTCTCCTGGTGCCCACAACAGTACAGCAAATATAATTCTGTATTGTCCCTTCCTCAGTCCTCCCCATTTTGTTTTTCTGTAAGGTAATATGACCATTCTTTTCTCATTTTGTGACATTAAGATTATTTTCACTTTATGATATCTCCTAAGTAGATGCCCTGGGCAAAAATGAAGGGCTTATAATTATAAGAGTATACTACAGAAGAAAGTCCATCCATTCAGTGAATTTATTATGGTATTTTCAGGTTGAAATCACATTTGCAGTTAAGAAAGCACCTTGTGCTAGCACAAGCTCAGTATCATTGTCATTTATAATTTGGTAAGAAGAATTGTCTCCTCATCAACACAGAGCTGAGAACTAAAACTTGTCAGTCTGGCTCTCAGGTCAATCAAAATTTCTGGTCTGATTTTTTTTTTTTAGTATATGTCTAGAGATTTTTTAAAAGAATCGATCTCAACATCACTAAAAATTATATTTTTCACTTAAACTTCCAAAAGAGGTAAACTAGACTATCTTCTCCCTTTTCTCTATCTGCACACCCCAAATTAACCTTCAGAAAGCTATTGACTTACACAATGAGGTTCTCTGAAGGAAAGCATTAGGTTTGTTTCCCTCTCAACATGATAAAACATGAAACATCTCATGATGAAACTGAAGCTTCACCTGCATCCAGTCTTCCTATGACAATACAGTAACAGAGTTAACTGGGTTTGAATTTCTGTGGTTCAGTATGAGAGTGCCTACTGAATCTATCCCTAGAAATGGAGACAGGAGAGGATAATTACTGCCACCCTGCTGAGGAGGAGGGGTAGGTTAGGAAGAAAGTGTTTGACACTGAGCTAAACTGCACTAAAATGCATCAGCAAACTCTCTGCCATAGGCCTTCTACTCAAACCATTTGGATTATCCAAACCCCTGCCCAACAGAAGCAGCACAGAACAATTCACTCTTTGGAGTAAACAATGTATTTTATTTATCATGGTACCAAAATCCCAGAATTCATGAATATCATCCATTTGTGACTCTAACGATGAGGTGACCTGAGAACAGGTTACTCACACGTGCTGCTGTCAAATGCCTGATGTGGCTGACCAAGAAAGCAGCCCCCTGAGATGGGTCCACCCCCTGAGATGGGTCCACCCCCTTGCAGCCTAGCACTGAAATGCTAGATTTGTGGGTTTAGGTATTTGTTAACTCGTTTCCCTCCTTGAACTGGCCAGCTCCCAAAAAGAATTATTTTTGTGTGAGCAGGCAAAAACTTGCAGATGGAGTCTGCCCCCAAAGCAGGAAAAGGATTCAGAACTCTTCTAATATATTGTTCTAGCAAGCGAGATGCTAACATTAAAAATAGAAGAAAAATGCATAAAGAACAAAAGAAGCTCAAGATTTATTGCCTTGTGATGAAGGGGGAAATCCCACATGGGATTTCATTGGGGCGGGCAGTTTTGCACAGGAGATAAGCCTGAACTACAAAGCAGAACTCCGACTGAACTTGTGCTATGCTTGGGATAAAGCAATCTTTCAGCAGCAAAGTTGCAACACAGAAAAATCTCAACACTGACATGGAATGATCAATATCCTATGGAATGAAACCTCAGAAGAATCAGGCATTTTAAAGCAGAGCTGAAAGATTAAGATGAATTCTCTTTTTTTTTTTTTTTTTTTCCCCTGGGCCTTTGAGCTGAGCTAGGATGTTCCTGAACATCCTTAATACATAGAGCTCCCAATTAATTACAGGCTCTTTTTCCAATAAACAAGGAAGATCTCTGCAGCTCTGAGCCCACCCTGATTTTATGCAAGTTCTAACTCTAGCAATGTGACACCAAGCATAAGGTAGGTCCAGCTGCCCCCTCCCCTTCTCCTGCAGAGTTCCTCCCTTCTTCTCCTCCCTCCTGCAATACGAGGCTGTTTCCACACTCTGCAGAGGAGCCTGCCCACTGCCACCAGCTCTAAGGGAGCAGAGCAGCAGAACCCAAACAGGGCCTCCAGTGCTGGCTTCCAGTTGCACCTCCAAGCCAGGGTCAGACCAGTATCTCCCACAACAGCAGCATCAAGTGATCCTGAGAATTTGGGACTTGCACCTGGAAGCAGTATTACAGAAGCACTCAAGCATCAAAAACCTGCTAGGATCATCATAGCTACTTAGATGGCATTTTTCTGAAAAAACACTTGGATAACCAATGGTAGCTAAACCTGCACCATGTTAATTTATTTTCGGTGTAGATTAAGAGTTTGGAAGAGGAATTTAACAAAATAAGCTTTCTTTGGTAGCTTTGAAGAAATCACAATGCATTAATCATATTGCCATGTATTCTGGTTTGGATATTATGAACTGTGAGATCACAAAACGTGTTACTAATCTGAATTTCATCTCCAGCGGTGGTTTCAAACATCATATTATGCATTTTTGTGCCAAATAATGCCATTTGTCAATAATGGATCTCTTGCTCCTGATACCATCTTTCCACCAGATGTCACACTTCCCCTTTACCTGGTAACTCCAAACCTCTCACTATAACCCTGTACACAGATGCATTTGTTCTTTTGCTGACCATTTCCACACTCTATCCTGAATTCAATATTAGCCCTTCTATTTGATTTGCAGTAGCAACACTGCATTAAACACCAAAACATACAACTTGTGCAGCTAAGTTCAAGACCTCATCTATGTACTGGCTCTTATGCTGTCCTAAACAGTAAAAAAATCTACATTGCTCTGTTACAGTCCAAACCCCACACATTTGTATATATTGGGTTATTTAACAGGTTATTTAAAATGACAAAAATTCCTTTCCTAATGCCGATTTATAAACAGGATCATTCTTCAGGATCTCATTTTTCAGGCCTCTCAACACTCTAGATTAACAAGAGGAAAAAAAAGCCATTCACATGCACAAAACAGAAGCATTGCTTTCAAACCCAAATGCCTAAGTTCCAGCACTAAATAAGTGTTTTATGATACAATTTAACACATGAAAAATTGGGAGGTTCAAATCAGTAATATTTTAAGCATAAGAGCAATGTTTGATCCAGCCCTGCCACCTTCTGATGGTTTGTTTTACTTTCCTGTTTCTAACTGCTGTGTCAGAAGTAGCCCCTTAGCATTAGCTGTCTTGAGAGTCTGCAGTCATCCTCCCATTTTGATAAATGCAGTGTTAATATATTATTCTAGAAAATAATCCATGGAAAGCTACAATTTTGAAGACAGCATTACCTCAGCTTCAGAGTATGCTACCACGCTAGACTGCAATGGTTTAGCTTATAGATTTATATAATTCCTATCCTGTCCTTTGACAATGACCTATTTTTAGACACACATCACACTGAGTGGGTATGTCACTTGATAGAATACCATCCTGAAGATTCAAGTCTGTCATAAATAAATATCTAAGACAAACTGGTACATATAAGTTGCCTGTGAGACCTGCTTTCAAGTCCATTCCAGAATGCAGTGAATGAAAATCATTTCAAATGAATGTCTGCTGGTCTCTGCCATCTTTCTTCTCTGAGAATTGCACATCACAACACAGTTGAGCATTTCCAAACAGACAGCTCTAAGAAAGGACTGAGGAAGACAGAAAGGAAACCTTCCATTTACCAGGTGCAACCCTTTTCCAGCTCTTCCTATTGCTGCCTCTTAGTGGGGAAGGTCTCTACTGAGACTCAGCTGCTATGTCTATTCTGCAGAAGGAAAAACTACTTAATTAGAAAAACAAATAAACAATAGCAAGACAACTTGCAATAAGTATTATTCTGAGGAGACAGCAGTTGGGTTTGGGGGGATTTACTGTTGATATTTTTGTTGGTTTTTAACTCCACCTAGGAAATATTGCCTAGCAACAATGGGAGAACCCTTCTAACAAAATGAATCATGCAGGTATTGGCTGTTTATTCCCATGAAGGGCTGTGTTTCCACCCTGTCAAATGACATCAAGGCCATGTTGCCAGAGGCATTGGGAGTTTTGACCTCTAAAAGGCAATTTTCTCACTGTCTGCTCAGAATTGTAACATTTTTCATATTGAAGGCTTTTATATCATATCTTGTAGGTTTCAGATCTATAAATAACATACTAAAATTCTCCAACACCACAAAGCACAGCTATTATCTCTACCTATTAACACTGTAAACATTAAGTATCACAAAGTTAGCACTCTATTAGCATAACTATCAGGCACCAACAAAACAGGAAAAAAAAAAGAAAAATAAAGAGGGAAAAGGAAAAAAAGAAAAAAAGGAAGCAAACCACATTAAGTTGCATGACCAAATTTAATGAAATGAACAGTGGCCAGAACTTGGTTCATAAAAGTTGTGAATTTCAGAAAGTATCTACTAGTTCACATATACCCATGCAAGATTAACTTTGGGTTTCCTTGCCCAAGTATAGTCCTCCCTTAATTTCTTAATGGAGCAATTACAAAGAAGAGTTTTAGGTTACAGGCTGGACTAACAGCATGTAAACAGAAAAGCTAAGACCTATTATTTGCATAGAATGCAGAAGTATAAGTCTCACCAATAAATGGGCATGTGCAGTGTGTGTGTCCCCTCCCAAATTAATTCTTATTAAAGGCTTCCTTTATTTTAATTGCAGCAGTTCTACTAAAAGCAGAGTGAGCCAGTTAGCTTTGGTCCTAAAATTACTGCTTTCTTGGTTGCTCTGGAAAGGATGAAATGCAGCTTGTGACAACTAGCTGCATTTATCCAACAGCATTTATCCAACAAACATAGTTAACAACAGCCTTGTACACCAACATTATGTTTTTCAAATAAGGAGACAATGAGAAGCCCCACAACAGTACAAGCCTGTTCTGCTACTTGCACTGTTCAATACCATCAGGGGGGTTGTTTGTTTGTTTTTGCCCACCTTAAAAGAGAGATCAAATCTTTAAGAGAATCAGCATTTGCAAGTCGTGGAAGGGGGAGCAGGTTGTCCCTGAGAACACCTGTGTTTTCACAAAATTATTCTGTCTTGGGGGGTGATGGTTGAATAAAAACTCACCACGAGCCAGCAGTGAGTGCTCACAGCCCACAAAGCCAAGAGAACCGTGAGCTGCACCCAGAGGAGCGTGGCCACAAGGTCAAAGGAGGTGATTCTCCCCTCCTACTCTGCTCTTGTGAGACCCCACCAGCAGTGCTACACACAGTTCAGTTCCCAACACAAGGACATGGAACTGTTGCAGCAAGTCCAGAGGATTGGGGCACGTCCCCTATGAAGACAAGTTGAGAAAGCTGGGGCTGTTCAGCCCAGAGAGGAGAAGGTTCTTCTGTGTGGAGACCTCACAGCAACTTCCAGGGTCTGAAGGGGCTGCAGGGAGGACACTTCATCAGGACATGGAGTGGTAGGACAGGATAGTTACAGACAGACTCAGTATTAGGAAGAATTTTCTCACTGTGAGGCTGGTGAGACACTGGAACAGGCTGCAGATTCCCCATCCCTGGAAGTGTCCAAGGCCAGTTTGTACCAGGCCTTGAGGGACCTGGTCTAGTGGAAGATGTGCTGCCCATGGCAGGGTGTTGGGACCAGGTGATTTTTAAGGTGCCTTCCAATCCCTTAACATTGTGTCATTCTGTGATTCTCTCAAGCTTTTAAAAAAAAATATTCTATACAGCTTACAGAAATCAAAGCTCTACATACCAAAACAAGTACTTCAGGTGCATTCTTCAGACTGAAGATTTTAGACTACACAAGTAGATGGTCAAGAAATTATATTCCTAGGACATCAAATCAGCTTCCACAATGACAGACAATCAGCAAAATAATGAGGTGTGAAATGAGGTAGAAGCACTCTTAGTGGGCTGGGTTTTATAAACAATCATACCTGTCCTCAAAATAATAGGAAGTAATATTGAATGGTTAATATTGAATGGTTAAGTAATAATTTTCTTCAAAAATGTTCAAAAAAGATCATGCTTTGCTTCCAAAGATAAGCTACATATTGGCAATCTTTCTCAGATATCTGTACTTTGGAACTTTATGTTCTTCAACAATGTGATTTTTTAAAAAATTATTGAAGTATAAAGGCTCAAGACAAATAATTGGTTAGAACTTTTTTATATAAAAGCAAAATATTAAAGTGCTTATTGTCCTATTCAATGTATATACTCACAACATTTTCTAAGAACTGACTCCTATACTGTGTATTTTCTATCCTGGAAATGCAGTATAGCTCTTAATCAACCACATTACTACTCTATTATTTTCTATAGACCACAAAGAAACAGTAACACAATTTCTGTTTCAAACACTTGACTTAAACACCTATGTCTGGGAAGTCAAATGTCTGCAGTGTTGGCACCCTACTCCTTGGAGAGAAAAAAAAAATTAAAAAAGAAAGAAAATTTCAAAAAACCCCAGAGTTGAGACAAGCTTACCATGCTCTGCAATGCAGTGTGAAACTCCAGAGCTTATGTGGAGCTCTATGGCCAGATTTATTCACCCATACTGAATCCAGCTTCTGTATCATCTTCTTTCAGTTTGGCTTGTTGAGAGAGACATTCTCCCTTGTTAGCAGTCTCAAAAAGAAATTAACTCCAAAATAAACACACGCAAACACAGACTTGTACATAGAAATCAGGTATTTTTCATCAGGTATTTGCCTGAACCTCCTTACTGTAAGCAAAGCAGACACATCCTCACTACAAGTATGTGTTTAAGTGTATGGTTGATACTGAGTTTATAAAAAGTATATAGGCAAAGAGAACACGTATTAGACACTTCCACATGTACCTAAAAACAAACAAACAACAGGGGTGGAGAGGGGTAAGCTTGCTATAAAATAAAACCAGAATCTAAGACATATCGTCTTATCATTTCTCCTGAGGACTCATAACTTTATCCCAGCACAAATCTCCCTGGAGGTGTGTAAGTGTGCTCCAGGCTGCAGCCCCAGAACCAAGTGCTCTCGGAAGAGCAGGCAGCCCACAGCCCGAGCAAGGCCGGCCGCAGGACAGCCCCGGGATCTGCGGAGGTGCTCCGCTACGGGCACGGAGAAAAGCAGGTGTCAGTGCCACCGACAGGACAGCAAGCCCCGAACATCCCATCAGGAAGGGCAGGGAAAAGAGCTCTGCAGGAAATTAGCGAAACTACTGCCCTAACTGCACAAATATTGGGTATTTCTTCTGTGGTACGGCCACAACAGCAGAGTTAAGTGCAACACAGGACCTAGGCAGATTTATAAGTAAATTTTAATTAACTGAACCCTAGAATATACCTTTGTTGCGACAATACTCCTGAGAGCCCGGTAACACAGATTAGGCTACCACACAGGCATTAATTAGAAACAACAGCACTCGGCGCCTCTCGGAGGGCCGCGCTCCCCGGCAGATCCCGCGGCCCGTGCCGCTCCCGCCGGGAGCTGCAGGGAGCCGGGGTGGCCCTGCGGCCCCGGGCACCGCTGCCCGGGGGGGTCACAGGCCGGCACTCCCTGTGCGCTGCCACGGCTCCGATGGGCCTCGCAAGGCGCTGGATCCCCACCCAGAGGGTCCCGCTCAGCCCGCGGGGCTGCTCGGCACTGCTGGCCCCCAGAGGGGCCCCGCAGCGCCGGGCGCATCGCCCAGCCCGGGGCGCCGCTCCCCTCCAGCCCCCTCAGCCCTCGGGCAGCCGCCCGGCTCCGCGGCAGCGGCGGGAGCGGGGCCGGGGCGG
>VYXF01006045.1:162-19940 GCA_013397295.1 Polioptila caerulea | reverse complement strand
GGCTCTGGCGGCAGACCCGGCGGTCGCCGTCCCTGCTCCCACAGACAAAGGTAATTGCCCAGTCTGGCCGTGCCCCTCCGGCAGCGCCGGGCGCAGCCTGCGGACGCAGACGCTGCCCTGGAGTCACGGCAGCGCCGGGGGAACTTCTGGCCCGCGGTGCCGAGCATGGGGCGATCGGGGGCTGCAGTGGGTAGGTTTAGCCCTCGTGGGTCTGCTGCTACAGAAATGAAGGTCCCTGGGGAGGAAGAGCAGCTTCCCCGAGGCTCCAGCCGCCCGGCGCTGCCGGGGGGTGCAGCCGGGCCCGGGTGCTGCGGCTCCCCGGGAGAGCGGCTCCATGGCAGGTCCGTAAACCTGCCGTCTTCATTTCGCCTCCTAAATGTGCATGAAGGAATTAAACTGCGCGAGTGAATAACAGCATTAGTTTCAATTAATTTTTATCCTGGCAACAATAAACTTTAGAAACAAAGCGCTTTTACATCCTTAATTAGTCTTGCTTCCCATCTGTAGTCTTTTAAGTGCCTGCTCCTTGATTTAACTTTGTCCCTCCTTCAGAGCCGCCTCCTTTTTTATTATTTTCCTTTTTTTTTTTTTGTTCCCCCTTCCAGACTGCTGCCTGTTTCTTTCCTGCAACCTTTCACCTCCCTTGTCCCTCCTATCTGTCTGCTCTGCTCTGTGCAGTTTATTTCTCCTGTATTTTCCCAACATCAACAGCAGTATTGGTTACCATGGCCCCAAGCTATGTGCAGAGGTGGGAAAGCTTCATCCGCCCAAAACTTCTTACACTTTTGAAGTCTTTCTTTTAGTAGGATCTGAAATGTATCATCTAGAGTGTGTATTAAATGAACAGTATTCCTGAAGGCTTTAGAGCAAGAAAGGCAACACCCTGGAAAATTCTGCAGTCTTTCAGCATTCTCTGCCCTAGGGTTATAGCCCTGGGCACGGAGCTGAATGGAGCTCTTACAACTGCCTTCTGTTTACCTTTTATGGTTAAAATAACAGCTTAGCAAAGAAGCAACTTCATGGAGAAACGATTCAGTGAAATCATCTCAAGCTGTAGCAGCATAGCTAGTTTAATCACCCCTAGAGAGCTGAACAACTGTGAGCACAATGGGACACAAAATCATTTTGTGTGTAAATGAGCATGGCATTGTGATTATTTCACTTTGCATGGGCAAATAGTTTTTACAAGCAGTTAGCTTAGGAAGGCAGAAAAAGATAAGCTGGCTCTGAAAGATCTTGGTGTGTAATGTTTGAAAAACTAAATATTCACATAATTTGGGAATCAGGCTCTATTGATTTTGCCTTCAGCAGGTTCCTGTGTTACTTATTAGAGCAGGGTTATTGCCTGTGCCACTAGTTGGGGTGCTGTATCCTGTTGTAGGCAGCTAAAGAGCAAGGATTATTTTACATGGTTTAATAAATGAAGTTTGTTAGTGTTTCTGTGATATTTACCCTTAAGGTTTTAATTTTCTCATCCATATTAGAAAATATGTGCATAAAGACTTTCACTGGATAAATACATTTAGGATTTTGCTTTGTGCATAAAATAAGTACATTACTCAGTGTGATGAATTTTTGCTGTGTGTTACATTAAGAGGAAGGAGTCATTAGAAATAGGGTTACGGTACCTTAAGAAACAGGGGGTATTTTTTTTTTTTTGAGCAATAGTGCCCTTTATGTAGTGCTTAGCAGTTGTGCCTCTTGATGATTTGCTTATACAGAAATGATTGAATTCCACAATTTTAATAAAAATCTAGGATTCGTTTTTTTAATATGAATCCTCTCCAGCCAGTGTTTTAATTCCCCTTCTCTTCCTCTTCCCCCAAAAGCCAGTGGCACCCTCAGTAAGTATGAAAAGCCATAAAAGTTTGAGAACTATTTTAGCTTTCCAGTGATTTTCTATAATTAAGTGTTTTTTCAACACATGCTCTAGCTGAGAAATGCCAAAAGCAGAGGATTGTTCAAAAGGTCCCTCCAGTGAATAGTATAAATTAAATATCTACTGTGTGAGTATGGCCTCCCTGAGAATCTCAGTCTTTACAGATCAAGGAATTTACTGGTATACTAACATTAAACAAAATCCTAAGATAGCAGCAGTGTTTAAATATGCACAAATAGATTCATATCACTTGATCTTTAGCTATCTGTGCATATTTTAAAATTGATGTCTGTATTTCAAGACAAATGGTTAAATGCAAGACACATTTACAGAGGACTGGAAGTCCTTTGATTTCATTTGGAAATTGTAACAAGGGGTGCAGATGAGCCCTAATTAGACTCTTGTTCTGTGAAACTGCATGAGATTTATTTCTAAGGCAGCCCTGTACCGTGCAAGGTCTGTACCTTTATCATTAGTGGTAATGGTTGGGTCTGAACAAAGACAGGGTTGACATTGAGCCTGGATCTTCTGACCCTTTCATTTAAGTGAAGGAGTAGAGACTGAACATGAGTTTACAGTGCTCTTTGGTGAGAATAAAACCAGCAACCTTCATCTGTGTTGGCAGACAGATTAGTAAACACGTTGCTAAAATACTGTAGGTACTTACATACTAAGTTGTTTTTTAGAGTTAGTTGCTTTATTTATGCTATATGACATATTTACTGAAGGTTTGCCACAACAAGCTCTTGTGGGAAACAAGAAAGCAACATCTTCAGTCATGAAAGGATTCAGTCACTTTCCTTGAAGGTGGTGCTGTAGTGAAAATGTTAATGCCCAATTTCGCATCGGCTGACACAGAAGTCCTAGGACAGAGTTGGCATTTGCATCGTGTTCAGTGCAGATGTCCATGCAGCCTCTGAAGAGACAAGGATGTGGATTCATAATGGGGTGATGTATTTCTGTGCTGTAGATGCGAGAAATTCTTAGGAGCTAACCAGGATGAAATACAGTAAATGGAGATGTTTGTGATGACTTTGTGAAGCTGTTCAGATGCGTTAAGATTTTTCAATCCCTTTCTCTATAGCTTGGAAATTATTTTACAAAGAGTGTTGCTAATTTATGTTCATCAAGTGGCGTAGTCAGGCGTCTTGTGCAAAATACTGCTAAGAGAAAGGCAAGACCAACTTTAGATTTCTAAGAAACATTGTCAAAGTAATGAGGGAGAAATAGAAATTCACTTTGCAGTGCTGCATGTAAAGTGCTTGTCAGATGCAAGGAAGAGCCTGGGTGCTTGGTAGCATGCTTGAATTACAAAATACCAGGAAAATTAGATTATGTTCAGAAATGTCTTCAACTATAATGTTTTGCATGTGTTACTTTCCCCATAAGGGAACGGATGTACATTTTCTTAAACTTTTCTAAAAGGTTTTTTTTTCTGTTTGACCTGTGTGCCGTCTGCGCCGATTGAACTGAAATCAGCTTGGAGACACAACGTTTCATGCAGAATAAGCTGTGCTTTTCTTAAGGAGAGAATTGAGGAATTTTCTTTCGCTTGGTTGTCCTGTTCATTTTAGAGATATTTCAGTATTTTTAACTTTGATTTTGCTGAAAATTTCTTCATTCAATTCAGTAATTTTGCTGATTTTCCAATATTTTTAGGGCAGGAAACATTAGGTGGATTGTGGAATTTATAATTCCACATGCTAGATTATACAGTACTTTCTTGTCCTGAAAGCATGGGTCAGTTTATTTATCTTTCTGTTTTCACTGCTTCCAGGTATTAATTGCTTTGAGTTTGGAAGCTTTTTAGTTGTTTAGGTCTAATATTAAGCTTAACTGAAAATTATCCATTTATTTCACAATTATTTAAAGTAAGCCAGAAAATTGATCTAAGTTTAGTGAAATTTACTACATATATAAACTAAATGCCTTAGGTACTGAGGAAGTCACTAATTTAGAGGTGTCTTGTTACTGAGACAAACTTGCAAAACCCCCCGAATCCCAATTCACAAATTGGTTATTCGTTTGTCAGGAGATATTTCACATCTAACACATAAGCCCACGACCTTTAATTAGAATTTTGCAGTTTGTTTTATGCCCCTTGAGGCTGACACCTTGAAAATTTTTTTCTTGATTTCTTATTGCTAATAAGCATCTTTCTCTTCCCCTCTGGTACTTAGAAGAAAATGATGCAAATACGCTTAATTACAGTGGTGGCAATAATTTGTTAGCTGAATATGTGATCAGGCAGATGCAAAAATGATCTGATTAGATCTGTGATCACGCTGGAAAGGAAGGTAGCACACTGCTACATTTAAGAGAAACTGTTCTTTTTGCCTCCCCCTTGCAGGAGGGAAGAAGCATGTCCCGTCTGTCTCTAACACGGTCCCCGGTTTCTCCTCTGGCTGCTCAAGGAATTCCTCTCCCAGCTCAACTCACCAAGTCCAACGCTCCCGTGCACATCGATGTAGGAGGACACATGTACACCAGCAGCCTTGCTACCCTGACAAAGTACCCAGACTCCAGGTAAGACCTTGGTGTTGCCAGGCTCGCTGCCTGCTTCTGTGCGCTGCGTGTACCTGTGAGGGATATTTCAGTGCGAACTACGATTTATTATATATTCACCACTTATGAATAATTCACTTTCTGATTTATACAGTAACTTCGCTGGGGTTCTGCAGAAAAAAGGCCTGTACAATTTATATATTATTTAGAGAGTCTATTCATTTTCTCTCTCAACGTCTTCTGCGCTCTGCTGGTACGTCTGAAGCACCTGTTGGTGGCTGCCCTAGATTATTTCCAACTGTACCAGGGAACTTGTTTCTTTCAGGTTTAGGGGAAAAATTGAGGTTTTTTTTCCTCAAGGAGAAAGAATGATTCTACTACTGTGGGACTAATGGATGCTTCTGTTGGCCAGCCAGAATCCTGGCCTCACTGGTGGCTGTGTGCCTCAGCAGTCAGTTCCTTTGGGCAGTGCCTGGCTCACCCACTCTGGCTGCTGCAGCTGCAGACTGGATTAAATTCCTGTGTGTTTAAATGTAGTGCCTTGTGCTGGACAGGTTGGTGACATGTCTGGCAATATTTATATAGATCTAGCCAGTGTTGTCTCAGAATAGACTCCAGATATGCCAAATTAGGAATAGATGTGGCGTGAGATTATATTTGGGTATGACATGGAGGCTCTTTATTGTTTGCCTGGCTGCCAGTCCTGCAGGGTGCTGGGCACCATGAGGGATGGGGGAGCCTGGGCAGTGTGGAAGGTGCTGCTCTGTGAGGGGTTAAAGCACATCCACGGGGGCAGGATGTTGAGAGGTGCCTGATTTTGATGTACAGTTACGGTGTGTAAACGAATTCAGCTTTTTATTCTTGAGGCTGCTCCCGGTCCAGAGGAGTTGCAGAGGCTGAGGGTGAGTGTGAGTGCAGGGCAGGTGTGGCTGTGCTGAGCTGGGGTGCCCAGTGCACTGCTGGCTCCAAAGCAAGCCAAAGCCCAGATTTTGTCACCAGAGGTTTTGCTACCTGCATGGCCAGTCTTCTATAAGAGAGATTTTTTAATTTTTTTTTTCTTTTTTGGTATGACAACCAGTGTAAAGAGCTAGTTTCATCTGAAGATTTTTCTTTTAAAAGAACTGAGGGGTTTTGTAGATTTGGCAGGTTCCCAAACAGTAAATGACATTTATGGAGACACCTTGAAATGCCTCTAATATCATAAAGCATATGGCTGTGATTTCATTCCAAGGAAAGGGAGCTGCTGAAATTCTCTATGGAAACAAGCCCAATTATTAAAACACCTCTATTTTATGGTCAGACCAAAACAATGTAATTTTTTTGGACAGTGTCTGTTTAATAATGTCTTTCTGGTACTACTTTAATCATGGAGAAGAAATCTGTTTAGTGAAGAGAGATTTATATTGGAGAAACATACAAATGCTTCATAGTATTAAAAAATACAAGGCAGATTCAGCAGTTGTAATAGAGTGAAATATCTGTTTCCACATTTTAAAATATCGCTGCTATTTTTAAAATATGCCCCACATCAAACTTACTTAATAAAAGCTTCAGTTGTGGAAGCTTTGGGAGACTATACATAAATTTACAGATTTTATTTCAAGAAAATAGAGTACTGAACCAATTTTTTTTTTCTGCTTGATAAATAACAAAAGCATATTTCTTCAGATTCTGAAAGTACAGAACTGATCAGAGCGTACATGCTGCCTGATGTTTTGCTGTGTACTCCTGTCTTTTGTTTATGTTGCTATGTTATCTCAGAAGGCTTGGATGCTTTTTCAGCTGCTCAGACTTGCAGTTCTCACTGAAGTGAGAGCTTCCAGGATGAAACCTGTAGATGACATTATTTTTATAGCAAAAGATAACCCAGCATCCCGAGTAGGACGTATTGCTCGATTCATTATGAAACTGGGTGAAGGCTATATCTTATTATCTACTTTTTATTTTTTTATATTATTGTTTTTTCTGCAGTGCTGCGTAGTACAGTTGGTTGTAAGCCCCTCATTGAGCCTAGTCTGCTCTCATTCCTGGCTGAGGCAAAGTACTTGCAGTTATTCCCGTGGGGGAGGTTGCAGCTCCTGATGCTGCTTCCCTGCCCTGTTGTGTGTCTTCCATATGGCACAGCCTGGCTTTGCAGTGGTGTGGCTGGAAGAGGATTCCCGGGTCTCTCACGGGGCAGGAGGAAGGAGATAACTGTTCTGAGCAAAACATCTGGAAATAATGCCAGGGCACTGCTGGCTTCTGCTCAGAGGTAACACGTGTGGCCATATAGAGAGGCACGGCCACACTGATCCACTGGCAGAGCCCTCTGGGTTGTTTTGGACAGCGTGTGAAACTCTTGGTTTGAGTGTGGGTTGAAAAGCTTCAAATCCAAGAAGTCACACAAAATTGTAGATTGTATTTCAGCAAAAGATACAAGCTGAAACACTTTGCTAAATCTTAGCTGCAGTCACATAAAATAGTTTGTGCTCACTGAAATGGAAAACTGTGGGAGTAAACTTTCTTTTTATTTGTTTTACAATTTCTGTTGCTTTCCCTGTGCTCCCAGATCCCAAAGAGGTTTTAGTTTGTTGGCTTTTTAGCACATACTGTACTTGGATTTTTAAGGACACATGGATTCCCAATCCATGTGTATAAACACCACCCAGGTGTGCACACACAGAAACATCACGTGCTGGTGGAAAACAGGAAAAAATAAATCACCAAGTCGTGTTTAAACTTCCTCAGGATTTTGAGGAGGTCCAGTCCTGTTAGTCCTGAGCAAAGTCAGTCCCTGTTGATTTGAGTGAGGAGGAGCAGCTCCCAGCAGCAGGCCAGGTGAGGCACAGCAGGAGCAGGGAATGCCCAGTTCCTGCCCATACCTGCTCTGCAGTCAGTGCTCTGGTGTGACACAAATCACACCTGGCAGTGTGACACCTTCCTTAGTGCCATCTGAGGGCAGTGACTGTGCTCTGCCCGGCTCCAGTGTGTGTGTGCCTGGCTCTGGTTTGGGGAGGAAAAGGATCCTACTGGGGCAGTCTGACTCACCTTAGGGAATGGCTCTTAATGGGAAGGAGAGGCCAAATCTTGCATTTCAGAGGTCCTGCAGTTGTTTCAGAGCAGCTTTGACAAAGCCTTTGATTTTGTTTGTATTAGTGCAGCTGCTGTGATCAGAGCATTTGTCCATTGATTAAATTTGCATAAGTAAAGGGTGCCAGATTAGGCATTAAAGGGGGTAGATGTCCTCTTTCCCGTAAATTCTTATGGCCTACATAAATTCTCTTAAGAGGAGAAAACTTGAGCAGTGCACAGCTGGAGAAGAGGGTTAAACAGCCACTGACAAGGGTGGTTTCTGAGCCACTCACACTCAACTACTCTTGCACACCTTTCCAGTTGGCCATTTGAATTAAACCACTCCCAAGAAAAAAACCTTGGCCTGTCAGGGGGTGAAAGGCAAGGGAAATGAGAAACATAAGAAGAAATTGTGATCAACAACAGCATAATGATGGTGGTCTCAGAAATTACCTCACAAATAATATTATTTTATATATATACACCTACTTGTGGCCAATTTCCATGGATACCCAAAACTGTCGTTAAAGTTCACAAGCTTTGAAGGTACAAGGAGGTTGATGTTGTCTTATCTGGATCTGAAGCTCAATTTCAGTAGTTTGTTTTCAGCAAATTCTCCTACTTAAATTCCCAGTTCTTGTAGTTCTGAATTACAGGCTAAAAAAATCCAAACAAAGAAACAAAAAAAAAATCTCTTGAATTCTAGCAACTCTTAACCATCAGCATCTTATTTCTATAATAACTGGCTAAGTAGAGAAATTATTCATCTTTGTAGCATTTGCTGTGGAAATTTCATTCCTGTTTTCACCCAGAGGACCTCTAAAGCAGCCCCTTCACACGTTGACACTTAAATGTGGATTTATATGACAGAGTGTAAAGGCTGCAAAACCTCTAGCACATCTACAAAGTGAGTTGCAAATTGTATTTATCCAACGGAGTGGGACAACTTTTACATTTAGAAAACCAACCTGCACCAAAAGTCCAAGCTCCTTACATGCAGTCAGGAATACCCAAAGGCATTGCTGGATCCCCCAGTCTAGTTCCCACTGAACTCTGGCAGACATCTCATTGACTTCAAGCAGAAAAGTCGAACCTCCAAGTCCCTGTAGACCACAGCGAGCCCTAGCTTCTTGATTTCACTGGAAATTTTGATACTGCTTTGAATTTTTGTTAGAAAGCAGAACAAGATTTTTCGTCAAAAGCCTGTCCTGAGTGGTGTTTTTATCTCAGAGAATTGCTGTGAGCTCTCTCTGAGTTGTTCTGCTGTATGAGGTAAATATATTTGCCTTCCATAGTAAAGTATGTAAGTATATAGATTTACCTTCCTTGGATACTTTGTGTTTGTGTCTCACCCTCTGTTAAAGATACTGCCCGAGCTCGTGCTTTCTGTGGCATTCCTGGTGACAAAGGGGAGCAGGAATGATTTCCATGTGAGAACAGTGTGGGTGCTCAGAGCCCAGAGAGCCTCCCTGATGGTTTGCAGCCCTTGGGGTTTGGGATTTCTGCTCCCAGCCTTTCCCCTGGGCAGGATGGAGCTCCCTGGCCCTGTGCCCCTCCTGATCTCAGCTCTTGGGCAGTGGGCACTGCCACCCCATCTCTGGAGCCTGTGCCCTCCAAGGAAAACCAGCACAGGTTTTATTATTTGTTTCAGGAACTATTGACCTCTCTACATGACAGTAGTTTTCCAGGCATACCCTGCCTCCCTTTCCTCTGAACCCATGTCCCCTAAAGCATGTGCCTTCTCCTCTGAGTGTTTCTTATCAAAACACATTGTCATTCTTCTGACCCACCCTTAGACAAGCTCTCCTACCAAGTGCCCTGACTCTAGCTGCTCTCTCCGTATCTGGGTTTTAATTCACCTGCCTTTTCCTCCAGCACCTCCATCTCTGGTTGTTGGAGCTCAGTACAGACACCTGAGATCTGCTTCTCCCTGCTCTTCAGCAGCCACACCAGCCTGGACTGAGTTCAGGGAATTATCTGCTCCAAGTTTGAGGACCCTCTGTTTTCCCTGATGGAATGTGATTACTGGCCCTGTGCAGCTGCATGCAGTGGTTTCACAGCTCAGACACACCTACTCAGATCTACAAGACATATTTTCCACACCATCATTTACATGAAGAGCTCTTTACTGGGCCCCACTCTGCACTTCTTGGGAGGGAGCAGGGAAGTTCTTAATTTGGATGTATTTAGGATATATTATTCTGTGGATTTAGCAGAGCTGAGGACATCTCGTGTATCTCACTCGTGTATCCAGTGTCAGTCTTACAATAATTTATTTGCTAATTTTCCATCAAATCTGTGTATTACTGAGGTTACTGCCTGAAGACAATGTCCAATTAGCAAATTTTGTCACTTACCCCATGCTGGCAGTTAGGGTGTAAATCAGTGATTAAACAAGGCCTCTGCTCAAGACAGGTTAAGTGGGGTGGAGGCCGGATCTGTTCCTAAGCAGCAAGTGTTGGTGGCTGTGGAAGCACAGCACAGCTGAGGGGAGGATCCCCATCTGGAGCACTGTTGGTTCTCCTGGGCCAGCCCGTGCTGCTGCAGTCCTGCACCAGTGCAGTGCCACTCATGCTCCCTCAGGTGTCTCCTGGATCCCTCCATGCCCCTGTCACTCCGTGCTGCTCACCCACCCACCCAGCCTGCAGTGTGCAGGGTCCGCTCCCTCTTCAGTCCCTCCCTCACCCCCTGACGCTCTCTCAGGCCCAGTGAGGGCCACAGGGGCACATTGCAGCCTCTGGAAGGCACCACTGTTCCCCCCAGGGCAGCTGTGAGTGCCCTGTTTGCGGGGTGACACCGGGCCCTGGCAGTGCCAGCCTGGGAGCCACGTGTTCCCCAAAGGCAGAGTCGGATCCAGCGCCCCACGCTCCAGCAAAGCGCTGCAGAATGTGCCTGCATGTCAGCTGCAGCACAAAGCTCATTAATTTTAATTGCTGTTGTGAACTTAACCCACACACAGACTTTTAAGCAAAGCACCTGAAGAGGCAGGAGAAGTATTTTCCCTGCACGTTAAGAAGCTCTGAGGGGCAGATTCTGGGCAGGGTGCAGGAGCAGTGCTGTGGCAGCTCTGCAGCGAGGGGTGAGCCTGCCAGGGCTCCCCAGGCTCTGCCCTCTGTCAGGCAATTGGGTGTGTGCTGCAGATGAGAACAAGTGAAGGAGCCAAAACCCAGAGGTTTTGGTTATATGCAGTGCTTTTTCTGAATTAACATATGAATTCTTATAGAGATTAACATAGTTTTTGGATTCATATCATGCACTTGAGATTCAGAGATAAATCTTTTGAGCTTTTCTTATCTGATCATTGAGCAGATATCTCTCTGGTTTCTAAGGGAACTTTGACCAGCAGAATCCATAAGATAAAAACCCAAAGGAAGGCCTTTCCCCCTTTGCATCCTCTGTTTCCCCCCAGTGTGCCTGTGGATGTTGCACTTAGTAAAGCAGGAGTTGGAGCAAGCAATGGTCTCCCTTTGCTTTATCAGGTGGTGTAAGCTGAACCTGTCCCCTCTGCAGAGCTAGTTCATTACAGGTGCTACATGGCCAAGGTCACACAAGTCCTTGCAGCACTTTGGTAAGCTCTGGGAAGGGTGTGAAGTGTTTGTTCCTGCAGACATGGTGTCCTACAGCACTGTGTGTTGCTGCCTGGACACATCCAGCCCAGCTCCAGGACACATCCTGCAGCAGGGGGAGGACTGACCAGAGCTGCTACAGCTTGAGCTGCACCCGTCCCAGGTGCCAGAAGAGGAGTACAAGGCCTCGTCTCTATGGAAAATAAAAACAGTCTGTAATAGGGATGTGTTTACAGCTAGGAATCATGCTGTGAAATACCCTGTCTGTATTGGCACTGACTGGACACAGTCCTGGATGCAGTGTCTGTCAGAGCCCATGGAGGAAGCACTCTGTGGCAGAAGGTTGCCACGTGTTCCCTGTGTTGCTGCACAGCTGGAGCTGTAGCTTTGGTGGTAAAGGAGAATAATCCCTGTAACCCTAACCCCGCATCCCATTGATTTAGGGAGATGGGAAGGAAGAAATTTATATGAAAACTGATTCTTCAGACCTGTTTGTGTGTACCTCTCCAGGAGCTCCTACTAACTGGGGTGTAGGGAGCCAGAGCAGAGCTGAGCTGTCTGCTGTGATAAAGGTGTTTACTCCTTCCTGGACTTGATAACCACTGCCTTGCCCAGCACAGCCACTGACTGGGAGCTGCCCACAGGCTCTGGGGAGGAAAGCAGAGTTTAGCCTTTGGGAGTGCAAATCTTACTGTAATTGGGTGCTGAGATTGGGTCCTGTCGATGAATGAATTATTTGTGTGTTTACTTGGAAAAGTTGAAATGTTCCAGAAAATACTGCCTAGCTGGTCTCTGATGAACATTTTTTCAGAAAATATTTTTTCTCTCTACATTTGCAGCCTGAGTTGTGCGGAGTTCTAGGCATGAGTGGGTATTACAGTGACTGGGAAGGGGCTGTCTGCTCCTTATGTGGAGGAGCAGACAGCAAATCAGCACTCAGGTGACTGAGAGCAATCACATGGCTGTGGTGCTGTGCCCAGCACAGGTTGTTCAAACCCCCTGAATGTGAGAAGATTGCACAGACCTACCCAGACAGCAGCTTCCTTGCCCCAGCTAGTCAAAGGGAAGAGCAGGCCTGTCCATGCAGCTGGTGCAGCCAGGCTGTGGGCAGGAGGGATGGCACTTGTGGCCCATGAGGGCTCTGCAAAAGATGAACATTGGATGGTGGGTCTGGTACCTTTGGTGCTGACCTCCCCTGACCTTGCCGTGTCTTCTGCTCTTCCCTTTCATGTTCTGCAGTGGTAACATGACTGTAGCTGAGTTACACTTACCACGTTAGTAATTCCCACCCTTCCTGCTTACAACAAGCTGAAGACTAGTCTGGTTTACTAAAACAAAGAGAAGCCAGCAGATATGGAGACCAAAATTTCAATTTTTTTTTTCTTTTTTTTTTCATTTAGCACTCTGTATTTATCTCAGTTTCTTGTTGGTCATTTGTCATTTCTTTTGCTGCTACTTTTACTTACCACTTACCTGACAGTGCACTTTGGTACCAGCAGCATAATTCAGGTATTTTTCAGCAGTCAGTTTGAGGATGGTAAGAGGAAAAGCATTAGTGTATTTTGAGAAACCACTCCCACAGGATGCTGTGGAAGTAACTGCTTCATTTTAATTGCTGCAAGTGGAGGCTCTTGCCTGCTCAACAGTGAGTTGTAAAGTACTGTAAAGATGCTATACTGTGAAATGCAGCATCTGTACACTTAAAACAAAGGGGGATCTCCTGTATTGATTGCTGCTTCATGTGCTGTGCATCCAGCTCCCCCATGGTGTGCAGAGGAGTTATGTAAAGACTCAGGTTCAGTAGCTTTGTGCTGGAAATGGTGTCCCCAGGTCACAGCTCACCACTGCACCACTGGAGCTGACGAGGCGTTGCCCCTTCATAGCTGCTCTTGGAACACACATCACTGGTGTTTGTCTTTTCATTCATAAACTTCTGATTTATAAAGACCCTGCAATGGCAAGTAGGCCTAGTCTGCTTAGGGGGATATTTCATGAGCTGCTTAGGAAGTTTATAAAACAGACTCCCTAGATTATGAAGCAAGGGGGTATCTGTTTTGTAAGGAACACGTTATGAAATGAATTTGTCTCTAGGCCTAACTTAATTATTTTAATGATCCCACTGGTGGTTGTTGTAGGTGTCGTTCTGTGTGCATATTGTGACCTACATGCTTGTGATCATTTGTGAAATCTAAGGATTTAAAAATACACTGGACCTTACTATTTCCTTGCCTCCTTCCACTGAAATAAATGGAGGTGGTATGGATATTGGTATGTTGGGCCAGGTCTCTCTTCCAGTGAAATCAATGAGAATTTTACTGTAAGCTTAAATGAAAACAAAACGAGCCCTATTGTTTTAGAAAATGAGCCTGATAGCAGACCTGGCCAAAATAACCCTTAGTGGAACCCTTTTGTCCTCTGTGGAGCTACCCCAGGGGTCAGGCTGGTGTGCTGCAAGGTGAGGAGTTAGCAGAGCCTGAGCACTGCAGTCAGCTGCTGCTGCTGGGTGTCCACAGTGCTGGGTGCCAAAGACTTCTGAGGGTGTAAAACCAACAGTCCAATGAACACAAAGTGTCCTGCCCTTAGGGGTGCATGCACAAACCTCTCCTGGCCTTCCCAAAGACATGGCTCTGCTGGTTTTGAAGGAGTTCCTTTAAATTTGTATCTGTATAACTGAAATCAGAATTAATCTATTCATGGGTTAATGCAATCTTTAAGAACAAAGTGCATATTTAAATAGCAGAAATATGCAGGCATGCAAACACAGGATTCATGTGTGAAAGCAGAAGGGAAGCTGGATATCTGGAGCACAGAGTAACAAGCTGGTGTGGAGGATGCCAGGCGGGAACTGATGCAGGCTGTGCCCTGCTCTGCTTTAACCCCATGAACTCTGCTAAATTTTTGTTATGCAAAATGTAATAAATTGATGAGCACAGCTAGGCCTTGCAGTACCTCAGCTTGTTCCCTTGTGCTGTCCTGACATTAAATGCATGGTGTGATGGCAGGGACAGGTATTGTCAGTCACTCTCATCGCTGCTGTAACTCCACTGACACAGAGTTACACCAGGCTGGTGGCTTTCCTAATCCAAATTTACAGCTGGGAGAAGCTGCAGAGCTGGAATGAAACTCCAGAGTTGTAAACTCCCTTCTGTGTGCTCTGCCCAAACTGCCTGCTCCTTCATCTCAGCTGCTGTGATTAGCATGTGCTTCATTCTTTTGATGCTTAAATATGAAATGACATCTGTTAAAACTTTACAGGGGTTTGTTCTTACCTGACTTGCTCTCACTTGAGACTCTGCCAGGCAGGACAGCTCTTAACTTCACAAGTGCACTTGGTTGTGTCCTTCCTGATGCAGGCACTGACCACTGCCTGTCTGCCAGAGGAATTTGGTGTTCACCTGGACTGTGTTAAATTGACTCTGCTGCAGTATGGTACGTGTTCAAAGGCTAAAATTGCTGCTTTTTTATCTGCTGAGGATCATACAAAGCAAAACCTGGGGGGAGTCCTGCCTGTGGATGCTGGGGAGTTATTATGCAGCATTTGCACTGTTCCTCTTGGTCACACTCAGAAGGGATCAGCTGGCAAGCCCTGGAAACTGAGATTTGCACCATAAAGCTGAAACACTGAGGGAATTTTTTTTTTCAGGGCAGGCTCCCGTTTCACCTCCCTCCTGAAGGAGTGCAGATGCTGCAGTGCTGCAGGTAATCCATTTAGATCTGGGAGACGCTTTGGCAGCAGCAAATCTCTCTCTTGAGGAAGTGGACAATGAAAACCAGGGACTCTCTTTAACCTCTTTGGTGTCATACTGTGTTAGGCCAACAATTTGTACCATTGCAATTTACACCAAAGGCTGCAGCTTTGGCACTTGGGGAATGTGATGTGCAGACTGCTGCCTGAACTGTGCCCTTGCCAAACTCACATGTCGGTCCGTGGGCAGATTTGACTTGTGGAACTCCATGGGAACCAGTACATGACAGTGGAGGAACTGGGTCCTCTGCTTGTGCCAGGGCTGTCTTGGAGGGAAGGATGGCTGAATTTTGGCCAGTAGTACGTAAGATTGCTGTTAAATGAGGAAAAAGATTCAACAACTGCTTTTTAGTCTTGCAGAGAGGGAATAATAAAGATTGGAGTTAATACAGGTTTCAAATACATTCCTTCTTTGTTTCACATCCAGTTGTATTCTATTTGTAGGCATGAGGGTTAAAATAGGGGCCTGCTTCTGCTTCCAATTAAATCAGAGGATGTTTTGGCCTTGACTTCACTGGAATCAGAATCAAACCCATGACCACAGTATTGTATTGTATTAAGAATGGATTTCTCACAGTCACATAAGAAAGGCAGGTTCAGCTTTTAGTGGCTCATCAGAATTCAACAGTTAACAGTTTACTTGTTACTTTGAAGTTTTTGATGAGCTGAATTTTGTGGGGTGGGTGTCCTCTGTGCAGCAGGTGTATTGCTGTCTCCTTTCTGGGTGTGGGTTCTTTCTCTGGAGCCCCTAGACAGGGGCTCCTTTTTTTGGGAACGTGGCTGTGGGGATGGGCTCTTCCCAGCAGACATGGTGGTGGTGCATTGCTTCCTGGCTGTCCCTGCTCTCTGGCTGCAGAAGTGAAAAACCTGGAAATTCCTCTTTGTTTCTGCTCATCTTCCAATGGCTCAGGCTCACCAGTAAAAGGCTTACTCAAATCTTTCTGCTTGGTGTGGCTCCATGGGCTTTGGGGGTTGTTTTCCCTTCGAAATAGCTTTTTAACAAGTTGTTCTTGATGTGTTCAGTTTCTTTAAATGAACAGCCAGGAAAAAACACTGGTTGCAGCTTAATCAAAAATTAGAATAAACAAGAGACTAAACATTATTTGTTCATCATTTGAAGCGTGATAATGAAATATGGATAGAGAGAGCTGGATGCAACTCCCCAATCACACACGTGCTTGTAGAGCAGTAGGAGCAGTGACAGCCTCCTGCAGTGCCTGCTCCAGAGCAGGTGCTGATGTGAGCTGTGCTGGAGGGGTGCAGTGCTGTACTGCAGCAGTTCTGCATTCTGGGACTGGGCAAAATGTGGAGGACACAAGGATGGGCTGCAGGAAAAGCAAATGGAGCAAGAATGTCAGACAAGCTGGGTTCTTTCCAAGTGATTGTCAGCAACAGGAGAGCTGTACCAGTTGAGTGGATCAGCACACCCAGGAAATGTCCGAGCAGCAGGGGCAGCTGCTTGTGAGCAAAAAGCTGATTTATCAGTGCCCAGAGGTTGGAACCATTCCTGTTCACAGCACTGGGAATGCCCCAGTGCAGCACAGGCCAGTGTGGGCACCAAGGGTCACGGGGTGTCCCTGCTCAGCCCAGGTGATGCAGAGCTGGGCAGTGTCTGGGAACTGTTTCCTGTGGATCTGGAAATAAAGGAGATAATCAAGGGAGAAAACTGCTCAGCTTTCATATGTCTGGGATTAGAAGTGGAGCTCTGTGACTCCAGCAGGTTAGATTTCCTAGCTGTGTGTGTGAGCAGTGTGTACCAAAGTCAGTGTGTTGGTTGTCACCACTTGTGCTTTATAAAACGTTGTGAAGCTCTTGAGTCAGTGACATCCCTCCTTCTCCTGCTGAAACATCCTGGTTTCACAGCACCCACACATGCAAAAGATGTGGAGGGCCAGACTCACACCCTGAAAGGGAAATGAGTTCCATTTGAAATTTTCCCTGCCTTCTCTGAGTCTCAGTGGGAGTTTCACTCTTGACTTCAACGAGCAAGGATTTAGCCCATTTGTATTATAATATAACTAGTGTCTGCATGTTTTCCACCTCCCTGCATGCCCAGTTGTACTGGGGTGTTGGTAATGGAAGTAATGTCCAGATTTAGTCAGATTGAAAATTTTAATGAAATACTGGGTTATCCTGCACTTGAAGTTACAGAAGGAAGGTGAGGAGCAAGAGAGCTGGTGTTTGGTGCAGCCCTGCCCTCACCAGGGCCCTTGTAGCACCATGATTAGGGGGAAGAGCTGGTTAAAGGAATAGCAGGAAAAGACTTGTACAGGCAGGAATGTTTTATTTGAAATTTGTATCTTCTCATGTATTTACAACTTCATTTTCTTGAGTGCCCACAACTCCCACGGAGTTTGGGCTGCAATGCAGTTCCTGCAGGATTGGGATCTTTGGAAAACCGGGGAACACTTTGCAAAACTAAGATGCTAGTTTTGAATTTTTGGTTTAAATTAAAGAATTTTAGTTCTGAGTCAATTTTCATGACAAATATTTAGTGTAAATTGTGTGTTGAGAAAACATGAGAGGCCCAGAATCCTCACAGGCCTCAAATCAGAGCAGCAGGAATAATGACATAGTAGAGGATACAATATAAACTTGTATTAATGTTTTTAATCTTCCCCAACTATTTAGGCAAAAGTTCAGTTAGAATGAAGTAAAAAGCACAGGGAGAGAAAAAACAGCCTGAATGTTTTACTGAAAAAAATCAATAGCACCAGAAATCCAGCACACATGCTTCTTTAACTATAAGTGTATGTCCACAATTTAAAATAAAGAGAGGAATTCCCAGGTACGTGGACATTACCTACAGTGTAGCCATTCTGTGTAGTTACTGGATCTCAGCATATTTCATTGAAAGAATAATACTCAGCTCCTACCCTAAGCACATTCTGTGTTTTGAAGGCTCATAGTGTCTTGTAATATTATTTGGTACTTTTATTAAAAATATGCAAGTCAGGCAGACTCTGCTGTTCTCACTCTCCCCAGACAGAGCTGGTTGGGAGCAGGGCTGGAACTGGCCTGTCCTGCACTGCAGTAACAGCAGCCTCTGCCTGGATTGGGATGCCCTGGATCCTCACACCTGCCATGGTCAGAGCCCTGTTCTGCTCATGGTTACTCCAGAGCAGCTCAGCCAGACCAAACAATGGGAATTGGATGGTTAAACATCATAAATCATGGGAGGCTGGCTCTTTGTCACTGTCCCTGGTGCAAAAGATGAACAAGCCATGTCAGTGGCAGGTAGGGAACTTCTAATGAACAAATGCAAATTGTACCTGTATTTGAAAGTTACTTTTTTTCCCCTTGTTGAGCACAGCAAATGCTTTTCATCACTGATGAGTGGAATAGGTGTGGTGGGATGCTGATGGGTGTGTAGCAAAAGGTCACTGTCCTCTGTGTGTGTATCTGCTTCCCTCACCTCTGGATGTAGGCATGTGCCAAATTAA
Organism: Polioptila caerulea; assembly: GCA_013397295.1. Classification (NCBI taxonomy): domain Eukaryota; kingdom Metazoa; phylum Chordata; class Aves; order Passeriformes; family Certhiidae; genus Polioptila; species Polioptila caerulea. The sequence goes on along the minus strand of VYXF01006045.1, from coordinate 1,751 downwards.
ATTAAAGGATTCATGAAACAGCAATTAACATACTAGAAATGTTTGTTTAGTGAAGTATTTTAATAGCTCTTAACACACTAAAATAGACAAACTCTTGAATAAGGCAAATTGGAATCATCAGCCTGATGAAGGGCTGTGTCCTGCCTCCAGTGCTCGTGGCTAAGCAGCACTCTGCTCTTGCTGGCCATCCACAGGACACGTGGCAACAGCCAGGGAGAAGCTGGCTGCTGAGAAACTGGGGATAAGTGACCAGTGCTGACCTAATCCCATGGGCAGGTGAAGGGTTTAGGCTTAATACCCTTGTAAACCTGGTGAGAATGAAAAGCTTGGAAAGGAAAGCTCACGGGAATCTCAATTCCCATAATATTTGGTTTGCTCATTGTAATTGTTTGACCAATCATCCTTCTCCCTGTAGGGATGTGTAGCTCAAGGGATAGAGGGCCAGAGTGGCTCTTGACTACCAAGAGAATTTTTTCATTCAGGAAAAGACACAGGCTTCTCTGCCTGAGATTAGTGTTTCCACTTCCTTGTCTTACCTGCTAATTTATGTCCAGTTGATACTGTTTCTACAAATTAAGAGATAAGTGTAGTGCATCAAAATATGACTACACACATTTCCAGGAAATTGTGTATCAAAGTCATCTGCTAAAGTGTCTTAAATGTGGAGATAGGCTATAAACAACAAGCATCTCTCACCCTTACCATGAGTGCTTTGTGGTATTTCAGAAATAATAGGTAATTTCCACTTCAGTGGATTTTATTACCTGTTGCTCCAGTGGACTTTAATTGATAGTAACAGTGAACAGAAAACAGAATTGGCCATGGCTTTGTTTTAACTACAAAATCCATTATATACCTAATTTTGGTTTTTTAGTGGTGGCATAGAAAGAAGAAGGAAAATACTTCCAGAGCTTCCTAAGAAAGATTCTGCATGGTAGATTATAATGTTCTTTATGGATTATTGACTTTTAAAAATATATGTTGATACTATATAGACTAGCTCTGATCTGTAACAAAAATAGACACCGTAGCCTGAACAGCAAAATATGAAGTATTAAATGTAGGTAATAGATCCTGCAGTACCTTCAGGTGCTCGATAGTTAATGAGTGTAATATCCTTCAGAAGCATGGCAAAGAGAGCATATGGCTCAAAAACTCCTGTGGCATTCCAGGATCAGCACTGGGAGGCAGGAACAGGAAGTTACAGGAATTGCAGATGGATAAACATGTCACCTTGTGAGTTACCTGCCTGTAGTGAGCTGACCCTGGCTGGACTCCAGGCACCAAAGCTGCTCTCTCACCCCTCCACAGCTGGACAGGGGAGAGAAAATACAATGCAGGTTCATGAGAGAGATCACACAGGAAATACCATCACAGGCAAAACAGGCTGGAATTAGAGATATTAATTGGATTTATTTCTAACAAAATCAGGGCAGGATAATGAGAAGTAAAATAAACCCTTGCCCCCAGCCCCCTCTCCTTCCCAGCTCTGTCTCCTCCCCTGATGGCACAGGGAGACAGGGAATGGGGGTTTTGGTCAGTTCATCCCCCTTGCTGCTCAGGGATGGGGGTTGTTCCCCTGCAGGATG
>VYXF01006042.1:267038-376393 GCA_013397295.1 Polioptila caerulea | reverse complement strand
TTCAACCCAAGCCATTCTATGATACCATGATAAATGCAATTTAGTTCAGCTTGAGAGTGCATTTTTGTTGGATATACATGGTTCTTCTCAAACAGGAAGCCATAGCAATTTTTAAAATGTGATAAAACTTATTTTTCAGAACCAAATGTTTCCAAGATGTAAAATAAAACATTCAATGGGAAATCTGATTCAGATAATTCCAGTCTAATTCCAGTCTAAAATTGGAGTAACTGAAAAATTGTGTTTGCACATAGGAAAAGTATTCTTCATACAAAGCTATTCTACTAACCTTTATCACAATGTGCCCACTCAAAATGTTGGACCATCTCTAGTTCTGTAGTTGACTGGTATTTTTAAGTGTGAGTCATTCTGTTGTTAATCAGAGACTAAAGCTGAAGTTATTTAACGGTCTATTTTCTCCAACAAAGTAAATTTATTAAATGTTTTCTCTACACAGTAATTGTAGTGTTATGAACTTCATTATGGGAATCTTTTTTGTCTTGTTACAATAGTAATACAGTGTATGACAACTTCTCTCTATCTCTGATTACCTGAGCAGGGTTTTTATCTTCCTGTCAACTCTCTCTCACTTTTGGTTAGAATTTAGACTTAATTTATTCTGTGTATTTAAGAAATGTTATTAACCTTGATGAGACTTTTGCTGTGATGGTGTTGAGGCAATTGATTGCTCATTTTTTGAGCTTATTTTCATACTTATGTTTTCTGCTACAACATAGTTTGTACTGCCATGGTTGCTGATGTTGCTTCATCATGATGCCCAGACCCTGCAGTGACAGAGATTGCTTTGCGTTTTTATTTCCTTTCACCCCAGTGCACAGAGAGGGATTTTGGACCTTTCTACCTGTAGCAGCTGCTATGTATACTTGCCAATGATAGATACAGTGCCTGTTGTTTTGGTTTGGTTGGAATATTTACATAAGGGTGCCATTTCACCTGCACCTGTGACACTCTTTCCAGAGCTCATTGTACCCTGTGCATAGAAACATCATGGAGTGGGCATCGATGCCCAGCATTCCAACAGCGTGGTAGGAACAGCTTCTACTTTGGTCACTTATTGATTGAGGTTGAGATTTGGGGCACTGTGATTTATGCTGTTATTTCCAGTCGAGTTACTTGGCATTGACTGGACAGTTATTGCAAATTAAAATATTAATGCCCGTTATTACTACATAGATATTTTCTATTTGAAAAGCATTGAGAGAACACTTTATGCAGCATTGAGTAATTTGGTCTGCCTCTAAACTCCGATGTTTGGTAAGATGTGTTCTTCAGACTTTTGGTATCAGCTATAAATATGGAACCTGTGCTTTCTGAAATCAGGCAAACAGGTTTTTTATTAATAGACAAAAACCTTTTTTTAGAATATTGTGAAGTAAGATCTATATTCTGGAGGAGGAAGCCAAGACAGTTACACTATGTTCCTGATTCTAATAGTTTAGAAAAAGCAAGAATCGATTAAAAAGTAATAATGTTTTGTATTTAACTGGAGATTTATTGATCTTTTTATATCTAGGGGGATTTTACCTAATTTGAGCGACTTGGGTATTCTTTTTTTAAGACTTAGGAGAATGAATCAAGCCTAGTTTTACAGTTGGTCAAAAGAAAGAGGCACTGCCAGAGGATGATAAAGGAGAATAGCAGATTTATTTAGAATGACGTGAGTGATGATCTGGAAGTGCCAGATCTCTCTCAAGTGGCCATAAAGGCCAGACTCACGTGCTTCAAATATAGCTGTTAATATTATATAATTTTTACCCTTATTTTTTTTCCTAGAGGGATTCTTAGATGAAACTTTCAGATTTCCTAACCCTAAAGTCATTTATGAAGAACTCATTGCCATGTGACACTTACCAAGATGGACCCACTGCTGGCCAAGGCTGAACCAAACAGGAGATGATAGTAGCACCTCTGTAATCTGTTAAGAAGGAGGGGGAAAAAGTTATTGTACAGATATAATTGTGGCCAAGAAGAGCAGGGTTAGAGTATGAGAGAGGAACAACTGTGCAGACATGGAGGGCAGTGCAGAAGGAGAGACAGGAGGTGCTCCAAGCGCTGGAGCTGATATTCCCTTGCAGCCCTTGGTGAAGACCATGGTGAGGAAGCTGTTCCCCTGCAGCCTATGGAGGACCACAGGGGTGCAGAGATCCACCAGCAGGCCTGTGGAAAAGACCCTAGCCAGAGCAGGTGGATGCCTGAAAGAGATCTGTGAGCCCCTGGGAAACCTGTGCTGGAGCTGGATCCTGGCAGGGATCTGCAGACCTGTGGAGAGAGAAGCCCATGCTGGAGCAGGTTTCCTGATAGGACTTTTGGCCCTGTGGGGAACCTAGGCTGGAGCAGCCTGTCCTTGAAATACTGCACCCCATGGAAGAGTGACCCACATTGCAACAGTTTGAGGGGAACTGTGAGATGGACTAGCACTGGAGAAGTTCATGGGGAGCTGTCTCCCCTTGGAGGGACACCAAGGTGCAGCAGGGGAGGACTCCCCTCCCTGAGCAGAGGGAGAAACTGCAGGTGGTGAACTGACCATAACCCCCATTCCCTGTCTCCATGCACTCACTGCTGGGTGAGGAGCGAGAGCTGAGAAGGAGGAAGAGGTGCAGGCAAGTTGTTTTTAAGGTTTATTTTACTTCTCACTATCCTGTTCTGATTTTGTTAGTAATGAATTCTATTAATATCCCCTATTTGAGTCCATTTTGCCCATGACAGTATTTGCTTGAATGATATCTCCTATTCCTTATCTCAACTCATGAACACTTTACTATATTTTCTCTCCCCCATCCATTTGTGGAGGGGACTGAGAAAGCAGCTTTAGTGGGTGCATAAATACTTTAAGCAAAATACTTAAAGGCCAGCCTTCTAGGGTGACATCCAGCTGGTATCAGTCCACTACAGTCTTTTTTCCAAGTCTCCAAAAATATAATCAGTTCTATGCAGGGCTCTATCAGAATGAATAGTTTGTTTTCACTTTTTTGTCACTATTGTAAAACAGCTTCAACAAGACGTTTGCTTTCTATGGAGGGTTTGTATAGTTTTCAGAAGTTTTGTTCTGTGTCTATTTTGATTCAGATCTTAAATTGTGGTGTTTTCTTGAGCAGCGTATTTTCTTAGAAATTGATAGTTATATCTTTGTTTTACTGGAAAGAAAACTTTGTTAATGCTTTAGAAGGATAACTAAATGTGTGTCATTTTACAGACTGGGGCAGTGGAACTGCTTGTGTGAGGTAGAGTGGACAAAGAAGGCCAGAAGTTTCCTTATCAAATTTTCTTTGAGATTTATAGTCTGGAGTAAAATATTTTGCTTTCCTAAGACAATCTGGAGACCTGACCTTCAGCAAAATACTTAAAAGCCAGCCTTCTAGGGTGACAGCAAGCCTTCAATTTTTCTTGTTGGTATAGTTAGTCTCACAGTCCCAGCCGTGCAGAAACATTGAAGTTTAAATCATAAGCATAACTCTTGTTTTGGAAGTTTGTACACTAAAATTTTGTGGATTTTCTCCTTATGAAAAAAAATCCCGTAGGGAATTGGATACAAAGACTCTGTGTACGGAGTTAAACTTCAAGTTAAACTTGAAAATTAGAAGTTTTTATTTGTTTTCTGCTCCTGCAGTACCTCTTCTTTCAAAATGTCCTAAGGAGTACAGGAGTTATCTCCATACTCTAAAAGACTACTATAAAGAATAGTAAACATCTGTACTTTGATGTGTTCTTTTTAAAGCAACAAACAACATTTTAGACAAACTTTTCCCTATTGACATGCTGTGATTTGCCATTTGTCTCAATCTATTGCACTGAGACAAGGCAGTTGATTTAATATGTGTAACTGTGATAGCTCTAGCAAGCAAAGTCATTTCCAATTAAAAGATTCTTCTGCTTTTTTCCCCTCTGGGAGCAAAATGAAATGTTACTGCATGACTTCATTAGTAGGCATTTACAGTGTTGGCAGGTGATTATATAACCTCAAGATTTTCTTGTACAAAATGCCTTGGATTTCCAGTAAGAAAAACTCTACTTCTTCCTTACTTTTCATGAGTGGGTTTTTAGTTGCAAGACTTTGATCTTTCTCTAAAAGATGCAGATTTTCCATCTAATTTAGATGAATGATTATATCAATCATCTGGAATAGATTTTAAAATGTCAATAATATTCTAATCCTTTTTCCACAAGGAGCATGCTCAATTCTTAGAAGAATTTTCTTATCTGAAATGAAATAGTAGATAATAATTTTACATATAGACTTTGTACTACTAACTGTCACAGATGATTCTTAAGCAGTTTCTTCTCAGGGGTTTTCTGTTCTCTCTTTCCTGCCCATTGTCGAATAGTTTCCTCCTTTGTCCACAACATTGCTGATAGTTCATATTTTACAGTTCATTGTGTTGTTTCATGAAAGGGTTAGGGTATTAATTTTTATTTCAGAGGACTGAAAGAGTGTTTGATGCAAATAGCTCTCAGAGTCTTGTTATATTAATCATAAAGAGGGAAGCGCTCTCCCTGATATGTCTTAGAGATAGATCTAAAGACCTAGTTCTGAGCAATCAGGGTTACCTGCTGCTTTTGCAGTACAATGTGATTTTTCTCTTCAGTATTTTACCATTGGTATGTGTCTGCTAAAAACGCATCTTTCTTTCCATCATACTCTGAAAGTGATGCTACTTAGAAATAGTCTTTCCAGACAACTTTTAAAAATGTAAGCTCTTCCTATTGGTCTAAATCAGTTCTGTTCTTCCAAACGAACAGTAGTTCTACTTGCAGTCCTTCCCTAACCCCAAGCCACATATGGGTAGGTGTGGCTGCTTCTGAACTTCCTGGACAACAGCAGAAGGAACAATGGCAAATTCAAGCAAGATAAGTTCCACCTCAACCTGAGCAAGAACTTTACATTGAGGGAGTGGACTGTCTGGGGTGGTCTTGGATCTGTCTGGTTTTGTGAACATGTTACTTATATGCCACCTGTTGAGAGTGGGAACTCACTGCTGCTTGCTTCTCATTAGAAAAAAAAAAACCAACTTGTCTAAAAACAGGAGGAGGCCTGGAAAAAAAAATTAATTTACTATATTTTAAANGAGTGGGAACTCACTGCTGCTTGCTTCTCATTAGAAAAAAAAAAACAAACTTGTCTAAAACAGGAGGAGGCCTGGAAAAAAAAATTAATTTACTATATTTTAAAAGTTTAAATGCAAATTAGAATGTTACTACTAATTATTCAGTAATCCAGTTACAGTTAGGTGTCAAGACAACTGCACATTCTTTCACTTCTCAAAATATTGTTTGATGTAGGCTCCTCAATTGTTCTACTAAATGAAATCAAAGCTTTGAAAGTAATATAACATGGACAGGTGTGAGGTATCTTGTGTAATGTTCATCTGAATAAACTCTCTTACTTCTGGAGTATATACAAAAATGGTTTGCAAACTTTTTAAAGCTTTCTAAATGAATACTTTAATATTCTTTCAAAATGAAAAAAAACCCAAGGAAATGTACCTGGATTATTTTATTTTGTTCATCTTTATCTTTGTATTTAATGAGTTTTTATTCTGTGAGGCTCTGAAGCAATTTTTCTTTGCTGCAGACAGAATTCCCTCAGTTCAGCAGTGTCGGTGCTCACAAAAACATCTACAAGAATCTTCTCTTTTCTGAATTCTGTGTTTAAATTCCCAACAGTTTTTGGGAATTATTCTGTCTGCGTAAATATGTTTCTGTTGCAATTCTCATAGTTCACAAATGAATTCATTGCAATTCTATTGGTGTGGGATGGTAGACAATATTCTGTGATATTACCTTGGGTTTTTTTCCTTTTCCTTTTTAAAGTGCCTGTATGGTAAGTGTGTGCACCATGGTTGTATATGGCAAAATCAGCTCTGCAGTTAGTGAGATAAGCCATAGCTGGCTGTGGCTCTCTGTCTCAAATAAGTGTGATAATATGTGGTGTTTGGCTACTGAACTGATGCATTTTCTCTGCTTAAAACCAGGAAAGAAAGGAGTCGTTGCAGCCACGTTCCTCCGGTTGTCCATTTTCTTTTCCATCTTCTTTGCTTGCTCCAGGCTACTTCTGTTCAATTTTATCGTGCTGCCATAGCAAGTATTCTGAGTTTGCACTGGACTCAGCTGCATTTCTATGTTGCTTAGTGTTTGCTCGTGAAAACCAATTTATTGGGGCAGGCCTGTGGCAGAGAAGCATTGTGTACCTCTCAGTCTCTGTAGTCTGGTGAAGAACTCTTGTGTTTCAGAACATTGTTGGATGCGGTGGATGCTCTTGTAAATCTTGTAGTCTCTGTCAGTATCTTCCTACACAACCTCAGGAAAAATTAAAACTATTCTGTGGGTGTAGTGAAGCTGAAAATACCCGAGGGAATTATTTGGGCAGTATATCACTTTTAGCTTCAGTGACTAGGACCCACATACCATTTTGATAACATCAGAAGTATCCAACAAAAGAGACTGAGAGGTATTAGAATCTTTTAAAATTCTTGAAATAGCTGTTTTTCTTTTGCATACTCCCTCAGGGTGTGTTCCAATCTCCTTTGTTTGTATAAGAAGCCCATTACAATATAATTTTGTCTTTTGTGTTGCACAACATGCTTGTTTGAAGTTTAGAGGAGATACCTTTCTTTAAATAGATTTTTCAGTTTCTTTATTGTCAACAGTGCCATTGCTTTACATCCTGTTAACACCTTCATTTTTGTAGACTGAAATATAATATTGGCAAATTGAATTCATGTCACTGTAGGCCTTAATCTTGTGAAAGGTGGGATTTAAGCAGTGGAACCTTTACATTTGACTGTCATGAACAGCTTTGTAAAGTGCTGCTGGTTGCTTATCTTTGGCAGGAGTTGGTCTGCCTGAGCCAGCCAGTTTGCAAAATTTTGACATCAAAAACTTCTCTAAATCCCAGACCATTCATACTGAATGACCTAATGTGTGAGTGATGAATGAATCAGACTGCTTTTCAATCTGCTACCTGAAAGGAGGGAGATGCCCTTAGAAGCCTTAGGTGAGGGCATAAGAATGGTTACACTGAGTTGGATCATTGGCTGCTTGCTTTAGCAGTAGCTGGTGGTGATGTCTGGTGAAAAAGGGTAAGTCCAGGGTTAGTGTATATGGTGTGTTCCAGAGAATTCCCCAGCTGTTTTCAGCTCAGGGACATTTCAGAGCAGATTGTCTATTCAGAAATCCTTGGCTGGTTCCAAAAAATCCAAAAAGCCATTGGTTCTTCTCATATCACTCAATCATCTCTTTTCCAAGCTGAAAACTTTTGCCTTAATCAGATGCTATTTAAATGGAAGCTATGCAGGATGCTTGAGGAAGCTTGCCCTTCTCCAAAGTTTTGGCACCTCTGGTATATGTTTTGTGAGCTGAGGGTAAGGGAATTGCATGCAGTAGGCAAGGTGTAAATTTCTGTGTGGGCATGGGATTGCTTGATTACTTTTTTTTTTTTTTCCCCCCTGAGGACTGGGATTTAAAAAAAAATTCTTATGCTCATTTTTATAATTGCCATATTAGAAGCCAGCTGCTTATTCCATGCAATCCTTTTACAGTTTATCACATTATCCATGCCTTTACTACCTTGCACAGCTTTGCCTCAGTGGACTTTCTACCTGCACTGCTCTCCCCTTTTTCCAGAACTGCTCAGCATATGCTAAGCATGAGTTGCTCCACTCGAATCATCACTCCCTGTGAAAACTGGTCTTTTCTTGTTCACTGTTTTGTGTATTCAGTCACTTACCCAGGGAAAGATCTCTCCTCTTTTCTCTTTTGCCTAGTTTGCCCTCCAGACATTTAAATGCCTCTGTCAAAAGCTTTTTGTGAATCCACATTGTGAAAAAGGAATGGTTACAGCCCAGCATAACATACTCCTCACCATTAGGTTGCATCCATTACTTCTATATGTATAGAACACAAGTTCGTGTGTGTATGTGTGCAAAAATCAAATTACCATCTCCTTAGACGCATGGAACATTCTTAGCTACTAATGAAATAACCTGCCCTTCCAGAGCCATAGAGTGGCAATTATGCAAATAGGCAACAAATGTACTCAAAGCCCATTTTATATAAAAATTAGGACTATTAGGACAACTTAGAAAATGTCCATCTGCACTTTCAGGAGCTCTTGTACCTGGCACTTAAAAATCTTCCTTGTCAGGGTTAGATTTCAGCCAAGAAGGAATAGGTATCAAGTCTGGAGAATTTATGGGAATAATTAAATTAATGTTGTTGTGGTCTGTTAGCTCAGAAGGGGTTTGTTTGTTAGAGTTGAAGGAAAAGCCAAAGGATAAATGAGCATGGTCAAGTGCAGACAACTAAAAATAAAGTGAAGAGATGATTTTATAGAAGCATTTGTTCCAGAGGAAATAGCTGATGGAGGGTAGAGCTTAGCTGATGATGAAAACTACTGTGACAAATGACTGCAACATTAACACAAGCTTGGTTAGTCAAGTCATTCTTCTTTTATTTTGCAAATTGTTAGTGTTTGTTTACTTTTTAAGGTTTTTATCAGTAGAAGGGTATAAAAAACCCACAAATAAAAATAGTAAGCTGGTTTCATTACTTTACCTTTGTATAAAAGAGTTTAATAAATATGTTGGTGGGAATTAAAGGTGGTACTTCAGCAAAAGTTTACTATATTCTTAATAGAAAATAAGATTTAGAATCATAATGGAAAATAGAGTTATTTTAAAGTATACGAAGGTTATCTATTTCAAGCCCTCATAAAATGGGCCAGATAGGAAAGATATCTAGTTCAAAAAATGCACTAGAAAAATGGTTCAAAAATGAACCATTTAAGATTTCAGCATTAGACTTCTCATATGACAGGTATGCTTTTGCAGTTATGATGAAGAATAGAAGTAATTGCTGTAGTTTACTATTGCTTGGAACATTTGGATGTCAGTGTCTAATGACATTCACATGCCTTTATATAAATGGCTTCTTAAAAAGGTAATTATAATAACAAGTAAGATTGTTACTACTGTTGTTCTGTTAGATTAAGCCTTGCCGTACAACTATTGAATTAGAGCCTGCATACACAAAGGTGGGACACTTGTCTTAATGGTATTGTATGAAGTATGTTTTTAAAATGAAGTCCCTTAAAGGTGTCCAAGTTTGGATCATGGTTCTTCCTTGGAGGGGGGAAAAAAATCACAAGAAGCTTTGCCTTCCTGAATTAAATGTATTGTGGTAGTTAAAATGCTAGTTCAAGAGTTAAGTGACTTTTATTGCAATTTTATTCTGGGCTTGCTTTTGATATCACTTTCTAAAATCATCAAAGGATGTGAACAATAGGCTTATGCATTCACTGGGAAGCATTAAACCAATTTAAGCCAAAATTTGCAAATGTGACTCATGCTTTTCTGTGCTTGACTGGAAATGCTGGGAAAAAAAATCTGGTTTTAGTTATGCTGCTTTCTTTAATCTCCAAAAGGCAGGCCTGCTTATGGGTATTTATTGTTAGGACAGACTGTACATTATTGGAGTTTTATGCAGTGCTTTACAGGGCAGTGTCCTTGCAATTCAGTTTTCTTGCATCTGCCATAAAATAAACAATAATTTTGATATTTAGGACCACCTGTGGTGATTTACTCGTTTTGAAATCTTGGAACTAATAACTTTATTGTATCTGTAATAGTTCACAGTTTTGTGTGGTTTTTTGTTCTGACATGGAGTTGCACATGGAAATTATAGAATTATTTTCTTTCTATGGTACTACTTAGATTTTGAATATGAGCCTTTTTAGTGATGATGCAACAACACATTGTGAGTAGCATGCTACAAAGTTACTTTTTCCATGTGGCCTAAATTACGTTTCTGTACATAAGCAGAGCTTTGGAGAAGACACATTACACTATTAAACTCTGACTAACAAAACATGAATTATATTTGATGCAGGGACGCAGGTTCAATCAAGGATATAACTTGCTAGCAACAATTTTTTGGGGGTTTGTTTGTTTGTGTTTTTGTTGTTTGGGGTTTTTGTTTGTTTTAATCTTGAAGTTTTGGTTTTCACTGTACTTTGTTACAACCAAGAAAATCACTTTGTTCTTGATGGAATGTCCAGCATACAAACAGGAAAAAAAACCCCACATCCTTAGGTTCTCTAAACAGTAAGGTAGTTCTTTATTGCAATTTTTGTAACTTATTTTGAAAGATTCTAAGAAAGGGATGTCTTTTTGTGTCCGAAGTGTAACGTAACAAGTGCCCTGTATATACCCTTGATTTGGAAAGCTCTTTGGAGCCGTGCAATTATGTATCACTGTCTGACGCTGACATACTAGAAGAAGCTCCAAAGGTTCAGTGGAATTTGCTTTATTAACAGTAATATGTGACACTTAAATACTGTGCATAAAGTTGTATAGCTTGCTGCTCGGTTTTATTTCTTTAACTGTATATTCTCTTAAACGATGAATGATAGCTGACCTTTCTGTTTGATGGGATTCATTTTAGTTGCTTGGCAAATGCTTAAAAACCAATATTTAGGTAGATTTCATAAAGCAGATGAATTACTGTAGGCTCAGTTATCAGTGACTGATGTTATGTGACATTTTCTCTGTGAATCTATATAGAAATTTTTTCAGAAGAATTGTGTAATGAGCCTCTTAATCATATTTTGTGCATTTGGTATTGATGGATATGTTTTTCAGTGTGCAAGAGACTCCAGAGGACATGGCTGATTAGCTGATGATTGATTTAGGATAGACAGGCTTGAATTGGGAGGGGAAAAATGCTTCTTATAGGAAGAACAGGCAGCATTTTTACATGCTGTAAAGAAACATACACATATTTTATTTGTATAAGTATACATTGCACATCTAGAGCATCGTTGATATTTGATGTGGGCATGGTTCTCTGTCAAAGCAGTATTTTGACTCCTGTTCATAGATTCTGAATATATTCTTTTTTGTTGTGATAGGTAAAAACAGCAAAGGAAAAATGACATGGCTTATGTAATGAAGAGAAAGAACACGAAGCTAAGGACACCCAAAGGTTATTTCAGGAGTAATAGAACAAAGTAGATGAAATAGATTATGATTTATTTATTTAATATTACTGTCACGTGAAGAGGGAATTGCTGTTTTTAATATAAACTGTAAAGCATAATGTTTTGGCCTGAAAAAGTTTATAGCCCAAATTAAAAAGATTATGTCAGGACTGGATACTTGGTAGCCAAAGTGACAGATAAGCTTAGGTCCCAAATCAGGAATAATGTGCCACTGATCAACAGATCATTGATGCCAGTGAGATTTCTCACAGGCCTAAAGTTACGCATGAAATGAAAACAATGTTGAGGTATCACATCATAACTGAGTTCCCTGAGCAGTGTGGGAGATTGATCTGAGATCTCTGAAGTGTTGGTTTGCTTTCTTCATAGCTTTTCTGATGCCTGAGAAGTACAATCAATTTCCTGTAAAGAAAAGACTATGGATCAGTTGAATGTAGAATTAAGTGAATATGATGTGGCAAGTGAATTTGAATAAAACACTGCCCTTAATGAAGGTGCCTATCTATTTTAAAATAATTTTAAAAAGAACTCAAGTCAGTATCATTGTTTAATTGTGGAGGCAGAAATTTGAGATGACAAATAAGCTCTTTCAAATGAGTAAAACAATGCTAGATACTTTTAATTACTTAGAAAATTCAATACACCAAGATGAATAGCTAAGGAAAACCTTGGTGACTTTAACACCATAAATCATAACAATTTGTTAATTTTGCGTAATTTGTCTCCTGACACTGCATATGTTTTAATTCTGTTTTTTGCCTTTGAAAGGCCACTAAGATATGTGAAATTCACTGACAAAACTTGTGTAAATTACGTACAACTTGGTTAAGTTGTTTTGTGATCGTTTGCTGTGACTGACGTGGCTGAAATTTGATATGTACAGATGAGGAAAAGCTCATTAGTCTCATGGATATGGAACATCTGAGTAAGTAAGAAAATGACTCAAAGGCAACGAGCAATTTTGTATGTCACCATTGTGACAGTGAGCAATTTGCATTTTAGAGATTTTGGCACACATCTTGTGTGTCTGTTACCCAGGTATCTGTTCCTGAAGTGGTATGTTGTGTAGGAGTCCATATATGTTGCTGTAGTGCTGCCTGACTGGTAAAATCAATGTGTCTGGACATTTTAACTGTAATACATTATTCTGATTTGGTTGTATTTTACAGCTATTGTGCATTTTGCTCTTGAAAGGTAAAGAATCTGGTGAGCCTGGAAAGTCAGGCACAATGACTGTCTTCACATCTTTTACTCCGACCCTTCTGCCTGGTTGCATCAGATGTGATCACATTTAAGTCTATACACCCAGTGGTCATGTGCCATTCAGTTTTGAGCTCTTGTTGTCTTTCATATTCTATGTTTGTTGAAGAAAACATTTTATGAAGGTGCCTGTGACTGCTGAGGGCCAAGTTGGGAAACTGCAGGTGTGCTCTGTGTTAAATGCCCACCAGCTTGCCAAATTTCTTTGAAGTCAAATTTCCAAGAGTCTGAAAATTTTTTTGTGGCTTGAATGTTTTTATCTAAGGACTATGTGTTTTGTTTTCTTTTTGGGTATGGTTCTTTAGCTTTGTTTCTGTTTCAGCCAATATTAGAAGAATAATGGAGGGTTGATTCCTTCCTTCCTCCAAAAAGGGGAGCTAATAAAGTATCTGCCTGCCCGGCAAAAATAAGGCCATCCAAATCTGTAGCATCTGAAATAAGTGTGACCTCAGGTGGAATTGCACAAATGGAATACATCCATTTGTGTCAGCATGTCAAGATCTGAATTTTGGAGCAGTTGCCAGAAAATGGATTGTAGTTACTTTGCTTTGGGGGATTTGGTTTACTTTCTTAAAATCTTAACTGAAATATCAGAATTTAAACAATCAATTTATTTACCACGATGTTGGCTAATTATATGATTGGGTGGCAGAACAAGATCTGGATATTTAAAGAAGCTGAAAAAATGGTAAGTCCTCTCAACAGTGGGTTTTATTATAGAAGGGATCTTTGATTAATACTGGCAATTTGTACTTTCCAGTCTCATGAAGATCTTGAAGCAGAAATGATGCATAACCAAATAGAATTTATTTCAAGCTGAAATGTTTTAAAATAAAGTATAATAGCATTTCTGAATGAAGTCAATAATTAACATGATTAACATTTTATGCGTAGTCAAATTTGATAGCTTTTCTGATAAGTTTGACTTAGAGTTTACATTTGTCCAAATATTTTGTTTTTTTTTTTTTTGTCTGCCACTTCTGCATTCACCTGAGATATTTATCTTATTGCCTTGTTTATAATATGCCCAAGGGAAAAATAAAGTAGGCTAAGCCTTGTATTAAAAGCATGACTGATGGATCTATATAAGTTCACAAAACCATAGGGTGTTTTCAGGGATACATCTGAAATTGGAGTTTTAACAGCTCAACCTTAACTCATTCTCCATGTATTGGTGAAGTCTCAAATCAGAATGTAATGGACTATATTTTTTTTACAGTTAGAACTACAATATTCAGGTACAGGAGTGCAAAATAAAGACTTTGAGTCTTGAGCAAATTAAAGAGTTTGAGTTCTACTTCTGCCTATGGTAGAACAGATTTTTTTTTCATGCTGGATTAAACCTCGAGAACTAAGAAGGAAATTTGCCTTCTGGTGAAGGCAGTGTGGATCAGTGAGCAGTATGAAGTTCATTTAGATGGGATACTACTTTCCTGGCGGCTAATCAAGTTCAGCTGAATGTGAACTGTCTGAGGACCACTGCAGGCCTTGTCCTTTGATCAAATTCTTTGGCCTTGCTTCCTGAAAAAATAGATGTAGTTCCTACTCAGTTTCAAAAACCTTCACAGAATATTTGAGGATAGTATTTGAGAAAACGAACTCTTAATAGCAGATGTATCACATCTATGATGAAGTGACTACCTCAGCAGACAAGGGAAGAGCCACAGACATCATCTATCTGAACTTCTGTAAAGACTTCCTCCCAGTCTTTCACAACATCCTTCTCTCTAAATGAGTGAGAGATGGATTCAATGAGGGGACTGGTAGATGGATAAGAAGGTGTTTGGACAGTTGCTTCCAGAGGTCAGTGGTTTAGAGTCCTGATGGGCATCAGTGACAAGTGGTGTCCCTCAGGAGTCTGTATTGGACCAGTGCTATTTAATACCTTCATCAAAGTGATCGAGTGCACCCTTGGCAGATTTGCAGGTGACACCAAGCTGGGTGTTGTAATTAACACACCTGAAGGATGGGATGCAATCCAGAGGGGCCTGGACAAGCTTGAGAAATGGGTCCATGGGAATCTCACGTGGCTTAATAAGACCAAGCACGAGGTGCTGCACCTGGGTCTGGACAACCCCGGTATCAACACAGGCTGGGGATGAATAGATGGAGAGTGGTTCTGCTGAGNATCAACACAGGCTGGGGATGAATAGAGGGAGAGTGGTTCTGCTGAGAAGGACTTGGAGGTGCTGGGGCATGAGAGAGGCAGGACATGAGCCAGAAATGTGCACTCACAGCCTGGAAAGCCAAACATATCCTGCATCCAGAGCAACATGGCCAGCAGGAAAAGGGAGGGGATTTTTCTATTCTGTTCTCATGAGGTCCCACCTGGAGTGCAACATCCTGCTTTGAGGTCCTCAGTACAAAGGACTTTGATCTGTTGGAATGAGTCCAGAAGAGGGCCACCAAATTGATTAGAAGGAGCACTTCTATGAAGAAAGGCTGAGAGAATTGTGTCTGTTCAGCCTGGAAAAGGCTTCAGGGCGTGTGTCCTTTCATTATGTAGAGAGTTTTCAAGAAAGTTAGACAGGGACTTGGTGATAAGGGCATGTAGTGATAGGACAAGAGGGAAGGCTTTCAGTTTAAGTGAAAGAGAGTAGGTTTAGATTAGATATTAGAAGAAATCCTGTACTGGGAGGATGGCCAGGGAATTTGTGGATGCCCTGTCCCTGTAAGTCTTCAAGGCCAGGCTGGGTGGGGTTTTCAACAAGCTGGTTTAGTGGAAGGTGCCTCTGTCCATGGCAGGGGGGTTGGAACCAGATAATCTTTATGGTCCCTTCCAACCCAGACCATTCTGAGATTCTCCACAAAGCCACACTTCTGTGTCTTACTGGCAGCTGTAGTTCTGATAGCCCACTGCGCTCTTAAACTATATCTGTAGTTATAAATAAAGTGAATAAGGGCTTTTTTTCTGGCCCTAAAAAGACTGGCATAACATGGCTTGTGACAATGTGGCTAAACCTCTGTGAACATTTTGGCTTTGTTCATGCTACCTATTTGGAAGAGCTATAGCTGGAGTTATCTCCTGGACTGTAGTCTGGACATTGCCTGGGAGAGTGCAAGTTGGCAGGGGTCAAAGCTCTGCTGGAGGCTGTGTTTCTTAAACACTGTGGCTGATTATGGACAATGACTGAGTTTGTGGCCTGATCCTGCTGAATTTACTAAGTTAGGTGTAGTAATAAACCCTGTATAAAGACCACATTGGAATCTCCATGTTTAAATAATCTCCTGAAGGTAAAGTTAGTAAATATACGCAGATGTCATATAGGAATGATTCCTGGTTTACAGATAAGATTCAGTTAAGTGTTTCTTTGTACGAGCTAAACTCATTGTGTGGAGTATTATCCCTTGATAATATTGAGAATAAGACTATATTAGTAACCAGAGTGTCTTTAGATGGTTCCTATGTACAGGTCTGTAGTGTAAAGGTTGTTACTGTAGCATGGTCGGAGGACACAGAGCATCTTTTACCTCTGAGCATTTCCAGCCTTTCTGCAGGCAGTCAATGACAGTGTGGAGTGTACAGAAGGAGTGCAAATCTACCCCTTGGTAGACAGGTGTTGCTTTTAGACCTTGCTCTCTTTATTTAGGAATTGGGGTGTGAAAGGAATATTTTCCAAAACATTTATCTAGTAGTGAATTTCTGAGAAGAGAAGCTTATCTCTTCCAGACAGCAACTGCAGATCTGCTTTTCCAAAGAGTAGGTGGCTGATGAGTACCTTGCAGCTCCTGCCAAGCTCTGAAGCCTCACATTAGCTACTACATGACAACAAAGTATCCAACTCTTATTACATTTTTAATGGATAAGAAAAGTGGCTGAACTTATTAGAAGTTTTTTTTCTCCCTAGGTATATTTCATGGCTGTGTCTTACTGTATTTGTTTGATAAAGCTTTTAAACTATTTGTTGCTTCCTTTTGCCAGTTTGGAAGAATCCCTGGTATCACTTTAATTCAATAGAAATTTCAAAAATAGAAGGAATGGCTGTATGATAAATGTAATTCTTGCTCATATTGGATGATTTCCAGGAAACAGATTTATGCCAAAATATGATATTTTAATGATGAAAAGTACTAACATTTTCTGAAGAAACTACTTATTTGCAAGAAGCACCCAGTTCTTGAAGTCACCTGCGTCTAGGCGAATCATGGAATGGTTTGTGGAAAGATGAGGTAGTCATTCATATGGGCTAAATAGTTAGAGAGGGTAGGGCTTATTTTTTCCCTTTAAATTCAGCACTGCTTGGTGGACAGATTGCACATATGAAATCCAGTGAGCTTGTTAACTGTCTCAGCTTTTGCAGGTATCAGCTAGAGTGTAGAAAGAAGGTAGCAGGGGTTATGTCCATGAGAAGAGCTTTGTTACTGGGATTCCCCAAGGTATAGTTTGGTAGCCTCTGTAAAGACATTGAGTACAGCACAAAACCTACTGGGGATGAGTTTAGACTTTCTTAAGTAGTGACAGATGGCAGAACTGTTCAGTTTATTTGTTCACAGTTTACTGTTGAAAAATCCTGAGTGGTGTATTTGGTTAAAAAAGTGTGGGAGAGTGCCAAAGAATAGAGAATGGGGCTGATAAGTAGGGAAGGAGTGGTAAGTAGAGATAGTGCAGCAGGAGGGCAGGTTGAGAGGGAAGAGTGAAGGGCAAAGAAGTTTAATGGAGATGAAAAGAGATGAGAAAATCTCATGAGGATTCAAGAGACAGCGTAGGATTGCTTCAGTCTAGGCAGACACTGAAGACAAATGATCTGGAAAGTAAGGCTGGATGAAAGGGAGAGTTGCTTTCCTCAGTGGTATATTCAGGGAAATTCCATAGCACCTTGCCTATCTTCATGTGGGCTTTATGATACGAGAAACCAGGGTAATAACAAGTAAGGGGAGGTTGTAACTTCAGGTGACTGCATCTCCAACATTCCTCTTTGTTTAGTAAGTTGACATTGCATTGCTCATGTTCCAGTCTGAGATGCTTATTTGAAAAGGATTGCTTATAAAAGGTGGGTTTTTAACTGCCTCTTATTCTCAAGAAAATGTGTATGGCTAATTGTTCCTTCTTATATACAATGATATTATACATAAGTATTACTTTTAGTTGTGTTTGTGTAGATAATTCTTTTCCCAGAGTCAAATTATTTTTTTTTATTGAATGATACCTTATTGTGTGACTGTTCTCACTGATTTCACCTGAATCATTTAATTAAGAAGTATATATATGGAACAAAAGGATTTATCTCAGTTTATCTAGAATAAGTTTTTGTATTTCTTTAATGATAAAAGGACTCAGCTGCAAGATTGATTGCTATGGTGTTACTGTAAACCTGGTATAGATCTCATTCTAACTTTCAAGGCTGCTACTATTTGGAATTTTTATCCAAAATTGCTTAATGGCATTTTTTTGTTTTTTCCATAGGCAATGTTCAGTCTCTGCATGGTTGAGAGTGAAGCTGATGAGGTGAATTTACATGGTGTCACAAGCCTCGGTTTAAAGCAAGCCCTGGACTTTGCATATACTGGACAGGTATTGTACAATTCCTCAAATTAAGAAACACAATCAAAAGCAATTGCAATAAAAACTGAGTATGATATTTTTAGAGATATTAGAAAATATTTTTCTTGTGCACTGTTCAGTACAAGGTATTTTGATTTAACGGATCTTAATTTTCTTATGCTGTGGTGGATTTTTTTCTTTAGAAGGCTTGTTTAATAAAAACACTGCGTTATATGTGTTATTTTCAGGTAGGGAACCATGTAGGGCTTGGAAACCCTTTTTATGGTTGCCTGACTATTCATAAAATCTTAATGTGAGTTGAATCTGCTTGCTAAATTAAATGTAAAGAAAGTGTTTCCATATAACAAATATTTATCAACTGCTGTGTTTGATAAATTATATAATTGAGGGGGAAAGTAGTCTCACTCTCTGGACAGATGCCATTGAGGCAGTTAAGTAAATGCTTATAGCTACTATACATCTTCATTTTGTCCCTCTTTATGATCACAGGTAGTACAGATAGGTATTGCATTATGGTACTTAAGAAAATGCAGAGTGATGTCCTTTTTCCTCTGCCAAAAAAGTCCCACAAAACAAAACAAAACACAAACAAACAAACAGAAAAAAAAAAAAAGGGAAAAAAAGAAGTATTTATGACCTGCCCTACCTCTGCACTGCATTCTTGGAGAGTGTTGCTGTGTGACTTTGTCTCCATTCAGAGTTCATGCATGGTGAGCTCAGAACACTCAGCTATTTTTGCTTCGGACTTTAAAATTCTAGATAACCAAACTATTTCTGGAATATCACTGCAGCAGTTGAGTCCATTGACGCACTAGTGACGTTTATTAGTTAATTTTGAAAAGGAGGGCTTAGATTCTTATTATGTTATTCTGAAGAGTTGTTGGGTTATAAAAATTTAAGGCATCTGCTTCCACACTATGACTTGAGTATGTGGCCTTATGTGGGGTTTTTTTTTGGTTTTTTTTGGTTTTCTTTTTAAAGGAAACTAAGCAGAAATAAGGGGGAAAAAAATTTACCTGTTTTAAAGGAGCTATTTTTATCACCAGCCCAGAAAACAGTTATGCTTGAGCATTGGTCTTGGAGACTAGGACATGAATTTATTTGAAAGCATTTGAGTTTGTGCTGTTTTGGAAAACATAATTTATTCAAAGATATCTCTCAATGATAAACAGACATGACTGTATTTGTGAATTAGCTGAAGATCTCAGTAAATGACTTGCCATTGGTATGCTTTTTTTTTCTTTCAATTGAAAGCCTTTGTTAAAAATATTTTTTTTAATAAAAAATAAAATATTAGGTGCCTTTATATCATCATATTAGTCATTTATAACCATAGGTTGATTATTCTGTAGTGAAAACTCTGGTTAAATGAAAGTATCTTTTTAGAAGATGGGTTGTCATTGATTTCTATCTGACCCGTCCTATCTGCTGTGATTAGAGGTATTCCCCATCTTTCTGCAAAATTCAAAGTCTAACAAATCCATGTAAAATACACTGAGAACCTTTGAAAAGACGAATATGGCTTTTAGGTAACCCAGTAAGTGACCCCAGGTTGCTTCCAGGATAGTATCCTCAGATCCCTAGGAAATATGTACCTTCTGTCCTTGGCCCTTTAGAGGCTTTTGAGTCTTTCATTTTCAGGCATAACCTACTTTGAATAAAAGAGTATGTTTCCTGAGTTAAATATAGATGTGCACGTATGTACTGCTGCTCATACATAAAAGTGATTATAAGGAGAGGCTTGCTCTGTCGTGTCTGTCAGGTACACCAAGTGCTACTTTGATGCACAGACAAATGAGAAGGATTCTGTAGGAGTTCTCGTGTAAAGATGCCTTTGAAGCACAACTCAGTGAAATGTGGGTCTGAGAATTAGCAGTGTCTCATTTCCCTTTCATCCTTGGAATTCTCTTCTGGCGCTGTGTTTGTATGTATTGAGCATTGCTTGTGTTCTGACTCAGACTGGCAGAATCTGGGTGAACATTTCAGGGTAGTGAGTGGGAGTAATCCACAAAGGCTATTAATAAATAACTGGATTACTCCATGCTTGCATCAGAGGGTTCTGGAAACAGAATTGTCTTTATCTTGATTTGCAAACTCTTCCTATTTTTAAAGGACAAACAAAGTTTCTCAGAAATCCAAAAGTCACTTGTGCCAAATACAACTTACATTGCTCTGAAAATGTGAGTATCTACATATGATCTGAAGTGCCTTTTAAAAGGGAAAGCCATGAACTCTCTTTTTTTTTTTTTTTTAATCATATTCGGCCAAAATGTTAGTTCAAAAAATTGGTGTTTCTCTAAGGAGCACTGTGGAACTCCCTAAAATATCCATATCTAAACAGATAAGTGATTAGTTGCAGCTTTCTTTTCTTTACTTCTTTAATATACTGCACTTATATTTGGCACATTACACTTCAAATTGAGTGCAACTTTCTGTGTAAGCTAATATACTGGAGACATCTGGTGGAAATATTTAATATTGCATGATGGCAATATTTGATACCTGCAGTTTTTGAAAGTCATTAAAATGAAGAAATTTAATTTTTAAGATGACCATGAAACCTGAAATTAAACTCTGTCATCCTTACCTCTTTTGTTAATTTGAAATCTTCCTCCAGACTTCAAACACGATCTTCATCTTCCTGTCTACTTAGACAGTACCTTATTGTAATTACTGTTGAAAATATTTTGCTATATTTTGCTTTTTAGGAAAAATTGATTTTTCAGAAGAAAAGAATGTTTTAAAACTTGAGTTAAGTATAAATAATGTAACTCCAACTGTACTAATCTATTACTATGGTCCCTAATAATTACAAAGAAAGAAATTTTGGTAGAGAAATAAATAAAAACTGACAAAAGGAATGGCAGTAGACTTTGATTTTGTTTTTTACATGTATGTTCTCAGTAATCCTTTAATAATAAAATCTCAGCAAAAAATGTCTGAGATATGTTTCATCTTGTCTGTAGGCATTTTACTATGTAATCCCCATATTCAGAATTCAGAGATACAACTCTTTTCCTATTGTAGTTGCCATATCCTTTCCTCCCAAAAGGGCTTTAAGGTCATTCTCTCTTTTGCTTCATAGCTGGCTGTGGTAAGGCCAGGCCAGAGTCTCAGTGAGTAGATTACTCACCCTTTCTTCTCACAAGGGCATTTTGCAAGTGTCAGATGTGCCTTGGAAGGGAGATGGATCAAGTACAATAAATTTACAAACCATATGTTTTAGAATACTCATATAGAGAAGCATTTCTAGGCAAAGAGTTTGGAGCTCACAATTCCTGCTCTCAAAATAAGAGCCTCAATCACTGTGACAATGACACATGGGCATTGCTGTCCATTCTTTTTTGATAGCCTTTTTTAATTTTAACTCATTTGTTAGAAAGAGACATAATGTTACTTGGAAGAATGGGATAGCCACTAAATAGGCCAGTGGAGCTGGCTGACAAGTCAGAAGGAGCACTGGCTTTAATTTGCAGTGGATGATTGTGATCCTAATTCAACAAAAATGCAAATACAGAGTCCCTGAAACGCTTCAGACTTGGATCTTTCTTCTTTGTTAATATATTCTAGCATACATCTTTAATCTGTGGTAACAAACATTTTGCATTTAGATAGAATTTTATTTGAGGACCTCAAAATGCATTACAAAAACAAATAATCCATGTCCATCACAGACAGCAAAGTAATTGGGGAGAAAATAACTTTCCAAAGACAGCACAGAACACTAGTGGCTTCTTAGTGCTTAGTAACAAGTTCTCCTAAGTCCCATTTTCCTAAGTGGCTGGTCTGTTTTTTTTCCCTAGACTCTAATATTTTTTCCTATATTAACAAAAATTACATCTTCCTTAAGTTATAATATTATTCTGAATTAGCAAAACTGAAATGAAAGAATTAGTGAGGAAGCCCTTATATGTGAAACTTTTTTTGTTCCGACTTTTTATGTTGCCAAGGTGAATTTTGGGGTAATTTGTCCTGTGATGCCTTCTTAGGCCAAGATTAAGACAGCCTTACTTCATAACTATGGCATGTTAAACATTTCCTTTTATTAAAAGCTGCATACGAAGTTGCACTCATAATGATTCAAAAATAGGCTTTAAACTTTCAGATATGAGCATATTTAACAGGTTTTCTTTTACTCACAAAATGCTAATGTAGCAGCTGTGTTTCAATAAAGGTAATATGAGTATATTATCCCAGTTACAAATCTAGAACTTAATTTTATTTCCAGGTATGTTGCTCCCAATATTACTTCAATGCGTTCCCAGTGTGAGTCCTATTTAACTATTGTCTTTACTTTGTATTCAGTTAGTTTGAAACCTGTCATCCTCTTAACAGCTATTATAACTTTACCCAACAGATTTCAGGAATTGGTAGAGTACCATCATGTGATTTTAAAAATTCTTGCACACAAACCTCTGATTAGTTAAAATATTATCTTACAGTTCATTTTTGAACTTGTTCTTTTAGCTTAGTTGTTTCTTTAACAAAAACCATGAAAGAGTAAAGGATCTTCTTAGATAGTAAAGAAATAGTAGAAATAATTATTATTTCTACGTACAACTATTTCTCCTTATAATTTCTTTGATTCCTTTATAGAGTCTTGGCTTTCACCTCTCATTCACTCCCCTCCTCATCTGATGTTGACAGTTTTTCTAGTGATCAACCAGTATTTCATCTGCCATTTTTAGTTAAGACCAGGGTAAGGCAACTGTCAACATCTTGGTGCCCCTTATTGTGTTAATCCTCTCTTGTGATGGAGGAGTATTGCCAAACTGTGTATTGTGATGGTTGATTTTGTTGGGTCAGTGACCTCCTGCATCCTGTGCACAGCAGGTCCACTGGCTGCTTTTAGATTAAAATGAATAATTGAAACAACCTGCTGTCCCTAGCAAAAGTGACTTCAACTCTTTTCTGCTGGGGACAATATGCCAAAGTCATGGATAACTGAATGCAACAGGTCTGTGTCGTACTATAAATACTTAATATAATTTTTCAATGCAATTTCAGAGCAAAAAAAAATGAATTTGATACTTAGATTTGGGCACTTCCTTTTTCACTTCTCTCTGGATAATCTTGTTTCTGTATCCAGCACGAGGTTACTTCTACTAGGTTCTAGGTTCACAGTTCAGCTACAGGTTGCCTAAAAGGCTTAGACTAATACAGAGTTTAATTAACTCACTTTATGCAGTTCATTGTACAGAAAATGAAATCTTCCGATTATTTGCTCTGGACATGAATTAAGCTAGCGACAAGGCAGCTTTTTTAGTGCTGAAAGTGATTAAAGTAATGAAACACCTTCCCAAGGAATAGTGAATTTGCTTGGAGTCTTGCTCATCCAAGCCCTCTTTAATTACAGTAATGGTACTTCACAGTGGTGTGAAGCTTTGTCAGAGAAAGTTCAGGCTGGACATAATGAAAAGGTGGCAAGTCACTGGAACAGGTTCTCCAGGGAAGTGATCATGACACCAAGCTTGTAAGAGTTCAAGGAATGTCTGGACATGTGATTAGTTTTGGATAGTCCTGCAATTAGCAGGGAGACAGGACTAGATTATCTTTATGTCTGCCTTCCAAATTGAAATATTCCATGATTTTTTATGATGTGCATGCAGTGCGTTTAACATGGATTTTCTTCTCATTTTCTGGAAAAAATATGATGTATCAGAGAAATGGTGGTCATGATGCTTTCTGGCATTGGCTAATGAGACATCTGGATTTTGTAGCAAGTGCTACCAAACATTGTGTGCCAGGGCTTTGGGCAGTTGCCTGCAGGGGACTGGAACATTCTTTCCTCGCTCATTTTTTTGAAGCAGCACTTGTCAATGTGCAAGGAGATCAGTATTCAACTGAATCCTGAATGAACAGGGAGACAGGCAGAAGTGCTATCTAGTCGAGAGTGAAATGCAGTCTAAATTACTTTAAAATAAAAGTTAGGGCATTTGATTGCTCTCAAGCACACAGAATGGTCTCCATCAGGCAGAAACAACTGATACTTGTGTTTGATGCCTGTCTTGTTCGAAATGCTGATCACTGCAAGTGGAGTCAAGGAGAAATTCTCTTTTTCATCAGAGTTGTGGGAATCTTAGAATTTTTTTTCTTGTTTCCTGTGCTAAATTCTGTACAGTTTACTTTCTAGAATTTTCTGACAGGGCTGCCTATTTCCTTACTGTTGGAAAATGGGAATTAGGAGACTTTGGTATTAAGCACTAAGAGGCCACCAGTGTGGTGTGCTGTCTTTGGAAAGTTATTTTCTCTCAAATTAAATATGACTACATATTTCCTTGCTGTTACAGCATAATACTGTGTATTTTAAATGTGAATTCCACCATCTCACTTTTCCATTGCCCACAGCTGTATGAAAATGAGAAAAATATGATCTATAAGTAGATGGAATGAAGGTGATAAAAGAGTGTCTTCAACCTCTTAATCGTTATCTGTGTGTGCAGTTTAGCCTTTTTGGGCCTAAAGTAGCTATTGTTTAGTGTCTTTAAAATGTGTGGATTAAATATAGTGGCCTGCAGTATTCAGGGAATAGAATGTTCTAGTTGTTCTTTCCAGATATAAACCTCCACAGAGGTGATAATTAATCTGGATCTTACCTTCTCTCCCGGGCAGTAAGTTGCTTTGTTGGAAAGGACGGTTTAAGGAGTTTCCTTTTCATTCTTTTTTGGCTGTTATTGCCCTCTTTGCCCTGACCTTGCAGGTTCTTTTTTTTGGTAGGCCTATAGTGCTTTGATGGCTGTAGGAGGGTGGGTGCAGGAGGCATTAAAAGAGTAGGAGGACATTTTTGACCTGGACAATGTGGAGGTGAGGTCTGAGTAGTTGTTCTTAGGAAAGAAAGGTTGGTGGTTCTTCTACACTCTGTTGCCACAAGTTTCAAAGAAGATTGAAGAGAGAGGCAAGATACATGACATCAATTGTATTTTCCCATACTTACCCACAGTCCTAAAGTGTTGGAGGGGATGCAGGTTGAGTTGGGAAAGGAAGAGAGAAATCTTGCAGTTAGAGGAATAAATTCTAGTTTTGAACTGCTGGCTGGATGGTAAAAATACAAGTCAGGGTGTTCAGACCCATGTGTTTCTGTGGCAATGGGGCTGGTTATAAAATTCCCTTTTCTGCCTCAGTACTGTGCTTTACAAGGTCGGGTTTAATTTACCATTTTCTAGTTCATGCATTTGCAGAGAAGCTTTCTGCAAGATATCCACAAAGTATAAGTGGGTAAGTTTCTAGATAGATTAAAATTGTATGTCTAAAACCAACAGATCTAAGAAACTGAGTAATCTGCCTTTTTGGATCTTGTGACCTCAGCATTCTTTTACAAGCAGCCAAATTTTGCGTCAATCCCTTGGGCTGTTGATCTGACCACAGTAGGGACCAGACTGTATTTTATGTATCCTTTCTGGAGGGGTTTGTGGCATGATGGAGAGTAGAAAAGCTGCTTTGAGGAACAGGTTTGCTGTTTGAAAACAGTAATTGTGAGAGAAAAGTTTGAAAATGAGCAGCATGTCAGGCTTTATGGCTTAGGAAAGGAAGTTACTTATGTATTGCAAGATCTGCCTGACATTTCCAGGGAAAAAGTGCTTAAGGAGATTTTTTTGGGTACCATCATATGCCAGAGAGAAGTTGAAAGTATAATGAAAGTTAACTGTTAGAAATAAGGATTGAATAGAGAGGTGATTGTAAGATGCAGCCAGGTGCAATACCTGAATTGCATCTAATTAATCTTAATGTAAAAATAGTAGAGCAACCAGCTGTACTAATTAGCCTGTGTCATAAAGCCCATTCATAAAGCCCTTCATAAAGCCCATTCTTCACTGGTGAAGGTTACAGTTTTTGTCTGAATTTGATGGGTCAAATTACTCTTAAGTTTCTTCCCCAGTAATTATGCCTCATAACACTTGGGTTGAGGATGGATTACAGAAAATGATTAAGCTTCTCTCTGTTATTTCACACTAAAATGTATGATGAATTTTGAAGTTGTGAATCCAAAGTAGACCTTAGTTTCACTCTCCCTAATTTGCAATAAGCATCATTCTTTAGACCTCAGAGCTGTTGTTATGAGAGTTAGGCAAGCAGAGGAGAGGCAGTCACTGTGTGTGCTTGTGGTGTGCATTTGGTGGTATTTATGTGCATTTACTGTTAATATTGAGCTGGAAGGCCTGTGTATAAGTATATAAACATACAAGTATACAAAATGCAAATATATAAACATCTATGCTGGTAATTAATAAAAACCAAGCAAGTGCTCTAGTGTATAAAACTCAAAGGTGTGGAATAATTGTGAATGACCCCAGTTTCAGTAGAAGAAAGACTTGCAATATTTTCTTCCTTCTTTACTTAGCATTTTCTTTTCCTTGTGGATTTTCTCAGGGTGCAGTTTCCTGATGGCGAACATTTAACATAGATAAATTATTATTTGTGCCTATATCCAAATGAGTATTGAATAAAAGTTCAGATAGTTCAATTTAAAGCAAAGTTTTGTGAAGTGATAGGCTAGACTTTCTTTGCTATCTTGGGAAACACAAAAGTGAATCTGTTTCCTCAGTACATTATAGCTTGCATGGTATAGGAGGGCTGTAAAAATGAAGGAACATGTAGGAAATACACCTGTCACCTTGAAATGAACTTTTGTTACTGCTTTGTGCAATTTGCCTCTAGCCAGTAGCCAGCCATTCTCCTTGCCTCTTGTCCTAGTTCTCATCTCATAGTGCTACTAGTATTTTTTTGTAAATGGATTGCTGCAGCTTTAAATACTTTAATATTATGACAGTTAAAGTTTGTCTATGTCTACAGGGTACTAATCTGCTTAGGGCTCTGGTTCTTTGGCTGACACTTAGTAAGTGTTGTGCCATAGGATGGCAGCTTCCTCAGTGTCAGTCATGGCTGAATGAAAAACACTGCAAGGTCTATACTAGCTTGTTTGGTCTGACCTTGAGCTCTCATTTAAAAATGCTTGAGAGTCATGTGCTTTTAATTTTTTTTGCTTGTTTTTAATATCCATGTCTGTTGGAGATATTTTTGTTACTGAAATCCATTCTAACTTTCTGTTCAACTACATTTCATCATGCATAGCAACCTCTGTAGCACCAGCCAAAAACTTGGATTGTGCTGCGCCCGATTCTCATTTGCTGTAGGATCCTTACATGGATTTCTGGCTGGATAAAGAACCTTCATGCTTTATATAGTATGTAATTGACATATAATGTTCACTTAAAACATGGTATTAATAAATGTAGTGGTTTAGAAGTTTATTAAGGATGTCATACACTACCAGAACTCAATCTAAATGAGTTCTTGATATAAGCAAGGATCAATTGCCTTCTCTCCTCCTTCTAATATATCCATTATGTTGGAGATATTTTGTGGTTCTGCTTGAAAAAATGCATACACACTTCTTTCGTTTCCCTCAGAAATAGTTAAACTACAGAAGATGCAGTTGAGTATCTTTGCTTTTGTTTTCCATTTTCCTTAATCCACTGCACTCAAGGTATACAAATGATGCTGTGAGATAAAACTGAATTGTGTGAGCAGAAAGAAAAGGATCTGAAAGAAAGTTTTACTTCCCTGTGGAGCAGTGAGAGACTGACCTCATGTGGTGTGAAACCAAAGTTACCAGGGAAAGTACAAGATAAAATTGAATAAAGTGGGCATCTTTGCAAATTTAATTTTTCTCATGCATGTCTGATTTTTTAATTTTTTTTTTTATGTTGCACTAACTAAAAAATTTGAGTCTGGATAGTTTGTAGTCTGATTGCTAACAAGAAGTTGACCAGTGTCCAAATTCCCAAAGACATTTTTGTGTCCCAAAAGGGATGCTCTAACGAGCTGACCCCAAGACAGCAGTCTATGAGCTGTGGCCCAATTATCCTTACTGCTGCCTGCACATGATTTTAATTGAAATGAGTAGGAGTTTCATGTGAGCAAGTAACTGAATAATCAGTCTTGGTTTCCAAGCCCTTTCTGGCACTTCCCCAGCAACATGCTCATTGTGCTTTCAGAGCCCTGCTCTCTAAAATGAAGACAGTGGTTAGAAAAATTATAAAGTGGCACCATGCAGAATAAGCAGGGTGTTCCTAGTCTGTATATGTTTTACATGCATGAATAATATTAATAGTGGAGACTTCTGAGTCAATTCTGATGGTCTGATTTATCAGTATATGTGGGAAGATCTAAGTATACAGATAACAAAAGGAGGTCCTGTTATTTTGAAAAATCTCCTTCTTAAACAGCACACATTTAGTTTCACAGGATTTGGGGGGGGGTATTGTTACTTAGGAACTCTCACAGGAAAAAGAAAATAACAAAAAAAACCAGTTTAAAAGTCCTTTGGGAAATTCAGATGAACTTTGGAAAATCTATCCCTATTCTGTAAAGACTTCTCTATATGCTTAATTGTATTCTGTTCTTTATGTTGACTTAATAACCTGAAATAACAAAGGCCATTCATATTTTCTACAAGTACTCTGAGTACATCTTCCAGATGACAAACCTTCCATGTGCTTCTTTACAGATCCTCTTGGAACCTGGGGTGATACAGGACGTCCTAGCAGCTGGGAGTCATTTGCAGCTGCTGGAGCTTCTCAGTTTGTGTTCTCACTATCTCATTGAGGTGAGGTTTGTTGGCCTGATCAGCTGTTTCTGTTTGGTACACTTTTGTTTCAAGCCTAATTTCAGTAGGAGACTATTAGTGCAATACCTGGTGTAATCTAAATGGCAAAAACTGGATTTCAGGTGATCTGAATTTTGGGTGTAATTCGGGTGTCAGTTTATGGTAGATGCTTTATCCCTCCATCCATTTTGTCCATTTCATTCCTGAAAACAAGCATGGTCCACTGATTAATATCAGCACCTGGGAGTTTGCTTCCCCCTTTTACAAGGTAATTTGCTTTCTTCTACCTCAGTATACCAAATGTGAAGATATTTCCCTGTTGGGATCATGAGTATTATGATGAATTCAGATGTGTAATTCACAGCAGAATATTGATGTGTATTCCAGGGCACTACAACCTCTCACTGAAGGAATAGGGTTTGTTATAATGGTACCTCCTTCTCAATAGACCTTATGCCCATAATGCTAATGTCTTTATCAAGCAAAAAATTTGGGTTGCAGTAAAGATTTTTTTTTGTTCTTGGCTTGTATAGGAAATGGCTTATGATGATAGCAAGAACAGGGCTTTGATGGGGATCTGTGAAAAGCCTTCTAAATATAGAATGGCAGTAGCAGTTCTACAGAACTGTTCCCTCCTCTCGGTAACTTTTCAGCACTGTTTCTGAAATCAGATGTGTTAACTGCACCTGGGCAACACTTGGGCATGGAGATGCACAGCAGCACAGTGCTCTGAGCATGCACTTGCCTTCCAACAGCGAAACTGCCTTTGAACAGTTGGAGTGTGCTTGGCAGCACGCTGAGCTGCTGAGTACCAGGGGCATGCAGGATCTCATGTTAAGAACTTCAGGATGTACTTGAAGGCTTTGTGTCTCACAGAGAAAGGATCTGTTCTCTGAGTGTTAACCTCAAGAAACCCTTCAAAATGTATATTCAGATAATCAGGCGGTATTAATTTGTGCATTATAAATTGATGAGAGAGTTAAAGGAGCTGAAAGAGTGCTGCAATTGGTATAATTTTTTTTTTAGGAATTGAAGAAGAGATTAAATTTTTCTGAGAAAACAGACATGGATTGTGATGGGAAGGATGATTGGTTTGAGAAAGAAAAACTGCAAGATATGAAATAAGCCGCAAAACCATTTGACCTGCTAATTGTCAGGCAGGCATGGGAAGGGGTTACTGTAATGAGAAAGAAATAAATCTAACACTGGTAGTCATATACAATGTATTTAATGGTCCTCAAACAAACCAGTCAGTGTGAGTATGTCTTTGATGCTTATGTGGCTCTTACTTTGTCAGAAATTGCACTAAAGAGGCTATTACAGCAAAGAAGTTACAGAAAATGTTAAAGAGTAGGGAAAAGTTTGTTTTTTGTGCTCATCAAGTGGGGATGTCAGAGAATGTAGGAAAAGAGCAGGTATATACTCAACATAAATCCTTGTCCTAACTTTTTCTATTACCTGTGTTGAGTAGCCTCTGATATTTGTAACTCTTCTCTTAGCACCGTCTTAATACTTTTAATCCCAAGACCACAGCAGGGGACAGACAACTACAGAGTAAGCAGTGCTTTGAATCTGGTCCTTAATGTGCAAGTTATAGTCAATTATTTAGGAATAGATTGCCAATGATTTAAAAAAAGAAATCAACCCCAAAATCACACTAGTCCCATAAAAAACACAACACTTTGGAGTTAGTAGTGATTTCTTCCAAATTACTCTGGAATTAACAGACCAGTAAAAATTCTCTGGACATGACAATCAGAAAAAGCTTTAGGTTGGAAAAGCCCTTTAAGATGAAGTCCAACTGTAAAATAACTTGCAAAATAATTAGAGGTATTTTAATTCCTCTCCTGTGAATGCTTTTCATGTTGATCTCATGTCTTTTGATGCATTTTGTCTCATGCATATGTTTGTTTGTTTTTTCTCTTTCTACAACTTTCAAGTTTGCCGTGTCTCTCATGAGTCCTAGAAACCACAGCTCTGTGGCCTGCAGTTGCTGTAGGATGTGTGAAAGATGTGAAGAAGCACTGTTGTGCCCTGAATAGTGTCCCAGGGTAGGACAACTGGAGCTACACTGTTGTAAAAATTAAGAGGAAGTGGGATTCACTGTCCAGATTTACAGTAGTGGAGGCAGGGAATAAGGTAGTGGATGAAGGGTAGGGAAAAAAAGAGGAGAATATGTGTTGGAAGACAGAGAGCAGTGCTCGTTCTGTAAACTGTTTTTAGTTCAGGGTCTCATCATAAAGGTTTGGAATCTGCATGCACATCTGTGGGGTGGCTGTAGCTTATATCATGTTGGGATTGAGGCTGTATTTTACTCTTTTTACAGTATTTTTTTTACCAAGTTCACCTCAGCAAGGCATACATGCAGACAGATTTGCAGGCTGAATAGATCACAGTAAGAAGTTACCTGTCCTGTTTTGTGCAGTTGCAGTCCATGCAAGTAATCAGCCTTGAGTAGTTGCTGTAAGTCTTTTTAACAGAGGTCAACAAGCATGTTAAAACTGTGATATCTTTCAGGTCCAAACTAATTAAATCAAATATCTGTTTATGTTCTACATATTATAGTGTGACTTTAAAAAAAAATAGCTCTTGCCTTATTTTAGAACTATCTGCAAATAAAATCCAGGTAGTTAAAGAAGGCTTCCTTAAAACCACTTATCCTCTCTGCAGTTGGTAACTGGGGTGTCTTGTCACCCCACATGCTGTGATACAGATGTAGGAAAGGGAGTAGTGCTTGTCCTTTCTCTTCTCTCTGATGAGTGAGTGTGCCAGAGTTCTTCATTTACGGTGCTACTGAATTACTTTCATGCTGTTTTGAGTTGTTCAGATATCATGAGCTTAGCTTAGTTTAGCCTAAATTCAGGAAATACAGTGTGTGGGATCTAGCTGTCATTTATTGTTGTGTAATGATGACACAGAGTTTTAACTTGTTAGGATTGTCTTTAACTGTTTTGATTAGACCAAGCTTTTCCTGTATGAGTGCTGCTCTTATTGTTAGCACTTGTTCCAGCTCTTCTCTAGATGTTCCACCCTGACAGTTCATTGGAACTGTCTTGAACAGTTTCATCTTTTTTTGATACTTTTATCTGGGACCTGTAATAATTCCATGCATTTCAATTAGGATGGGGCTTTTTTGCTACAAATGCAATTGGCTTTGCCCATTCAGGTATCTGTTTCAAGGCACATTGTTAGTCTGTGAGGTTCCAAAGAACACTGTAATGATCTGATTCATCTAAGATGATTGCTGAAGTGTCTGATTGTCAAGAATTATTTGTAGTTCACTGGGGGCAGAATAATTTCCATCCAATCCTGACTTTTATATTGACTGGTCTTTAAGGAATTTCCTCTTGGTTGTCTCAGAATAAACAAAATGTGATTTTGACTGTGACAGATAATCTTTCTTACAGACTAAACAGCTTAGAGGAGTTTAATTTTTGATGAATTTTTTAAAAATTCTGTAACGAATTGTTTAAATTGCATTTATGGCAATTTTTTAAACAGTTCTCAGTCAACGGAAAGACAGGAAAATGGAGAGGGACATTTTCTCCCTACCCTTAATCAGGTAATGCAATGGAGGTTTCTGACAACACTGCTAGTTTATTAAATGCATTTTATCATCTGTAAACTTCTCATTATCAAATGTTCTATAGCATCTAATGTTGATTCAATTTTTTCATTTGAAAACTCATGCTCATTTTAGATTGATAATTTACTATTTTTATTTTACAACAGTGGTAAATCATATTTTCTTTATTTGCAAACAAGAGAAATGCCTGAGTATTACTTACTTTAGGTCTTAATTCCAGCTTTGTGAAGTGCAGACTTCTCCCCCCATATCAATGTTGTCATACCTTGAATTATGATTATTCCACAACCTCTGCTGTTTGGGGGTTTTGTTTCTAGCTTCATTTGTAGAAGGGGACTCTTTTGAAGCATGCTGATGTATTTTATTTGAGATACATACATATTCATGAATCTCTCATGTCATCTGCATAATTCTCAGGTGCATTAAACATTGAAACAAGGCTTGTAAGCGCACACATCTGTCTCAGGCTGAACAAACGGTAAGGCAATGAGATTTTTCTTAACTGCTACAGAGGTGTGGGAGAGCTAAAGACTTGAGCTTTGTGTACCTTCAGTGGCACTAAGGTCTGTGATCACTCACACAGCATTTGCTTGCAGCATTGCCCGTCCGATCTCTTCGGTTCTTGTTTCCCAGGTTCCTCCTCCAGCTCAGGCTGATTGTCAGTTTTGGCAGAGGTTTTTCAAAGGAGGCTAATACAGAGCTGCAGCCAATAGGCAAACTTTGAAATATAACAGGAATAGGTTATTTGAATATCTCCTTTCCCTTTTAAAAGTGGACCATATTTGTCATATGACATAGGAGAAAGCAAGAGATAGCTACTTAAAGGCATTAAATGTGTGGACATCTGAAAATGGACTTTTTAAATGGAAGTGTAGAAAACATGGTATTGGTAGTGTGTTAGTGATGACCTGTTTTGCACTTTAAAGCTTGTGAATGTTTTTCTGAAGTTTCATGACGACTTTTTTTTTATGCAAGAGAATAAATGTGTTAAAACATTTATTCAGAACATAAAAATGTTTGTTTCATGAGTATATCTGAGTTACATAACTGGTTGCAGATCTAAGAAGTTTTGTCTTTTTCCTCAACTGTTTGTGTATTCAGTATCAGAGCTACAAACTGCAAATCATTTCAACAATCAAAGAGTCTTAATAAGGAGGGAATGCTATTGAGAATATAAGTTTTTAATGGAATTTCCTTCTACTGATCAACATGAGCAGTATTGTGTGGGTAGTAATTGGTTTTTAAAGCAGAGGTTGATTTCCACTGGTATTCAGGGATCTGGGAAATTGGACTGTCCATAATTGAAATCTTAAAGCTAAGTGATTTCTCTGTATATTCTGAAGTACAATATTTTTTTTTTCAGTGGAGTTCTAGGTACATCCTGAATTACAACAAGGTATGATAGTTGTGGGTGAGGAGTTTATAGAAGATGCAGAACAATC
This sequence comes from Polioptila caerulea, assembly GCA_013397295.1. Taxonomy (NCBI): domain Eukaryota; kingdom Metazoa; phylum Chordata; class Aves; order Passeriformes; family Certhiidae; genus Polioptila; species Polioptila caerulea. Next base: position 342,982 of record VYXF01006042.1, on the reverse strand, counting down.
CAGAGCAAAGTATTCATTTCTGAGAGGCAGGAGTTGGCATGACTGTTAGCATTTATCCCTTTAATTTTCTGCTGCCAGATTAGGCAACTTTTGTGAAGAACAAATTAAGTTTACACATTGGACAGAGTCTGGGACATCATTTATGTTATGTATATTGGTTGGACAGTGGCGTAGTTTCAGTACAAACTTATTTGAAGTGACTGTCCTTGTACTTAATGCTGGAAATTATTTCTTATTCTCACAGTTTCTAGGAGGAGCAGGTATAGTAGACATGAGCAGTGATGATCCTGATTGATCAGTGAAGTTACTCTGACTTGTAAAAATTCTTCTTGGGATCCTAAATGCTTTTGCATCAAGTGAACTTGGAAGTCTGATGCCAATTTTTCCATTAATTTTTAGTGCATTAGGTTCCCTGCTAAATGGTAAATATATCAGATTACTTTTTAGAAACTTTACTACATTAAATGGAACTCTGCTACAGGTATATCTGCTTGCTTGCTACCGATGTCAGTCATACCATCTTTAAAGACAGCTAATTTAAGCTAAAAAAGAAAAGAACATTTTAGGTGAGTGACTAAAATAAGACTGAGCACAGCATTGTACAACAGCAGTCAACTGGAATTTTCTTGGAACTGCCTCTGTACTGTCCTGCTTTGGATTCTTGTATACAAAAGCAGACAGTGAGGAGGATCAGACCTGGAATACAAAAATAAGATTAATCAACTCACAAATCCTCCTGGAATAATTCGTGGAAATAATTGAAGCAGGCAAATTGTCTTGGGTAGAGGCACTTGATTTTTAACCTTCTACTGTAATGGTCAATTTAGGCTTAAAAATCAAATTTTTTTCCTGGTCTACAAATGCCTAATGTTCTAAATATTTTCTTCTTCTAATTTTAAACTATTTGAATGTGTTGTAGATTGAAATATGTGACTGTTTTTAAATGGAAGAAGCTACAAATGAATTTGCGTGTGGAATTAAAAGGAGGAGTGTGCCTGGTTTGTGTATGTGGGTAGGCCAGAGCTTCAAAGCTGTATATTTTTCTTAAACCCAACTTCTCCATTTGGAACTGTGCCAATGATAATCCCAACTTTCACTAAGATAAACTCCTTCAGAGATGAATTAATTCGTACACCAGAGATTGAGAGCATCACCTTTGTATTGCTAGAAGCCCCAGATCAGTTGGGATTTTAGCTCCTGGGTTTTTCATATAGAGCGAATTAAACTGCTGGAAAGAAAATCTAAAGGTCATCTAGCAACCAAGGCTTGCTTTTTTTAACTAATACTGACTTTTTAATCTAAGTACATGCATGCACACTCCCCTCAATCCCCCAGAATTAGTCACCACCAGCAAGCTTAGGTCTACCAAGTTTATCCTGTGGTGAAGTAACCTTCCCATGCTAAGAATATAAAGTAGACAAAAATAATGTCTTGCATTTTTCTGTTTTTAAGTGTTATGCAACCAGTTGTTGCTGTGCTAGCCTGCTATTTTTTTGAAGGAGCAAGTTTAGTCAGCTGTTGTCATTGAGCTATTGATAGTCATTAAAAAAGTTCTTGGACAAAACTCAAAAATAACTTCAGGAATTTTTTTTTGTTATCTCTTTCATATACTGATACATTACAGACATAATGATCTATGTATATGAAATGTGGTTGCACTAGTGAGGATTCCAACCTAAAATGGGACCCAGGAAAAAAATAATGGTGTTTTTCCTCCATTTTTCAGTTGGTGTCAGTGAGGAAAGTGAAAATATACCAAAGTGACAATACCCAGTCACTTTGAATCCCATTCTTGCTGTAATCCACTTGCTGCTATTTATCTGCAGCATGAATTGAAGTTGATGGTGGATGTGTAAAAAAATGATGCTGCAACATCTAGGTTAACTATTGCCAGCAAGATCAAATCTCCTGAGCTGTCTGGGTGGTTGGGTTGTATGGACACACATTGCCAGTCCTCTGCAGCAAAGTTACAGGAGAGGTCAAAAGCTGGGAAGAGGCATTTAGTGCTGGATCTGCCATCTCTTTGCAGATTCTGTCAGGAAGGGCGAGAAGCTTTGGTATGTGTTTTAAATAGGAACAGGGAAGCTGTATTGCTTCACGATTTCCCTCCCTGCCCTTCTCATGTTATCATTCTGTGTCAATGTGGACTCTGGACTCTTTAGATGACCTTTCTGTCCATCAATGCCTGAAAGATTTCTGCTTCTGGAATCTTTCCAGTATTTTTATAAAGCTGTAAACAGGAGCTGATGAATGCCAGAATGCTTAGTGTACAAAATTCTTCTTTGGTTTTATTACCATCTGATCAATACTAATGTTTTATGCTCTTCCTGTCCCTCCTGGTCCCCAGTGTATTTCGCTTTAAATTCTCCTTACGAGTTGAGGCAGTTTGGATGCATGAGCCCCCAAAATGGAAGTATTTGTAACTGGGTAGTGCAGATATATTTATCTGCCTCTGTTCTCTGCAACATATCCCCTTAGAAGTCTGGAGGAAATTTTTTNGCCCCCAAAATGGAAGTATTTGTAACTGGGTAGTGCAGATATATTTATCTGCCTCTGTTCTCTGCAACATATCCCCTTAGAAGTCTGGAGGAAAATTTTTGTCATTTCTTGCAAGAAATGACACCCAGAAGGCAGAATGGCTGAACTGGACTGGAAATGAGGCAGCCGGGCCCTTCCTCCCCGGGCCTGGGCAGCAGGTGGCAGTGTGAGTCCGTAACAGTTTGAGCAGAGAAATTCGAGCTAAAATCAGAAAAAATGAAAAGAAAAATTATTTATTTTTACTCCGTATTAGTCGTCTGACCTAATCAGTAAAAAAGTCATTATTCACACAACACTGGGCAATATGCATTGTAATTTTTAACAAATAATAGGAAACTGTTAATGTTTTCACAGGAAATACAGTTCTGTCTTGTGCAGCAATGGTCATTTATCACTGCACTTTGTGAAATCACTCATTTGTTCTAATTTGAATGTAAATGACTCTAAGGTTTTACAAATAAGGTGACAGACTCACATAAATGTAATTGCAGGGTTCATCTCTCTCTTTTTATATATCACTCATTAAGTTATGAATTAAATACATCGTATTAAACCAGGGGCATGTCCAATGATGATATTGTAATGGCAAATTACTCTATGCTATTAGAGGTGTATTTTTTATTCATGGACATTAATTTGTCATTAAGCGGCATTAGTTTAGCACTTTTATGTGGAAGACGTGACCTGAAAGAGGAGACTAACAGCTCTAATGTGGAAGAAGAAGAATGTAGGCACCAGACATAGAGAGGGGTTTTTTGCCTCCTGGAAAGAAGCAGAAAGAAATTTTACTTAAATTTGCTTTCATCTCAAGCACTTTGAGTTGTATTAAGCCATTTTAGCAAAGGTATTTCTGAAACAAGGAAATCCTTTGATTATAAAGTATTTACAATATGGGAAAAGCCAGAATGCTGAGTACGAAATAGTGACCATAAATCATTTGTAACCTATGAACCTGAAGAGAACATTGGGCTTGAAGTGAGTTACAATCTGATTTTATCTCAGAAATATCACTGTGCTAGAGAGCTAATTGTTCATCTTTTCTTTCCTCTATGCAAGCTTACACAAAATAGAACAGATTTTTGTCATTATGGAGTAAATATCTTTTACCTCTTGTCTACTTTGTATTTTTAGATACGTTATTATTATTTTCACAGGAGACAGTTTCAAATTGTAAATACAGTAGTAAAATCTTTCTTAAGAAAATGAATGAGAAAATGTATTATTTGATGGAATTTCAGGAGGCAACTTAGCACCTGAAGTATTAGACTAAGGAAAATGATTCTGTCTACTCTGTCATTAAAAGACGTAAGAAAGACCTTGTAAATTGTATTTTAATTTTTTAGTCACTTTAGTAGAAGCGACTTTTAAGATCTTGTTTATTTAATGGTGAAGATGGCGAAGTAATGAGGATCCAAGTTGATACATTCTCCAGTTATCCAGTATTTGTGTTTTAGGCTTTTTTGTAGACCATCTCTCATTAAAGGCAAAAGAAATCCAGACTTGATACAAACCCATGTGTTTGTCAGTTGGTACCCTGCTCACCATTTTTTATGTTTTTCTAATGGCTTAATTGTTACTGTGTGATCCATGTATCTGAACTGCTTACAACATACTCAATTGATTGTGCTAGTTAAAAAACAAAAGGTTTGTTAAGAGAATTACCTAAGCCCAAGTTATATATAAGTAGCTTCAGAAACAGAAACATCTCTTTTTAACTACTGTTGAATATTGTTAAACCATTTATGTTTATAGGGGTCCACAAAGAAAGAAACAAATTCCATATAAGGCTGTTGATGTTTTCCAGTAGATCTTGTGGCATCAGTAAATGAAACAGCATTTTAGCACATTTATGGTACTTTGTTTGCACAACTGCACGAGTAGAATTTGTATTTTGCTTCAGAATAGCGATGTAGACTAACTCTATTTAGAATAAAGACACTGTTTCTGTCCAAGGTATTGAATAGGTAGACCTTGAAACCAAAATGAATATAAATGTATACATGCTGTAATGACTTACTGCATCTTCAGCCAATATGTAATCAGAGCTTTGAAAGTTATAAATTGTCCTCATTCTTTTCACTAATTCTAAAAATTAAAGATCCAAGCCTGAAGATTTGTGGTATCAACAACTTTATTAACCATCGATAATATCCTGCAAGTGTGTTGTTTCAAACATGAAAAACATGAGAAATGCCTGTAACTTCATTCACCTCTTTTCTTGTGTGATATATTCAAAACACCTCTTTATTAATTTGGAGGAAGTTGTTGCTAAATTTCCCATGTGTTTAAACAGTTTTACAGGATTTATGATTTGTCACAGAGTGTGTCTAGCTGTATAGGCAACGTTAGATCTTAAACCAGGACTTTTATTTACAGTTTAGCAGGAACTGAGCTGATAACACATGGAATTCTTTCTATGATAATTTTTATGGGAGCTATTGTGTTCTCTGGGTTAGAGGCGAAGTGATGACTGAACTTGTCTTGTAAATACTTTGACCTTTGTTGTGGAATTTTTCAATGCTATATAGTGGAATTTTTTCCTAAATTCCATTTCAGTGTTTTCTCCTTGTTAATTGGAAGCACTATCTATTCTAATTATATATGTAAAGGGATTTGAGTTTCCATAGCATCTCAGCACACCTGATTATCATGTGGAAGTATTGCAGTAACCTCAGGTATGTTCAGGTGCCAGCTGTCACCAGGTTTGGAAATCCAGCTGACTTGAGGTGGCATGTTGTGGACATGAAAAACAGTAGGGGCACAGGCCTACTGTCATATACCATGCCCTAAATCAGTGTTTATATGTGTTTGTATTTGAGTTTGCCTGCCTCTCAGTATTTTTACTTATATTTACAGCATTACCATCTTCATGGGGAACTGAAGTATGTAGGAAATACGTGTATGCAATGGTGATGTCCAGGACCCCTGAGACTGCTATTGAAAGTTTACTGTAACCAAAGGCTTGAAATTATTTGACTACTCTAGGTACATTGTGAGTCTTAACTTCTATATGTTCCTAATCAAGTTCTGGACTCACATTACATCATTCAGCCCTGGACCAAAGCTTGAACAGGTTAAAGAATTTCTTGAAAAGGAGCAAAACAAGTAGCAAAAATGATCTGTGTGTGTGCGGTGAATATTTTGAGGTGGGGGAAAACAAACAATATTAGGCATATGTAACCTTTTATAAGCTATTAATAGGATTTTGCTTATAAGTGTGGCTGAAATCTTTGAAATATGAGTGTTTTACCAACATTTCTTACTGAAATCTGCATATGAAAAAGACTAACTTTTATAACATTGCATGGAACAATCATTGGCTAAAAACTTTTTGAGTAAGCTGTAGTTAGTTTTTGAAAGCAATGACTGTTCTGTAAAAGTACATTCTTTTTGAAGCAACTGAGCTATGTCTCATCTTTAAATGCCCTTCCAATGTTCTGTGAAAGAGGCACAGGTTGGAAGGTACCATGTGGGTTGTCTGGTCCAATCTTCCTGCTCAAGCTGGGTTATCCTACAGCACAGGGCACAAGATTGTGTCCAGACAGTTCTCAAATATTTCCAGTGAGGGAGATTCCACAACCTCTCTGAGCAACCTGTTCCAGTGTTCACAACATACCGTCACCTGCACAGTACAGAGGTTCTTCCTCATATTCAGATGGAACTTCCTGTCTATCAATTTGTATCTGTTGCCTCTTGTCCTATTGCTTGGCACCTCCAGGAAGAGCCTGGCTCCATTCTCTTGGCGCCATCCCTTCAGGTATATTGTTGAGGTCCCCTCTCAGTCATCTCTTCTTGAGGCAGAATAGGCCCTCAGCCTTTCCTCATAACAGAGATGCTTCAGTCCCCTAAAGATCTTTGTAGCCCTTTGCTGGACCCACTCCAGGAATTCCACGTCTCTCTCCTCCTGAGGAGCCCAGGGTTGTTCTCCATATGTGGCCTCACCAGGACAGAGTAGAGGTGTAGGATCACCTCCCTCAACCTGCTGGCAATGTTCTTCATAAAGTATCCCAGGACCCCGTTGGCTACCTTGGCCACCAGGACACACTGCTGGCTCATGGACAGCTTGTTGTCCACCAGGACTCCCTGGTCCTTCTCCACAGAGCATTGCTTCATTTGATTTTATTATGCTTAAAGGGAAATGCTGGAGAGGTGCCTTTCAAACTCTGCAGGATTTAGATCCTGTCGTTTTGAACACTTAGAAACTGGGCCTACAATGATCTATTCAGCTTTTAAAGGTGGTGTCTTTAAGGTGAAACATTGAAGTCAGTGAGAATTTTGTCATTGGTTGTATTAAATATAAGGTGCATCCTCTCTTCTCTTCTCTTCTCTTCTCTTCTCTTCTCTTCTCTTCTCTTCTCTTCTCTTCAAAAAAAAGGGCTTTATGCTAAAGCAAGACCTTCTGACTGTAAGCTGTTTGAGATTTGGAAGTGAGGGATTGAATTATTTTTTATTCTTAGTAGGAACTGCTAGAAACAAATGGACAAGAATCATCATGGTCTTTGAAGGCTCATGCATTCCTGCTGGTGCTTGGCACCTTCAGCTGTGTAAACATTCACATGTATTAGTTTTGGGAGGACTTTTGTCTTGTTTGGCACTACTGAAGGTCAGATGTAGGAAATCAAACTGGATGGTGAGTCAAGGCCCATTTTTTACATTTGACCTTCACCCTTTCCAGGTTCTCTAGTTTTGAAAGTCAGACTTATAATAATTTCTGACTGAAAGAATTACAGGTAATTCCCTAGTGTATATATATATATGTGTATATAAATGCCTAAAATATGCTTAGCCAGGAAAAAAAGAGGAGGTGCAGGGGAAACCTTATCACTCTCTATGGCTCCTTGCAAGGATGTTGTGGCCTCCATCTCTGCTCACAGGTAACCAGCAACAGGACAACAGGACAGAGTCTTAATTGTGCCAGAGGAAGTTTAGGTGAGTCTTTAGGAAAAAATGCTTCATAGAAAGAGCGGTTTGCTGTTGGAATGGGCTGCCCAGGGAGGTGGTGGAGTCACTGTCCCTGGAAGCATTTAAAAAAGGCTGGATATGCTTAGTTCCTTGGTCTAGTTGGCAGGGTGGTGTTAGTTCATAGGTTGGACTTGATGATCTCAAAGGTCTTTTCCAACCTAATTAGTTCTGTGATTATGTGAAATACAAGCAAACTCCTCTTGATCTTCACATGTACTGATTTTTTTTTAATTCAGTGGTTCTTCCAGATTTTTTTCATTATTTTACTTTTCTGCCTATTTATGGCCTACCACTATCCCTTTTAATGCTGTTTATCTCCTGAAATCAGTTCTGATTATTACGTTGTAAACCTACAAATAACCCAGCTCCTAGCTGTGGGAAAAGAGATGTTCTTTTCACTGCATAAATATGGGGAAAGAGTTGTAGTTTTATTTAACTGAGGTATAATGCCTATACAATACACATTGCAGACATTTTGCTAATATATTGAACCGTATACATAATTTAAAATTCTCTTAACGTTGATGAAAGCGGGAATTATCTAACTACTAGAATACTGGAGTGGGTTCCAGGCATTTGAGGTTCTGTTCTTTGTATATTCTGCATCATGGGAAATCTTTTAAATTATTCTTCTGGTTCTCTTTTTTTCCTTTGTAAAATGAGAATTTGCCTTGGTTTAGTACTATGAGCAACAAAAATAAAATTCTTAGTGATTTTTGAGCTGAGGTCAGGTATTGCAGGAGCATAGAGACACCTGAACAAATAAGTTTTCCAAATAAAATGGAAATGTTGCCTTTTTATCATTCACTTACTTGCAGTCAGGTTCTTTTAACTGCTGAGTACTCTCATATCTTCCTGCAGCTGCAACAAGTCTCTCGCTTTTGAGAGGAATGAGAAACCATTATAACCCCAGCAGTCAAATTGCACAAATATTTCCTTCTTTACCTGTACAGACAGTTGTCAAAAAACCCCCTATTTTATTGCAGTCATTTTTTTTAATGCAGAGCTGCAAAATTTACATAATCCCATGAAGCCAATGAAAACTGTCCTGTACTTTCTAGTCCCCTGTCTGATCCTACATTCATGCACCAGAAAATATTTTCTGAAAATTTAGTCAGAGCTATTTTTCCTTTCATATATTCTCTCCATGTTATAAATATCTTTGCTCAATTTCAAATCCTCCAGGAGTCTTTCTTTAAAAAACTAAGTTGAGCACCTGAAGTCTTGCAAGGTTGGTTTTCCAACCTGTAGTTTTTAAGTATCCTTAAAATTTGGCCTTCAGAACTGGGACGAATAATTGAAGAGTAGTGAAAATGTAATGTTGAAGCAGCAAGAGGCTTGTTTCTTTTATTGGGCGGTACTGAGTGTGCATTTTATGACATGAGCATTTTTAAAATATATTTTTTGTTGCAGCGCTGTTCTGAGTACTGATGTTGCTATTTATGACTGCTTCTTAGTGCCCCCTGATGGCTTGTCAGTGTTGTTCCAAATAGAGCCTGGTATATTTTTTATATAATGTTACTGGCTCCCAGATAGATATACGTACATTTTTTTCTTTTTCTTTTTCCTTTTTTTTTTTTTTTTTTTACTTAACTGGGAAAGCCTGACCATACTCATGCTGTCCTGGCAGAGTCTTCTGTAGACTCTGCAGACAAAACTTACCATTCTCTACTTCAAATAAACTGTTAACAGTATTGGATCAAAATTGATTCTTTGAAGACTTTTGTCTATCAAAGTTATAGTCATTATTGAGATATCCTGCACTGGAATCAGCATTTCAGCAGATGGTATATCGCATACTGCCTTAAAATTCTAAGGAAGTTTTGTTGCTTTGGGTTCTTTTGCAAACATTTCTGAGACTTAAATTTATCTGTGTTAAATAACCTGTTATTCCACATATTTAGGCAATTTTTTTCTTTCTCTGATGTTATTAGATGACCAGCTCACTACAGCTACTCTTTTCCAACTCTTAATTTTCAGATGTGTCTGTTAGCTTTGTAAGCCTTAAGCATTTGGTGCCAGGCTGTTCCCTGTAACATGTTTTTAAGGAAAGTGGCCCATTGCTGGGCTTAATACAGAGCACATGTATACATCAATGGAATGTTCCAGAAATAAAATGTCATAAAAACATTATGAAACTATTGTTTGAATCATGTTATATATTCTTTGGGCATAAACATCCTTGCTCTTATTTATACCTCAAGAGTTAGTATATTGATAATTTTATATATGCTCTCTGTTTGTTATTTAGTGTAATGTTTTGAGCTATGAATGTTGCCTTCCTTTCTTTAGTTAGTGATGATGATGCTTTTTATCGATCTTCATAGTTTTTCACTTGCATACATGAAGAGTAGTTGGAGGAAGAGTCACTCAGCCCCCCCAAGAAGCCAAGTCTTCTCTGAATTGTGATTCTAAATCTCCTGCTATATTCCAATACTGTTTGGCTCTTGTGGTCTCTGGGATTCTTGTCTGGATCTGCTCTTGCTTTCTTTGGTCTGAGGTTTTTTCATGCTTCTGCATCTGAAAGTGGCAGTGTCTTTTTCTGATCTGCTCGGTCTCCAAAGGGGATCCCGAGCAGCACAATAAAAACAGACTTTTGGGGTTTGGGTTTTGTCATTGTGATTAGGCCCACAGAGCACAATGATGCAGATGTAATCTTGCTTAGCTGTGGGATAGATTATGGGCAGCACAGCCAAAATGTGATGAGATTTTGGACTAACTTCAAACAAGTTGTTACTGAGTATATCTAAATTATTTTTCTAGAGGCTTCATGAGGGGTGTCAGTGGAAGTTGTTCACAGGGATGTCAACTCCTATGACCTGTTTCCATCTGAATATTTTTAATATGGAAGAGCAATGGACTTTTCCTGTCAGGCTCATTCTTAATAATGTATAATATACTTTTAGGGATGTTTTCAAGGGATTTCAAGTGATTCATCTTGAAGCTGGAAAACTTCAGCTTGACTTATTACATATTGGCAAAATAGCAAGTTATTTTTAAAAAGACATTGAAAAAAGAAGCTGTCAGGTACACTAATACCTCTATTAGCAGATATATCAGGAATGTTGATTTTTAATTTTTTTTCCCTCTCCCTCTGTCCTCTATGCTCGTAATGGAGATATGAATTAGGAATAAAAATTGCGCTTTAATGTACTGTGAATTGGAAATAATTTTTATTTTTCTATTTTCTATGTCTTAAAGTTTTCATACTTAGTACTGATTTAAGACTTCCTTTGGTTTTCAGTAGATTAAGGAGGATTTACTTACCTACTTTTCCCAGAATAGAATCATAAAATCATTAGGGTTGGAAAATACCTCCAAGATGGAGTCTGACCTTTGACCAAACACAAATGTCAATTAACCATCACCCTAAGTGCCATGTCCAGTTGTTCAGTTGTTTCTTGAACACTCCCAGAGAAGGTGACTCCACCACTTCCCTGGGCAGCCTGTTTCAATGCTTAACCATCCTTTCAAAGAAAAAATTCTTCTGAGTGTCCAACCTCAACCTCTCCTGGTGCAGCTTGAGGAAATTTCCTCTTCTCTTGTCACTGGGAGACCAACCCCCACCTGGCTACACCCTACTTTCTGGCAGTTGTAGAAAGTGATAAAGTCACCCCCAAGCCTCCTGTTCTCTGGGCTAAACACCCCCAGCTCCCTCAACCACTCCTCATATGAGTCACTCTCCAAACCCTTCCTCAGCTCCCTTGCCCTTCTCTGGACTCTCTCCAACTCCTCAATGTGTTTCTTGTAGTGAGGGGCCCAGAACTGCTCACAGCTCTCGAGCTGTGTCCTCACCAGTGCTGAGTACAGAGGGGCAACCATTGCCCCTGTCCTGCTGCTCACACCATTCCTGCCAGGGTCCCATTGACCTTCTTGGCCACCTGGGCACAGCTGCCTCACGTTCAGCTGTGGGTGACCACAGCACTTTTCCACTGTGCAGTTTTGCAGCCCCCAGCATGTAGTGCTGCATGGGGTTGATGTGGCCAAAGTGCAGGACCCAGCACCTGGCCTTGTTGCATCTCATACTGTTGGCCTTAGCCATTGATCCAGATACAATTTGAAACCAGTCTTAAAAAAAATAATTGAAATAATTTCCCCCCCAGTAACTGGTATGGAACAGGACAATTACAACATCTGTTATTCATAGACAGAACGCAATTAAAGAAGTGATTGGAAAATAGTTTCTCAGCATCCTGAGCAGAATCTATTGCATCATAATTCCCATTTGTAATATGTCATATTATTTCTGTCTTGCCTGCCAGACTTGAGTGGCTATTGCTGTGTCTCACTTGAGGACCAAATTTACAGAGGATTTTCATGTATTAAATCATATGATGACTTTGAGCTACTAATGTGATGGCATCAAAAAAAGGCAGTTTGAATGTTAAAATATTTCTTACAAGATAATTTATAAAGCTAAGGAAGGATTAATGCTATTTTACAAGGTACTGCTGAAAAATCAGGAGTACTGGGAAGAATTTGTCCATGCAGAAGAATAAGTGAAATAAAAACTGTGAGAGGTGTAGAAAAGGTCAGCTGAGATGATTAGGAAGAGCTTTCCTTGTTAAGTCTAGAAAAATGAGGGCTGGGGAGGAATATAATTGTTTTCTGTAAATATATCAAGGGAGTAAATACTGAGGGAGGGGGTAGCAGAGAGAAAAACATTGTGCTGTTAAATCTAAAAGATAATTTTGGCACGGAAACAACTGTATATAAACTGTTTAAGTAAATTAACCTGGAAATTTAGAGATGGAGTCTCAAAATCAGCTGAGCCTTCTTGTAATACTAGTTGGGAACAAGATGGATCTTTCTTAATTTATGCTGAAGATGTTTTGATGAACTTGTGGTATAGAGGAATAGTCTTCCACTTCTATATTCTCATTATTCTATAGTCTCTTTAAACAGTTACGGGAGCCTGTAACAAAAAAATAAAAAAGGAAGTAATAGTATCCTACAGTCCTGTTTTTCTTCTTCTTCTGGTTTGTAATTATTTATTTTGGCTGCTACTCCTGTAGGCTTTGGGTTTCTAAGGGACAACACTTGCTCTTTCTGGATTTGTCAATATTAGCAACAAAAACAAACAAAAAAAGGAGAACACTTACCATAAAAAAATTCTGGTTGTTGATGCATTAGCCAAATAGTTTTCAGCTTTCCTCTTATGCTGTAGTAATTCCAAAGAGTTAGCAAAAATATAAAATGATAAATCATCTGTAGATACTATATTCTGGGATTTCTGCTGGAGTAAAGGATATATGAATGTGTATGAGAAATGTTATTCCTCACAACATGTTTGAAGAAAAGGCAAGCTCCCATAATTGGCAAAAATGGTAAGTGTTGGTAAGTCTAGTTAAATCCTTGCTTTGTGTTTCTACTGTGTGAAATGATATAGAAGTGCCAGGTGAAGGGTTAGAAGATCTCCATGTTCCTTCATCCCTGTACTTTTATTTGTTAAACACAGTATATTGCTACAGTTATCTTGCCAGGAGTAGCTGGTGAGAAGTGAAACTTTTCATTTAGAGAGCTTCTGTGCCAGGGACACTCAAAATAATTTTAAAAATTCTTATAGCAGCATCCATTAACCAAAGGAAAGCAGCTGCTGAAACCTCTGCAAAACCTTACCTGTTGCTGTTCCACTGGAACCATCAAAATTTAACTGTATAGTTTTAATATTTCATTATTTTCTTTCTTGCCATGGTACACATAATTGTGTATGCAGATTATAAAAGGTATGTATAATCAGGGAGGGTCATCTAAAATATTTAATTGAAGAATAATTTGAAGATTTTTGTACTATTTGAAGATATTTGTACGCATTTGAAGATATTTGTACTATTTAATAATGATCAGTGTGACTGAGTTTCAGGAAAGTGTTTGCTTATTTTTAGTTTTAGTTTTACATATGGCATGTTTCACGTTGTTTTTTGGAAGACCACACATTTGTGTCATCACATGAGCAATCTGAGGTGGTCATGTCTTTCCTCTGTGCTAGTGAAGCTCACAGATCTCCTCTGTACCTTCAAAGAGGATTCTCACTAGCACCAGCCAGCAGGATTAAACCTGAAAACCGAGCAGATATGGAGAAACAATAAGTGAGAAGGGAAATTAATTCTCATAGGGTAGAGGAAAAATAATAGGGCTGAAATGTTTTGATATTGTTAGTCTTTTACTTAGTTCTAGACCTACTTTGAAATAGCAGCAAGGATGCAAATTAACTTTTCATGCTCAAAGGAGAAAACAAAAATAAGAATTACAGAAACTAGTGAGAAAGCAGTAATCTATCAGAAAAATTAATTGTGTAAAATGAGTCACTTAGAAAGCCATCTTTTACTTTGTCTGTAAACACATCTGCAGTCTGCACTTAACTCCTAATAAGTGTAATCAGTTCTCTACACTGAAAAATTCTGAGCCAGCTGTTCCACTGTGACCAGGCTTCTGCAAAATGCTTTTCATGGCTCAACTGGATGACTTTGGTGTTTAACAGAGGCAAATTTCAAATAAGATCTAAAATATACTTCTTGTGCCTCTACTTATTATGAAACGTTTGTGTCTGTTGCTTGCTGTTGAGTGTGTGCGTGATCTGTTAGTTCTTAGGTAAATGTGTGAGGTTTTGCAGAACTAAAATCTTTGATATACAAAGAAACAGGTAGAACCAGCAGAACTGGATTTCTTTTATCTTAAAATTGTGTTGATGCCTTTATTTGCATATTTTTGTCATTACAATTTTTAATTTTGTTACTATCCCTTATCTATTTAGGGTCCACTGTTGCCATGATTTTTGTCAAGGCTTTTTTCTGAATGGTACAGCTTGTTCATAGTATTTAATGTGGCAGAGAACCTGGAGGATGTAAGGTCAAGACCTGTGCTGCTTAAGGATTTTGAATAGCTATGTCCCTGTCTCAGAGACCTGACACTTGGGGTTGGTTTATTTTTTTGCTTTAAAGGGGCTGAATCCCTCTTAGAAAATTTCTGGGGGAAATAGTGTCACTATACAACTCTTCTCTGCTACAGCAGCAGGGCTAGTCATTTAATACCTTGATTTATAACAGTATTGTAATCTAAATAGGAAGCAGGTGGAGTTACAACTGGTTACGGTACTTTGGATATTAATGGCTTGGCTTGGCAGTGGAATTCTAAAGCTGTATATACTTTTGCTGTTTTAATTATGCATTCATTAAAAGCTTTTATACCCAACAGAATAAAGTAAATATTGTTTGATCTCTGTAGTGTGCTCCCAGACTGTAGATTTGCACAGCAGGGTCTTGATAATCTGAATAAATTGTATTTCCCCAAGGAGTTTATCTTTCAAATAAGGTCATAAAGAAATGCATTCTTTCCCCTTATTTCTCCTTGTGCTTTTTCTGCTATTTATAACACAGAGCACAGGAATAGAGGTATATTGTAGTCTTCTGTGTACTTGGTTATGATTAACTCTAATTTATCAATCTGTTATGTCCTTTTCTGTGGCTTGTGCAAGGCAATTATTCTTTAAAGTATGAACGAATAAAGATGGTTTTGGAAGCAATTTGAACACAATGTTCATATCTATTTTTCCTGTTTGACAATTTATCATATCTCTATATTAAAATACACCTCTGTATAAAAATATTCACCCTGTCACATCATTTATTTTGAATATTTAATATTGTTATCGTTCAGATTATGTTTGTTTGTAGAACATATTTTCTTTTACAAGGCTTTTAAATGTCAACTCATTGTTGAATTGGTTTGGCATCTAAAGGTTGATACTACTGAAACAGAAGACCCTTAGTATGGAATAATAGATTCCCTTTCTTCAGTGGGGGGATGCACACTAATTAGGATGCATAGGATCCAAGGTAATTTCTTATTTTAGAAGTTGGCACTGATAAATAATTTGACCAATTTCCTAGGCTGGTTTGAGTTTACTGTGCAATTTCAGAACTATTTCCATTTAGTTTTAAATGCTGTATCTATAATTTTATACATATTTTCTTAGTCTGTGTTTCAGCAGTGTAACATACATCATATTAGAAAAGATAGGATCACTACCTTCAGCTCTTCGTGACAGTTCTACTTGTGTTCATATTTCATCCTTCAGTTCAAAAAAGATAAGTGGCATATACACAAAAATTTATGAAAAAAGAGGTTAAAAGTTTCAAAAATTTACATAAGCCTGACTATGTTGCATGTTTTCAAAGAACATATATTGCAATACAGTACCACAAGACAGTTGCACACTACTTCCAAATGTTGTAGTTGCTCAGTTAATGCAAAATAATAAAATCTGTGGAAAACGGAGACTGCCAGTATTCTTACTCATGACCACACCTAAATTTTCTGTTTAGTAGCATATTTCACCATTTACCAAAGTTTTTAATTCAATTAAGGTTTTAGCATGAAAAATCTATTCAGTTCAGACTGAGCTGACAGTGATTGCTTTGATCCTTCCTATGGGACTTTTTTAAAGCTAGAAGATAAGGTGCATTTTTCTTGCAACTAAGTTACTTTATTTTAGCCTATTTTTGAAAGTTTTGCCACTTAGAGCAAAGTTGTGTGATCTGGGGTATACATCGAGCAATCTTGGTGTGACATTTTTGCCCTCTAGGATTCTGATAACAGTAGTGTGTAGTACTGTGTAAGCTTGATTTTCATTTGTAAAATATTATGCAATATTTGCCTCTGTCTGGGAAATACAAACCTGTAGATCAGCTCTAACCTTACAAAATCAGAAATGAACATTACTGACACCAGGCCAAGGCCAGTTTTAACAAAACACCCTTTCAGTATTCATTAAGAAGTAGACTGGAAGTTCAGCAGGTAACTAACACCTCATGTTAGGAAGATCAAAAATCATCTGAAACTTAGCAATGAAACTAAGTAAACACAAAACCCCAATAATAAATAAATAAATACACATATGTAAATAAACATCTGAAATAAGTTATTACATGCAGTATAAATAACTGGTGAGATTTTATTTATACATCCATAAGTATATTTGGCCTCTTCAACTGTAAGACAGCTTTCATTAAAAACAACTTCAATTGCTGCTGATTTGAAAGGATAGGGGAGTTTGGAGCTCATGAAAAATATCCAAACCTAAAATGAAGGCTTACTAGTATCATTCAGATTTCACTGAAAATGTGAGGATTTTTCAGGGGTAGATTGCATTTATGTGTCTCATTACTGGTTCTCTCTAATAAGGATTCTATTATATTATCTCCAGTATTTTCCTCCTCTGAAGTGTGCTAAAAGCCACATCTCCTTCTCAACCAATACTTAGAGGGGTTTGACCAGGCATGTGTTTTAGTGGGACTGTTGATCCTCAGCTCACAGTACTTGATTATTTATTTATTTAAGTCCCTAGACATGGCTATTGTCCACAAAAGAGCTCAATAAATACACACTGAGCTCTTCTAAATTTTTTTTCTGGCATTTGGGATTTATTCAATCAGTGAGTTCTTTGAAAAGATAGTTTTCTGAACCAGGGACAATAAACTGTGGTTGTTGCTTGTCAAATACTGTGATGTTTGCTTTGATTAGACTCTTATGTGTTGTTGCCACCATTGCATGGCCATCACAGGAGCGGGGTTGTGAGGTGCCATCTGTGATCTGAAGATGCTAAATCACCAATGAAGCACACAGACCAGATACTTCTCATGTAAAATTCATTCTTTTCTCTTTCTTTCTGCAACTGCAGTTTTATCCTTACCTCCTCTGTGTTACTGTGAGGAGGAGCTGACAATAGAATAGCTGTGGCTCTTGGGATGATGGCTGTTAGTGCTTGTTCTGACAATGTAAAGAACTTTGTTCTTCCAAGAAAATCGTGGGAAACTCTTGTGCAGAAGTCTAAGGAGAAAATGAATAGGATTTATCTTTAGTGTAGAACTCTACCAGGGAAGGTGCACAGTTCAGACTGGGATTATGTAACAAGCAGAAACCTCCACAGGAATTTGATTCCATTTCCTCCAGTACTGACTCCTCTAAGCAAGTTAAAAAATTCTTTCTTCCACTCTCCATTGCATATGCATAAACAGCTCCACAGTCATTGGGACAGGCACCCAATTCACACGTTCAAGATCTAGTCCATAAAACATTCCAAAAAAACCCCTCTTCGCACTTTCCCATCTTCCCTGTTGCTCTGCTCTATCTGCCAGCCGTGCAGCTCATTTGACATTTACAAGATTTCTTGTCAGTTTCATTTGGTGCTGCCATTCCATCCAGCAGAGCAGTGAAAGTGAAATTGACTTAATTTAGTCTGTTTCTCTTGCTTGCTCCAGTCCCCGCGTTAACTCACCAGCAAAGTGAGACTGACGAGGCTCCTTGTCATTCTCACACATGGGGCTGGTCAAGGAGAAGGCGGCTGATAGGGAGCAAGGCGGTAAATTGGAAGATGAAAGCCAGGATTGCGGAGGAGAGAGGAAGAGAGGGGTGAGCATGCAGCAAGAACAGAGAAAACGGGTAAACATGATTGTTTCCCAGGTGCCCTGGGTACTTTTGTCTAATAGAGGTGAATTCTTGGCCTGTTCCCTGAAGGGAGCAGTGTGGTCTAGAACAGTGGTGGTTAGTTGCCTAGGTACTAATTTATGAGGGATGCCAAGCTGAAAATATTAGCCTATAAATATCGGTCATCTGTTAGCAGGATGGACAAAGCTTCCTGCCTTGAGCTACTATAGCTTTTGTCTCCTCACATTTTCAGCTGCTAGAAGGAGAGGGAGAAGGAGTAGGAGGCCAACATCCACTATATGTTGAGACCGGTAGCTGGAACAAAAAAAGGATTAATTTGTTCATTGAAGAAAAATTCATATGTAATAAAATGTAGCTCAGCATCTTGTATTTTGTGAGGTTTCATAGAACAAAAAGTTGTGCTACGTAGGTTAGTTCAATCGAAACAGTAAATAATGAACAAACAATTGCTTTGTAACAAACCATTGTAGTTAAAAAATACATTTTTTAAATCCACTTGTTAGCTCCTGTGAGCTCTTGACATACAGTGTAAATCATGCTGGTTTATTATATTATGTACTAATCCATATTTCTTACAGATGCTTTATGCATATATAACCTTAGGAGTTGCAATATAAATTAGTACTGTCATATATATTTGCATATGCAATGGTAACACATATACATTTTGAATGAGGCTGTGTTAATTAACTTCAAGTTATATTGCCTTCTTTTCACGGCTCTAAAAGAATAACCTTTTTTCATTATCTGAGACCTGTGGATTTTTATATTCTCTGTTTTGTGTTTGGGATTTTTTTGTGACGTGTATTTTCTTTGCTTCGTCCATCTAGGAATTAAATAGTTTTAATTACTTGGACCTGTACAAGCTTGCGGATCTTTTCAACCTCACTTTGTTGGAGAATGCAGTCATTGGCTTCTTAGTAAAACATCTCTCTGAGCTATTGAAGAGTCATCCTGAAGAAGTTCTGGCACTCCCCTACTGTCTTCTTCGAGAGGTTTTTAAAAGTGATAGACTCACTTCACTCAGTGAAGAACAGATCTGGCAGGTAAGGAGATTGGTGAACAACCAGAATGTGTGACACTCTATAAACCATAGCAGTAATCTGTTGTTTTGAAACCCTGGAGCAATCTCAAGGGAGAATAAGCACTTGAGCAAAAACTGTGAATAACAACTGAGGGAAATTTCTAAATTAAATTCTAAAAATGTTGTGTTGTGTTAATGCAATTACTTTGTTTGAAAGAGAATTTGTCATGCTGTTTAACTTCTGCTACTTAAATACAGCCAGAGATTTTCCTCTAGATCCAACTTCTTTGGTGGGAAGAGATGGCTGATGCATGCAACTCAATTGTGTTTGCCTCTGATAAGGCTATTGCCATGAGTCTGGTGGCAAACCTACTTCTGCAGTCTTTCTCTTTCCCTTCAGACAAATTTAGCTGTGTAACTTCAATAGTTGTTGAAATTGTTTGGGCCACTGCAGCTGACTTTGCCTGAAACAAGTGAGAATCATGACACAGGCAGCTCTACTCCAAGATGAGTGGATGCTTCAATGGAAGGTTTGTGGCAAGAAGCCTGAGATAATTTCCTTTTAAAAAGCTGGATCTAGAAAAGGACCAGATTACCAGCCATAAAATATTAACAACATAAAAGAACTATGTTGTGACCTTTAGTGTGCATGGGCTGGGAGAAAATCTAATATGAGAAAAACACATAGCCTATTAAGAGAAACACAAAAACTAAACCAAAATATGTCCTTGGAAATGTTCCCATCGTATGTCTGTAAAAATTAAGTATGGAGGGAAAGGAAACCCCTGTATGTTGATTACCCAAGGATGTCTTTCTGTTTCTTTTTTGCTGTCATGCATTAGAGAAGATAATATATCCATGTGTTTCAAGGTAAAAGGAATCTTGCTGAAAAGAAACCTGTGCACTCCTTTTAGGAAGTGGGTTATATTGGTCCAGCAGAGAAGACTGTGATTCAGAAAACTGATTTCTCCACTCCTTTTATTTATCTATTTATCTTTTGGGTTATTCTAAGGAAATAACTATGTGCCATCAGTTTCAAAGTGGAAAGTGTGTATTCATTAGTGGGATCCTTCATGTTCTGTGGATGAATAATGTCATGCAGGATAAAATATTTATTCTTAAAAAAACAAAAAAATGTCAGGTTAAGTTCTGCAAACCACGAACCCAGTATGAAGATTTAACATAACCCTTCAGTATTGTAGCAGGCATATTTTTTTCCAAAATTTTGAGGCCTTAGATTATGGAGTACTCTACAAAGATGGTATTTTCTGCAAATACCAAAATGAAGTTTGACTTCTTCCTGTCCTAGTCTCTGGAGGATGCCTGTACAACAGAACCTGCAGTATGCTGCACATGGGTTGTGGGCTGATGATGGGTTGTGTTTGGTTTAGGTTTTTAAAGCACACTGTTCTGGAGTCCTGGCCCATACTCCCTTTATCAGAAGTAAGTTTTGATGTACAAGTTTATGCATGGAGCATGGATGATTGGCTGATTGAGTTTCATCATCATTTCTCCGCAGGGCCAGTGGAATCCCCTAGCTACATGCTTGGGTGTACTTTTGCTGGAAGAGTTTCTGTGGGAAGCCATACAACTTAATAGTCGCTCAGTAATGTGCCCTCTGTAACCTGCTGTAGTGGTGTTTGGGAAGTGGGAGTCTTTAAATCCTGTCTCACTGTCCTGTTCTGCAAGAAAGACTCCGACTCGGAAGCAATTTTCTTAATTGTATGCACTCCAGTCAATGAATGCTTCATGAGGCAAATATGACAAAGCCTCTGTTTCTGTTGCAGGGTCATACTGGGGAGAGATAGGTAATGTGCTGCTTTCTGAGTGACAACAAACTCCACACTGTCCATTTAAGTGTTATCGTAATAGCCTCTCTAAAGGTTACTAATGCTGTTCCAAAGAATATTTTAAACTAGTTTTCTGCTGAAGGCAAAATGTGCATGCATCTTTTTAATTCAGTTTGTAAAACCAGGAATAAATATATATTTATAAATATTCCAGGTCCCGAGAATGTATTAAAAGACCCATATAAATATTTACCAATTTGGGCATTCAGAAGGCAATAAGAAACTGGTTTCTTGCTTTATCTTAGTAAATAAGTAATTCCCTCATAGTCAACCCAATAGAAGAAAATCAAATCAGACCAGCTATATTGCCTCAAGTGTAGTTAAGTTCATCATTTTTGCTAAGGTTATAGTGGTAATGCAATATACCATGGAAGAATCTAATATTCAGCCCAGGGTGAAGATTGGGTATGCCAGAGGATTAGTGTCAGGGTGCTTTATAGAAGTGAAACTTGATGGACAGGCTGGAGACAGATCTACAGAATCTCATTAAATTGCTGAATTGTTCATTACTGAGCACTCTCACTGTAATAAAGTGCTCATTGACTTTGACAAATCCCCATCCCATGTCTTAAGGAAGAACAGCAAAGCAAGAGGTGTTGGGGAAGCTCAAGGAAATTGGCACAAAGTGGGGCAGATAATAGAAAAGCTGATGGGGGGATGCTACCATTTGATTTATCTGTCTTACCTGTGACTGGTGTGGCCTCTGCACACACACATGGCTGCATGTCACAGCAAAATGAATTCAGCGTGTCCCCAAGGCACCTTTGCTAGTAGGGCTGCCATGAAGCCCTAAGCAGAAATTAAAGCTTCCCTGACAGAACCTCTGGAAAGGGTGCCACTGTCTGCAGAGCACAGCTTTTTATACCAGTTTGAATTCCCAATGTCCACTGGGTGATCTGATCGCAGTGCACATAAAGATTAAGGTGGTTATTTTAATGCATCAGAATGTGTACATAGTGTGATCCTTGAATGTGATTCAGACTGAAGTGACTGCAGCTCTTACCTGTCATACTTTAGATTTTTCTAGGCTACCAATTCACAATTGCCTAGTTCTGGTGAGTATGGTGAAATTTAACTGTGAACAAACCAAGTCTGAGAAAGTTAAATGGTAATATTAGTGGCAGTGTGCTAGGATATGGATTAATACCATCTACTACAGAAATTCCTGTTGATTTTACAGACTCTTTGGCTTGATGTGTGTTGTTTTAAGCGGAGACAATAGACAAGGACTATAGTGATGTATTTCTTAAAACAAATAAAAATCAAAAAGCTCATCAGAAAGCCTGTGTAGGCTGTGAAATTGGATCAATTTATGGGCCTCCTCAATCAGATCTTTCTTAGGTAAGCTAAGCCAGTTATTATAATTATTAGCGGACAAAATATTTGTTCTCATGTTGATTTTTACATTTTATTAGCACGTGGGATTATGAAATATTTTTTTTTATATAAGAAATTTTTGATTTGCCAGCTGCATTAAAATGTATGAAGTTAAGTCATACATTTCCAGTGACATGGAAAAAAGGATTAAATTTTTAAAAAAATGAAGAAAGCAAAGGAAAGAATCTTGAAGAAGATGGAGGAAAAAACCTATTTTTTCTGGTTTGTTCTTCTTCATCGCAACCTGTGAAGCACCCTTCTTTTTTTCCACAGGAAGCACTCATGACAAGGACATAAATGTCTAGTTTATCATTAAATGAAAAGTGTATCTTTTCATAATTGACCATTACAAGAAAGATTCATTTGCTCTACTTCAAGGAAGCAGGTGAATTCTTTGCCTTGATAATTGAAAAAGTAATCAACCCTGTAAGATGTTGCCAGAGAAATATAACAGAAGAGGACTTGTTGTTGGAACATTAGCAAGTAGAAAGCAAACCAAAGATAAAAGTAAAAAAGTAATCTTAGCTTTAGTTAGGATATAATTATACCTTATGTTATTAGAAACTTAAGTATCATGAGACTTAAATATTCATGTTTCAAATATCATGCTAATGGTTGCAGAGATAAATATTTACTGGCTTATTCTGTCTCCCTGCAGTAGATTGGTCCAATGGTTCTTTATTAAATACTGCACTTGATCCAAGGTGGACTCTTAAATCATATTTGGGAAAAAATCTTAATATGAGATCAGTAGAATTAGTTTTTTCCATCTCTGCTACTGTTTAAGTAGGTTGTTAAAGGATATGTATAACTTAAAAACAGCTAACAATAAAAGCAGATGAATTTTAATATTTGTCAATATTTCCTTGGAAGCAAAAGTTAGAAGTTTTCTCTTGGTTTTCTTTGGTGTGTTTTTTTTTTTCTTTTTCTTTTCCCAAGCAATTTGGTTTCTTGGCAATTAACTGATAAGCAAGCAATCTAGGAAAAACTAGTAGATAAAACTGCATGAGTGGTTTATTCAGCCTGGATGCATGCAAATATGCTGTGCCTTTTCCAGGGCTAGTCTCCTAAGACATTGTAGCCCTGTTAAATTCCTTGTGTGTAACTTCTGAACTTGTGTTCATCAAGTACATGTTCCATGTGTGAAAGTGTAACACTAGTTGTTCCTTTCATCCCTGTGGATGTCAAAAACAATGTTTGGTCTCTGTTTTGGAGGAGCGTCTTTGCTTGAATAAATAGAAAAATAAAGGACAAGAAGACTGCAGTGTTATAGGTCAAAATAGGTTTTTAAGGTATCTTTCATAAAAATAATTAGTATACAAATCCATTTTTCTTATCATGATCCTGTGATCTTATCATGATCTGTGCCCTATTTTCTACAGCCTTTTCTTACACTTGAGCTTCATTTTGGGTTTGTGATGGCGTTTGTGAAGGGCTAAAATTATTCTTCAGCAGAAATCCCACAGTTCAGTGCTGTAGGAAACCTTGTGGTGTACACATTATGGCCACCTGCTATGAGGGAACAGTTCTTGGTGATGTCAGATCCAAAGACATCTTCCATAAATCTCCAATGATGCACACATTTACCTATGTAGATCAGCAGTTTCTAAAGTGGTTTGTCATGTTCTGGTACAAGCTTGCCACTCCTTCTGAGCAGTACTTGATTTTTTTTTCTGTCAATCTTTTGGTATTGCAGAGCAATTTTTCATATGGAGAGAGCAAAAGTCATTTTTCTCAGGGGTATGTATATATTTTAATGAAATATGGCCTAAACGCCTTGCTAAATGTGAACCTAAGTTTTACTGCCAAACAAGTAACAACATAAAATATATGTGAAGGAAAGCATCTCAGTAATCAATGTTGTATTTAAGCAGTGTATTAACCTTTCATTATTCAAGAAATAAGCTTAAGTGCTCTCTTGGGCAATAAGTGAAATAATGTCTACTCTAATGCTTGTTCCTAGTGAGTATTTATCCTAAGCAGAAAACCACCTCTCTAAAATGTGGCTGTCAGCCTGTCATCAAGAAAGGCACAGAAGAGGAAAAAGGGGCTTGATGCATATCAATGCTGAGGTGAATTGGTGAGGCTAAATGAGAAAATTGACATATCACCCGTGTGAGTTTTGCTGTGCTTTTTGTACCCTTTTTGTGAAAGTCTCCATAAAAGTGCCAGAGAGCCTCCTATGAATGCCAGGATCCAGGGTACTATGTCTGTGATGGTTGCACTGTGTGTATCATGACTAGCTGCAAGCAAAATCACACAGTTACCCTCAAATAAAAGTAGTATGGAAACATAACTGGTGATAGGCTGCAGGTTTCCTTTTCCTTAGTCTAATCCTCATAAACGTAGGTATCTCACCTGAATTGACTCTGTGCAATGGTGTATTCCTTACAATCTCTCCAGACTGGGTGAGATTAATTTTTAAAAGGATAGTCATGTGCAGCATTGTTGGTAGGCCATCCATTAGAGGCAGGCCAAGCTGGTAGTTGTGGCCCAAGATCTGCAAGGATGTTCCCGGTGTCCACGGGAACTGCAGACTGGTCAGGGCTTGTGCAGGATGCAGAGGGTCACGCAGTGGATGTAGGCAGTGGGAACTCACAATGTTCAGCTGGTGTGCTCAGGTCACACACAACTTCCTGATATAATTTCTGTATCGTTTGTAGTAGTAATGGCATTTTGGCTAACAGGGAAACTGAATGCTGTCCCTGTTGGCACTGTTCCCTTATTTTATGAAACACTTTCCCCTTTTGTCTGCTTTGGCTTAATTCAAATGGGCTTTTAATCTTGTCCTTTACAGTAATATCTTATGAACTTTATATATGCTTTTGTTCTGAACTTTTAAAAGTTTCAGATTCCTGTTTTTTGAATGTTAGCTAATATTTTTACTGTTATTTATCAAGTATTACAATATAGAAAGCGATTTTCAGTATTAAAGCTATGTTAGCAGCAACTATATGTTCTTCTAATTTTCTTCTTGATACATGTCAGTTCCAATCAGAAAACTTGATTATTTTGCTGCTATTGTTGTGAGCATCGGAGAATTACTGGAGAGCATTACTTTTGTCTTACTGTCCCACAGTAATATTGCCTCAAGTTATTTATCCTAGATTACCTTCAGAAGTGCACAGAGCATCACACCAGTATTTAGGAAGGGTGTTGTGCTCACAGCTTCTGAATTTAAATCACTTCTTCAGCTAAGCAGTGGATGTGCATTTTGATTTCAAAAGCCAGAAAAAGACACCAAGGTCTCCACACAGCAAGACTTCTTCTGTGTTACTGCATTCTACATTTGAATTTGTTTACTGTGGGGGGATTTGTATTGACTGTTGCACTCTTTGTGGCTTGGATCTGTTGGAGATTATCTGAAGTATGACTGTATAAACACACAGATATATATGGTTACATTAAAAAAAAGTTGCTGAAACTGTTTTGAAAGCCAGGTGTTGTTGAAAATATGCATCAATTTTTAAGTTAAAGAAAATAACAAAGTCTAAAATCCACGGACACCATGGATTACCAAATACGGCAGTCTGTTACTATCTTAGTTAAAGTCTTCCATTCAGAGATATAGATGTTAGCAATCTTTACTCTTTCAAAATCTTAGTAAAGCTGTTTAACATGGTTTCCAGTGGATTTAAGCTTGTGGAAAATGATGGGAAATCAGAAACTCTTCTGAGGATTCCCAGCTCTGTATTTCAACAGATTTTCCTTTGGTAGCTGATAGAAGCATTACTTTTATTTGTAACCACAAAGCCAAAGAAGATGATGGAAGAAAATTGAATTCAGTGTTTCCTGAAACCATGCACATGCTCATCAATGTGTTAAGATGTTCAGACTCCAGTTCTGGGGTTAAGTGCCCGAAGTGTGTTGAGTTAGGTGCAGTAAAGTCGCTCTCGTGTGTCTACACCTGCGCGCAGGTGTGTTGGTGCAGCACAAATGCTGAGGTCTCATTGGCTGCTGCCCTGTGCTGTCACTCCCACCCCAGCAGCAGGACACTGGTGGCTCCAGGAAGGTGAGGAGGCAAGGAGATGGAAAAGCAGTGTCACTCCTTCACAGCCTTTCTTACTCCGACTGGGACACCCTTGGCAGCTTCCAGATGTGCAGGCGAGCTGCAGAGCTGGGGGTTTCCTTGCCTTGTGGCAAAGGATTCCTTTTACTCCTTTCATCAATTCAGACTCCCTTGTGCCAGGGTGAAATGGAAGAAATTACGACAAATACACTTGTCAAAAGATCTTAAGAAGCTTTTCTGTGAAGTGACTTCCAAGCTAGAGGTCTATGTGGGATAGTAATGACAGATCGAAAGATCACAGTTTCTGAAGTGAAAATCTGTGCTGAAGAGCTTTCAAAGTGCTCCTTTAGGGTGGAGCCTATGTAAATGTTTGAATGAAACTGTATAGGTCATAATTTTACAAGGTTTGTCTTCTAGCAGTTATAGGTGTCTCAGTTTGCTCCAGGTATTATTTAGTAGATTTATATAATGAATTTGTATTTGCTTTAATCTTGTAGTGGGGAAGCTCTGACATTCTTAATTCAATAGATACATTTAGGGTCTCAAATGTAATTACAAATGTGGTTCTAAGTGTTTAAGTCACTTTTTGAAAGAAATAGCTTTCTTAGAACAATTAGTTGATTTTGAAAAATTAATGCAGGAGTCATTTGTTTAAGCAGGGAGTTAATCTGAAGCCCATCATGTGGGGGTTAAATCAAAGTCAATAAAACGGACAGTGAGTGGGGGTTGTTCAGCCTGGAGAAGGCCTCAGGAAGACCTCATAGCAGCTTTTCAGTATCTAAGAGGGCACACAGGAGAGATGGAGAGGGACAGTTTTCAAGGGTGTGTAGTGATACGACAAGGGAAAATGGCTTTAAGCTGAAAAAGGGTGGGTTTGGATCAGGGATACAGAATAAATTCTTTATTGTAAGGGAGGTGGGGCACTGGCAGAGATTGCCCAGAGAAGTTGTGGATGCCCCATCCCTGGCAGTGTTCAAGGTGAGGTTGGATGGAGTTTTGAGCATCCTGGTCTAATGGATACTGTCCGTGATGGGGGGGTTGGGAGTAGGTGATCTTTAAGGGCCCTTCCTACCCAAACTGTTCTGTGATTTTGGTTGGAAAATCTGACATCTGTGGTTTTGTAGTAACACAGTGTGTTGAGCACATGCATATTTATAAACCAGCTAAGGAGAGCATCTACTTTGAAGTACGTTTTTGTGTGGGACCAAAGATATTAATGACATACAAGTCCTGTATAGCTGTTGTAAAGATTATTATAGAAAATGATACATTTTTTTGTGATTTGTTGGATTTGCCTATTAAATCCCTAGAAAATTATACCCTAACAATAGGGAAGAAAGGAATAGGAATCCTTTTACATTCAAGAACCATTTAGACTAATTTTCACAGAGCTGAATTGCATTTTTAGGGAATTTTGTCAATTTTGTGCCTATTTCATTTTCTAACAATTTTTTACTGATGAAAGCTTGTAGATTCTTGTCTGAAGTGAGCTGCTACACTTCTAAAATATATTTCAGAGGGAAAAATAACAAGAGAGGAATAGCAGTAAAAACAGTGTGTATCAGATGGTGAAAAATGTCTTTTCCCCTTATTAATTATGTACTAGCAACTTATTTTAGTGCTAAATGTGGCTATGTAAAGTTTCAATGCATTTGATGTCAACCTGCATGTTTTCTCTAAAAAAAAAAAAAGAGCAATTGTAGATTTTGAAATGATGGCTGCTGCAAGTAGCCACCTCCCATGTTCACCCTGTTTCAGAAAAGATAAATGCTATCATAAACCCTAATCTCCTTAAGCTGAAATCAAATCATAGTTAAGAGCCCTAGTTAAACAGCTTTGTTTATGAAGAGATAAGCTTCTGTTCTTTGCAGCTTCAGAAAAACTTGTCAGATATAAAGCACCTAGCAATGTTGGTTCTACCATATCAACAAATGATGGAGGATCCAAACTTGAGCATTTTGTGATGTATTTGAAAAGGGATGGCAAGAAGTTTTTACCTCAGAGCTTCTTGCCATTTGATCCAGTTATTAAAGAGAGGCAGGTTGTATAGACCCATAAAGCCACATTTTAGGAATGTTGGTGTGGGAATGCAGAGCGACACAGACAGTGCAAAGGAGAGCTGCTTTATTCCAAAACCCATGCCTTTTTAAGCAGTTAGATGGTTATCAGCTACATAGTTTTAAATCATAGCAAACATAATTCAACCAACCCCCATACACCACGATGGTTACACAGCTTGTTTTTCTACCTCCAATTCAGCTGAGTCACTTTTCCATAGTCTTTTTCTGCTTAGCCCAAGTAGCAGGCCTGAGCCACGGTTTTACAAGGCCTGCCCTTTGTAAGGTTTTACTATATGCAACATGTTTATGATGAGAAGATTTCCTAAGTCATTTCTAACTCTCTGTGGCTGGACTTGTTTCAAAGGAAAAAGTTGCGATTGTGTCTCTGGAAAAAGTGAGATTGACTCTCTGTATGCCACATTTTGGGTTTGGTTTTATTGCTTTGCTTTGCTCTAGTTTTGTTGGCTATGCATTATCACCCTCCACACTCCTTTTTGATGATCCTGTTAAAACAAAATTTGCCTTTATTGCGAGAGTAAGTAGAGCCTTTGCAGTGTGATCATTCCCAGCTCATTTATTTTATGTGTTTAGACTCCCAGATGTGGCAGCCATTGCAGTGCACAGGAAAACAGAGTGGCTGTGAGTAGTGGAGTAGCTGTAAAGTCTGTTGCAGTAGGAGCTGCACACAAGCTCATGCAGCTTTTAAACACACTCTTGGACACGTGGAGTGTCACTGAGAGGGGCTGCACAGGGCCTTGCTTCCCCTTCTCTCACAGTGGAAGAACCAGTTAGGTGTGAGAAGCATATTTGTAAATCTGCCTTGATAGAGAAGCTCCAAGTGACTGTAGAGAAACTCCTCCATGGTTTGAGGACCTGGCTGCACAAGAGCAGACTTCTCTTGGAGCACACTATGGGATAATTTTGTCTTTGCTGCTCCAAGGTTAAGGAAGGATGCAGTGTTTACTGTCCGTGTGGAGATGCGCTTTTCAGCTGCAAAAATACCTCAAGTACTTTTGACAGATGATACTTAGGGAACTGTTTTGTCTTCACAATTTTTCTCTTAGTTCCCCTTTTGAGAAAGTGGTTGAAATGTAAACTTCTCTCGGGGAAGCCTGAGTTTTACTGCTTATAAATTGCTCTTAGATACTTGGAAGGAATATTCTGTATAATTTTGAAGTTCAGATTCCCCAGAAGGTGTAAAATGGCAAGCTTTCATGAGCTGTGATAATTTACAACAGCTGAGAGTTTACCTTCTGTCTGTACCTTGCTTCACTTTGAGTTCCAGTAGATGAAAAAGTTCAGTTTTTCTATTATAGCAACTCATTGCTTTAATATGGTTACTCACCTTATATATTATATATTATTATATTATATATATTAATTAATATATACACATTATATATTAATGTGGCTCAGCTAGCCTTTTTTAAAGCTGATTTGTGATCACAGTTTTATTGTAAGTCTAAAAACATGGATGATCTTTATTGAGTTAAATCAATGTCTTCTAGGTAAACTTCTAACTCTCATGGCCAGTAAATATAAGAAATAGAGAAAGTGTGTAAAAGAAGTGAATACAATTTTGAAAGCATACATTCTATTATTTACTGTTATAAAACTGGCATTTTTTCTATGTGTTTCATAGGAAACACATACATAAAACAATGAAACTAGCACTGTCTCACAAACCTTTTTCATAAAATCATGTCCCTTTTGAGAAGGCCGCTATAATTATGTAGCACTAGGGGCAAAGGAAGCTTGCAGTAAAGCTCTGAACTGATGATGTAAGGTGGAAAGTTTATCTTTGGAAAAAGAATTCCTCGCTTTCTCACGAGGATGTTGTGCAGAAACAATTATTAAAAATTTCAGAGATGAGAATAAGGGTGTTAAAATTGTTACTCCTGGAGCTGTTTGATTATGAGTAAGAAATCTGCCAAAGATGTGTAGGTTGTGTTATCCTCCTTGCACCTACTGAAACACTGCAGGACAATACTTTTGTCTAGCAGCAATTGGTGATGGATGTTTTACTGCTTAAATGTGTTAAGGAGACAGATCTTATTGGCACTTGAGAAAAATTGAGAAGTATTTTTAATACATTGTGATTCTCTTTAATGCTGTGAATTTTTATAAATGTTTGTTTTTAATGTACCTGCATTATCTGTCTCTGCTTCAATTATGGCATAATACCATGAAATGCGTAATTTTTAGTGCTAGAGACTTCAACCAGTAACTCTGCTTGCTGCACTGTTTTTCAGCTGAAAGATGAAAATCAAATTTCTGCCTCTTGCAAAGTGACTTACAGACTGCAGGGTTCATGTTCTGAAAGTTGCAGGTTGCACGACATCCCATAAATCCCAAACCAGCAAACCAGCCAAGAGAAATAACATTTCTTATTTAGACTAAGAGTTCCCTGGGCAGTACTCTGGACAAATCCACTGCAGCTTTTGTGGAGCCTGATCAGAGGTCAGGAGGACATACTCTAACAAGCACTTTCACTCTCCAGAGATGAGGAACCTTGGTGTTCTTTAATCTTCCTTTTCCTGAAGTCAATTCATTTATATTTGGCTTCCCTCTTTATTGCCTGAGCCAATCCCTCAGTCCTCCAAGCGCTGTCCATCTGTGGAGCTGAGAGTCTGACTGCATCACAGTGATAATACTGAATCTAGAAGGATGCATATGTTTTTCTTTCCTGCCAGCTGTGATCTCAGTCTTCAGTTTAGGAACGGACTTCAGGGGCACCTGTGCACACAATGCCAGTGCCACTGCTGAAGCAGAGGTCTAGCAATAGTGTGGAGTTGGTTGGGTAGGAGTTGGGGACAAATAGCAGAATGACAGGATCTCTTAATGTGTGCAGTGGTCCCTTGTGGTGGGGAAATGTAAATGTGAGTCACCTCACATTTTGTATTAACTTTTATTTCCCTTCTTCACTGGTTTGTGAGGAATGTTTTGGGTTCATTCCCAAGAGTTCGTACATATATATGTGTATATATATAATTTCATAAACAGTATCTTTATACTTGGAAAAGTATAGGTTTCAGTGATTGTAAATGGCATCCTATGTGCCAGTACGGATGTGCTCACTGTGCTCACTGCTGAGGGCACTTCCACTCAGGTAAATGATCTGCCTACAGTCCCAAACTTTTAAGGAAGTAAAATTTCCCTTATGTTGTGTGAGAAGGGATACAGGACATAAAATTTCTTAAAAGTCTTTGGTGTTTGGATCAAAATTCTCTATCCACTCCTCTTTCAGACAAATGTTAATCTTGGCTTTTTTGTACTTTGGTATGCTGACATGAACATTGCAATAAATTTTTTAATACAAAAAATTGACAAACTAGAGAACATCTGATGATGACCAAGATCAGAGAACAATAGATTTACCACTCACTACTTGAAATACTTGCTTCTTTCAGAGGTACAATTTAATTAGATTATTTTTATTTACGTCACTTTCCTTGCAGCAGCCTTGTGAGAAGGGGAAGCCATATGGGCGGAGCAGGGTGAGTCTGGGAGGGGAACTGAACCCAGCAGAGGAGGTGCAGGAAACTTGAATCTTTCACTCTTTACAAATTTTGTGTAAGCAGCTTCTACATTTTTTCCTTTTTTTTCTTTTTTCCCCCTGTTCACTTGTGAGACACTCTGAATCAGTGCTGATGAGTAAGGTAAGAAACACCTAGTGGGATTGATTAATTTCTCATCCTTTAAAATGTGGGAATGAACAACCCAACCCACCAGAAAACTAAATATTGATGCTGTCAGTGGCATGATAATTGGTCTCTGCTTTCATCTCTAAACAAACCCTTGCTTGGATTCTATTATACATTCAAAGAGGAAAAGGGTTATTAATGCAGTGTTCTTTAATTTACCTTTTTCTTTTGTGTGTGTGTGTGAGAGAGAGAGAGAACAGGAGAGCAATAATACAATAAATATATTGACTAAGAGAAAACATTTGAAAGTGATCCCTGCCCATTTTTTTAATCTTCTCTTATCATGAAGAATGTGCACTGTGATAAATTGTTCTGCTAATCAAACAGCACTGAAAGGTTAGGTCATTGGAAGTCTTTAGTCATTTTGTGCTTTTCAAGAGTGAATTTGTTAAAATTATGCTGAATACCCACTTAAAGCCTGGGCTGAAAACCCTACCTGTGTTTTATAACTCTGCACTGTCAGAACCCATAATAAGTCAAACATTCTTTCAGAGGTACTCATAAGGGAGAAAAAACCCTGTAAATTTAAGAGTAATTTCAGATTGTAAATGAAAAAGAGAGGCACGACTGTTCATTTGCACCAATCATGCCTTCCTTTCATCTGCTCTGATTAGGCCTGGTGCGGTTTCATCAAACTACTCCATCACTGAGCTGTCACTCCAGTCGTCTGTTGATTGAAAACAATCAGGGCTCTGATGGCACAATTATTCTGACCCTTTAACTAGAGGCTGCTGTGATAATGAAAGGTTGATTATGATAGTTTGTGCCTCTTTCAGTTTGCCAAGAAGGTTAATTTGGGCATCAGACGGATGTTTAATGGGCGCTTGCTGGCTACACTGAGGTAAATGAGAACGTGCAGTCTTCGATATTGCACGGATATAGTTTGGCTGTCAATCATTGTCATTTTGAGTTTGTGCCTCACACTCTGGAAATCACATTTTATTTTTTCCTTGGGATTTAATTTATTCTGTGCCCTGAGGAAGTTCTTTCACTCTGTGACCTTCACAGTAGCTTTCTCTGTCTTTTTTCGCTTCCCTCACATGGAGCCCAAAGGCGTAATACATCTAGAGGAACGCTTTTCTTTCATTTTTCACATAAAAAAAAAAAAAAAAAAGGAAAATTTAAAATCCCTGTTTATCAGCTCACCCTGAACAGAGCAAGTGTTTCAATTCTGGTTGTAGAATCCGAATGTGCAAATGGAAGCACACCTGCTTGCTAACGCAGTGCCACACAGGGAGCTGCTTACGTAGACACACACATTTGTAAAACTGACAAACAGGTAATTTAAAAATGTCTCTGTGTAAAGGGGGTGGGGGATGGCACAGCTTTCTTTTCACAGGCTACACGCACGTGCCTTAGCTCAGTGCCTTGTAAATGTGGTCTCAGTCACTGTACTGCAACTTTTTGAGTTAGAAAGTCTCTCTTCAGGGCTCAGTGGAAAAAGGCATTTCATTGCTGATTCATAGATTATTAATATTTACTGTGTTCAGATTGAGAGAATCATATGCATGATTTTGTAGTTGTTTGGCTCAAGGTGCAAAAGAAATGCAAATATCTCATAATTTTGATTGTTCCACATGCAGCTCATTAGAGTCTTATTTTTATGCACATTTTAAATTCAAAATAAAAAGTAGAAAAATATTTCTATCTTTAAGGCTCTCTTGCATCTAGATTTGAGACACTTCTTTTCCATGCTGTCCACAACTGTAAGACAATACCTGACTGATAAAATTGCAGGGTGAGTCTGGAGGCTGTGCTACATGGTTACTAACTTCTAAAAATATTCCCCTGTAACCCATGGCTTTGAAAAATTGTGTGCCTGTGTTTTGCTGTGTGGTGGGACTTTTTCCCTCAGCAACAATTCTTACATTTTTCTTCCTAAATGGGTAATACTGACCAATTTAGTTCATCCTGCTTAAAATGCTTAAATGAATATCCTAAACTCCCTGGATTTTGTCCTTTGTGGCCTCTAGAGACAGAGAGAGGATGACAAAGACCCTTTAGAGATCCAAATTCAGCCCCTTTGGAAATCCCTGTTGATTTTAGATTAGGTGAAAGTTCCTCCTAGCCCTCAGTGGACTTTGTTTCAGAGCTTTGGTAAATGTCCTGGTTTATCCATAGATTCTGCTCCTGAACTTGAAATTAGAAGAGTCAGGCTGTTGCTGACAATTGCCAACTGAAATGTGGTTTTGAGACAGGAGGTCCCAGTCTGGAACACCTCAGACTTGCTGAGGTAAATAAAATCTAATAAAAGGCAAAATTATATGTGAGTTTTCAGCCAAAATATATATTCCTAGTGTTTCAAAGACCAAACTAGTAAAGTCCAAGTTTTGCTCTTTGAAGTTCCCTTGGTGATGCCTTAAGGTGATTGCTGTAGTAACTGTGTTGCTTTCATAACTCTTCTTGAATTCAAAAATCAATAGAATCAGGTTTATAGAACTGCCCAATATGCTAAGGATACAAAGATATTTGATTTTTTTTTTTTTTTCTGGCCAGAAACTTTTGCTTCTGTTAAGGAACAGAAGAACTGATCAGGTGAGATTGAGTGCTTTTTCTTCCCCTGATTTAATACCATCAGCAGATTGTCACACACAAATTGGGTCATTTGTGTTGCACATATCCTGATCTCAGTCCAGGAAAATGCATCTTTCCACTTTTGTTTCCATATTTAAAATTTTATTTTCTCCTAAAATGAAAGCGTTCACTAGGTTATTTAATTAAGATTTCCATTTGTTTTAATGAGACAGTGTGAACTAATTGTTTTAAAACCTTAGAAAATTTGTTTCCTTCTATGTGTTGCTAAAACAAACAAAACACAAAAAACCCAACACTCCAACCCTCTCATTTTTTCTACTGCTCTCACTTTTTGACTTCCTCTCATTTGCTAGACACCTTGGATGATATAAAGTAGCATATTTTTAGTCTGTTGGGCTAGAACATGAATATATCAACTAAAGAGCAGGCCAAGATGACTTTAATAGAGTTCCTGTGGCCCCTGCCTCTCACAGAGCCCAGGCTTAGAAAAGTTTGTTCTTTCTTGGAACTCTGTCAACAGAAACTTTCCCTGACATTGACTTTGTGACTTAGAGTAGTTTCTAAGTGAATCTGAGTCTAATAAATACGAGTATGTCAAGCTTTTTGCACTCATGAAGTAGCTTGGCTTTTCTGATTAGAAAACTTGGTGTGGTGTCAAGTGCAGGTCTGGCATGTTTCCCAGCAGAGTGGCTTGAGGAGGTCTGCAGGGGATGCTGAACAGGCAAGGCACAGGCATGATGGGCTCTCTTGCTCCCTGGGGTAGCTGGCACCCCAAAGCACCAGGTAGCTGCTTCTTGCAGGGTTATCTTCAACAGGACTGAAATTCCTAGTTCAGCTTTAACCTCCTCTGCCTCTGTGGCCTCTCCAGCTGTGGGATGTGTGTGGTGTGCACACCATTAACAGCAGGGAGGGAAGGACTGTGCCCCAAGCCTGTGTGACTTGGACTGTTCAAGCGCTGTGCTGGAAACAGAAGCAGGTGTTGGAAAAGCAATGAACTCACTATCCAACAAGCAGATATACTTTGATGTGTGCTCCAGCTGTGCCACAACATATTTTCCCATCTATTTTCTGCTGTTTTGAGAATGCACTCCTTTTCTAAATCACATAATGTAACCTCTGAGAAGAAAAATCCTTTGGGTTAAGGCATTAGAATAAGAGAATTAATCTGGTTTGAAAATCCTGTCCTTCTGAGGGTCTACTTTTGTCATTTACTTAGTTTAGAAGATGAATATGGCAAAATATATTATTTATTAAAGTTGATATAGGCACTAGGCTGTAGCTTCCTTTACTCACAGATTCATACATTAAAATTAATGGAAAAGAAGCTTCTAGCAGTTTAAACAGAATATGCCTGTATGGCAGTAAAAATAGGAGTCTTTCCTTATTTTTGTAAATTATTTAGCACTGATACAAATATTTTAAACCTCAAAATTTTGGAACCCCTTTTTTTTTTTTTTTTCCTTGCTTGCTTGTTAGTATTTTAAACCCAGTTGTAATTTCAAGTGCTATTGGTATTTCCTTAGAAAAACCAGTATGTCTTTTCTTGCAGCATCATAAAGTCTATAATGGCTTTGAGTTTATTTTGCCAATACTAATTAAAGTTGCTAATTGTTACTGCCAGAGATGTGAAAACATAGACACTATAATCAGTGTATAGATGGGGTGAATTCTGGAGCTTTTATGTAGGTACCAGGTTTTTGGGTCTAGATTAAACAAAACCTGAGTAAAGGTGTTAGAAATTGTGTTGATAAATATGCAGATGTGTGCTGGTCTCGTAGATGGAAGTTTGTGTCTGCCATATGTTGATGAGAGTTATATTTGCCTCCTTTGCACTGAAGGAAAGTTTGAACTGTGTTATAGTCCGCCAGTGACTACTTCTACTACAAGTGAAAGACTTGCTTGGGAATTCAGTTTTCTTTCTTTTGAACTTTTTCAGCCCTCCAGTAGCTGCTAGACTGTTCACCCACAGCCAATTTTTTTCCATGCTTCAACAGTGTGAGACATTGTGTTCTGCTAGAGATCACGGTAACAATGCACTGCAAAACCAGCGTAGAAGTCTAAGGCTCAGGTGGTGAGTGCTCCTGACACCAGATGACTTGTTCTATAGCCTTGTGTCACAATTTAGGAGTTTGTCCTGTATTCTCTAAATATAGATGTAGATACCTACATTTGTAGGTTAAATTCCTA
Organism: Polioptila caerulea; assembly: GCA_013397295.1. Taxonomy (NCBI): domain Eukaryota; kingdom Metazoa; phylum Chordata; class Aves; order Passeriformes; family Certhiidae; genus Polioptila; species Polioptila caerulea. Next base: position 306,290 of record VYXF01006042.1, on the reverse strand, counting down.
GCGCTTATGTTTAAGTAGTGACTCAAAATTAATTTTAAAGAAGTTATTGTCACAAATAGCAAGACAAGCTGATAAAAACAATATAGCTTTTAGCTCTTAAGGCCTTTTTTCTGCCTTGGAGTGTCACAGATTAGGTATGGGTCATATAGGACACTGTAGTCAGATAGTATTCAAGCAGTAGCATGAGTTGATTTGGACAGGAGCTTCTAAACACATTGTGATTCACAGAACTCTGTTGTTTCTCTAAGACTCAGTGAAGCTTCCCTACATTCTGTCAAATGCCTACAGAGCATCCAGGTGGTGTGCAGGGTTCTTAGCCCTGCTTTCTAAACTCATACAATAAAAGGAAGTCTTCCACTGCAAACTGACCTCGGACATGGAATCTGGTAAGAGCCAGTAGCAACTTGTGCAAGAGACAGCCTGGGATTCACATTGCCCTTCACATTGCCTCTGCTGCTGCTGCTTTTTAGAGGGGAAAGTAACGTAGGCCAAAGATACCTTGAGGTGCAGCACATAGAGAATCCCAAGCAGGCTGCAATAAACTTAATTTGGAAAAGTTCAAAGGTTTTCATAAAAAAAGATGCAGACAGATGAGTGGGGATAAAATAGTGTGGAATGGATAGAGAAGGTTTAGGTTCAAGACTCAGAATAGATTGTACATCTCAGAGTGAGTGCCAACAGAGTCTTTGTATCACTTTGCAACCAGTGCTGTAGTGGTTTAGGGAAAAGTTAAACACTATTGGTTTCAGTTAAACATTTTTTTACAACTCCAGAACTATTCTCAGTAGAGACCTAATTCAGTATGAACCAAGTTGTGTATTCCAAAGTTCCTACAGCAGAGAAAATGTATTGTTACAGAGATGTCCATGCCTTCTGTGCAGATCACTCCTCCCATTCCCAGAAGTGAATGCAGTTACCATTTCTTTGAAGTTATGAATGTATGTGGTGTTGCTCGTGTGTTTATACAGTATTTATTGGGGGACCAAAGGCAGGACAATAAAGGAAAGCAGATGGATGAAGTTCTAAGATATTAATAAGGCATTAATATTAAACTTCCTCTAAAAGACTTGTGGTTACCAAGTCCTGGTTTACATTAGTGCCTGTCTTTTACAGAGTCTGTAATGTCTGTCATTGCAGCCCAAGTCATACATCTGTGAAGCCATTTTAGACGTGAGCAAAGGCATGAACTTACAGTTCCAGAAGTAACCAGTTTGTTGGATGCAAGTGCTGACAGATAAAAAAACAGTTTTTGTAAATTCTTCTATCTCAATATAGTAACCCACATATCACTTAGTTGATATATGCTGAAGATAGCCTGAATTTCTCCTCAGTTTCAAGAGCCTGAGTGATGAGAGCTAAGTGCCTTTCAGGAATCATTCACACGGGTAAAGACACCGAATAGGAAGTTGCCTGATACAAATCAGTAGGAGACACCTGACACATGGGTTTGATGGACTTAGAACGCTTGACTATAAAGTTCAATTATTTCAAGTCCAAAAACATTTTCAAATGCATTTAATTATTGTCCTTTTTACTAGCAAGTCAAAATACATATAGCTAATGCATGTATTTGAAACTCAATACAGCATTTAACTGACTGAGCTACTGTTGCATTTTTGATGGCTTTCATTGATTCTTTGTTTCACAGGGGTTCACAGTGAGGAAAAAGTGTTTCAAATTGATCTTAATAAGAAGGTGGTTTTGGTTTTTCATCTTCCCTCTCTGACAGAATACAGAAGCAGTAATAAATTTAATACATCATATATGAAAGCCATGAATAAGAGCAGTCTTTACTTTCAGCTCCTTTAGGTAACATTCCTAATAACAGTAGAGGGCCATAAGACTCAGCTGAAAATGTTTTTATAGCTCAGCTTGTTAGAAACACCCACTCCATGGGTTCTGTGTCAAAATGATTTGAAGTATCAAGTAGAGTTAGTCCTAATCCAGAACTAGTCAATGTCTTTGATAATTACTTGGATGAAAGAATAATAATAATAGTAATGTTTTCAGAAAATCAGAAGGTGAAATAGTTTTCCAGCACTTTTGAAAATACAGTTTGGATTGAGAATGTTCTTGACTGGAGCAGTGGTCTAAAGTAGTAGTTGAGAGTTTGGAAATGACAGAGAAAACATGACACTCTGTGGAAGTTCTGCAGAAAAAAAAACCCTAAACAAACAAAAAAACAACCACAAAAAAAAAAAAAAGTGAGACTAGTACTCAGTCATAAGCTTAAATATGGATCAACAACATCATAGTGCACTGACAGTCTTACATGGTGATGAACAAGGAAGAATAGCATAGATTGTTATGATCAAAGAGATTCTTCCAATCTATTCACTACTGCTACAACCTTAAAAGGAAGATTATGTCCAGTTTTCAACAGCAAACATTAAAGATTTCAATAACAGAGAACGCTGAGCCAAGCATCAGAGATTTAGAAAATATGACCTAAGATGCATTGAAATACTTTTTTCACTCACTGAAGAGGAAACTCACACCATTATTAAAATGTGTCTGAGATGGAGAAGAAAAGGAGGATAACAAAATCCTTCTCATCCTGTATGGATGAATCATTTTCAAGGGTTGCTCTGGAATATAAACCCAAAGGTGGAAAATAGAGTGTTGAGTTTAAGGGTTTACAGCTTCTGCATATGTAAGAGGGAAATCTGCCTGAGAGGATATCAGAGCATGGGAATGGTTTTTCCTGAGAAGTTTTGGTATCTTTCATTACTGGATGTTTTCAAGAATAATTTACACAACAATTCTTGAAATGGTTTAGGCCGTTCCTAACCTCTTTTTAGGACCAGTTGGATTCAATAAGCTTTGTGTGATTTGAATGCTATGTTTAATTTTGAATGTTGATATTACCTGCAATTGTTGAATTCTTGCTTTCTATCTGTCCTGAACTAGCAGGCCTCTTCTGTGCTTCTCTCTTCTTTGATTTTTTTTTTTGTGCCCTTAAACCTTTTTCCACTTTATAAATAAAATAAATGGAGAAAAAAAATACTGAAGAATTCAGTATGCAATGTGTTATATTTCTTCAATATTTTCTCATAAATAGAATGAAATACTGAGGGCAGAAAAGGCTTTTCTCTGTGATCTTCTGACATTAGTCTTCTTTCTAGTGTACCTGTGGAATCCAGTGATCCCATAGCCCCTTGTGTTTATATTCTTTTTCCAGCAGCTTGATTCAGGGATAGTACGGTCTCCAGCAACACTAACAGATTGCACAACGAGGGTATTGCATTGCAGCTGTTAGTGCTGTGCAAATGGCTTAGGGGAGCTGGTGCAATACAATGCTTTTGTATATACACTGTAGACTGATGTAGACTAATAGACTTTCACAGCTGCCTTTTAGATGCATAGATACCACAACTGAGGCAAGTATATATTGGTTCTTGGAATGCAAGCAAATTTCAAAAGACCATATTTTGACAGAATTGCATGCAAATAATGTGTGTCTTGTTTTTCCCTTCCTTCCCCCCTCTTTTAGCTGGCTGTGAGGTGGTTGGAACACAACTGCCGCTACCAGTATCTGGATGAACTTCTCCAGTACGTCCGCTTTGGCCTCATGGATGTGGATACACTGCACACTGTAGCTCTTACTCATCCTCTGGTCCAAGCCAGTGAAACTGCGACAGCCCTCATTAATGAGGCCTTGGCTTACCACCAGAGCGTCTATGCACAGCCAGTTTGGCAAACTGCAAGGACAAAGCCTCGCTTCCAGTCAGACACTCTTTATATTATTGGGGGGAAAAAACGAGAAGTCTGTAAAGTGAAGGAATTGCGATACTTCAATCCGGTCGACCAAGAGAACGTTCATATCGCGGGGATCGCTAACTGGAGTGAGCTGGCGCCGATGCCTGTGGGGAGGAGCCACCACTGTGTTGCTGTCATGGGAGACTTCCTTTTTGTAGCTGGTGGAGAGGTCGAGCACTCCACGGGGCGCACGTGTGCCGTGAGGACTGTCTGTCGCTACGACCCCCGCACTAACTCCTGGGCGGAGATCGCTCCGATGAAGAACTGCCGGGAACACTTTGTGCTGGGAGCCGTGGACGAGTACCTCTATGCCGTGGGGGGCAGAAATGAATTGCGTCAAGTGTTGCCCACGGTTGAACGCTACTGCCCCAAGAAGAACAAGTGGACCTTTGTACAGTCCTTTGATCGGTCGCTTTCATGCCATGCGGGATATGTGGTGGATGGTCTTCTTTGGATATCAGGTAGAAAACGTTTCACACGGTTTGAGGTACTAACAAAAACCAAAATACTGTCTTGAATTAAAGTAATAAATCTTTGGTTTACATGTGATGATAACTTTTCTTTCTGAGAGGACAAAGAACTGAGGCCTAATTAGAAGTATAGGAAAACGTAATGTATCTTACAAATTACACTCGGTGTTTCAGAGCTGCTGATATCATATGTGCTGTCTCCAGTTGCCATTCATAAATGACAGTGAACTGGAATGATAATGCACTTTTGGACAAATTTTCAATGATAAATTCTGTGTGCTTCCTAAAAACAAACAAAAACGACATTGTTTCTGTAATGTGATCTGATACTTTTGGCAATAATAGGATCCAAGGGAATGGCCTGAAGTTGAGTCAGGGGAGGTTTAGGTTGGATATCAGGAAAAGGTTCTTCACCCACAGGTTGATTGGGCACTGGAACAGGCTCCCAAGGGCAGTGGTCATAGCAGCAGCCTGACAGAGCTCGAGAAGCGTTTGGACAACGCTTTCAGGCACATGATGTGGTTTCTGAGCCTGTGCAGGGCCTGGAGGTGGACTTGGATGATCCTTGTGGGTCCCTTCCACCTCAGCATATTCTGTGATTCTATAATTCACTTATTCCTGATGATGAAATGAAAAATTAAATGCTTGTTAGCTTGTGTTGTTCCAGGACTTGAAAGCAGATGTATAATTTGCTCCCACTTGCTCTTCAGGATATTGAAATACTCCAAGAGGACAGTTTTTAGAAATCACCCATGGCTCAGTCCATAACAAGTGCTCAAGGCTGTCTGGATGTAATCATAGCTTTATGACACAGATAGATGAATGTACAGACCCTATAATCCTAAAATAATTTGCCATTTGCAACTGTGTTTAGTTGTTATGTTCCATTGAGCAGGGTGGGAAGACTTAGTTTCCTCAGTCTTTGTAGTGGGCGTTAGTTATTTTGGAATACGACTGATGCTGTCTACAGAAGATTTGACAGAAAAATATTCCCCCTTTACTAAGAAGTGTGCCACAGAAGGTTATATAGTTATAATATTTATTAAGGAAGCTAATGAGTAAATGGGGCCAGCCCTTGAGGTAAATGTTCAGTGATTGGCATCTTCACCGTAGATAGTCCCTGGGGATTTTAATATGGTCTGGAATGCCTCTGGTGAAAAGATGGAAAATGAATGGAAGATTAAGTTAGCTTCTTAGGCCTTTGTTGTGCTTCTCAAAGTGTGTTATTTAGGCTAGTGGGTGTACCTTTCTGTCCCTGTGGATTTAGTGCCTCATGGGAATGGATTCCCAAGCATTGGCAGGGGAATTAGCGGGTATCTATTGTAATACTTATACACTAAAGTCATGAATGATAACTTTGAAATTAAAAGCAGGACAGAACACAGAAAATCACCAAGATTCCTGGCAGGTACTTTGGGTCATTTTCTTTAGTGACCATCATTTAGGGAGTCTTGTGGAGTTTGTGCTGTGTGAGTCCTGAGGTGAGACCCAGGTACAGTACAGGAACAGGATTTCTGCATTAGGCTACCAGCTGGGTATATTCAGAGCATTATCCTGTTTATTCACTACTTTTTCTATTTTATTAGCAGAGAAGAATGTGTGTCTGCAGTGGGCACTTTAAGTATACATGGATGTTACTACTGCTGTGTCTTGATTGCTGGTTTTTTTTCCTGTTTTGTGGTTTACGTTTGTCGGTATTTATGAAGAATAGAACCATTTAAATAATGATGTTAAGCATTCTTGCATAAACCATTGAATGAGGACTAGAAATCCATCAGTGAGGTCTTTCCTCCAGTAAATGAAAAAAGTAATATTTTTAGTCTTAATTTAGTGGAAAAAAAAAACCTAACAAACAGCAAAAAAAAAAAAAAATCAAAACTCAAGAAAGTATTTGATAGCAATTTATAAGTGAAACATGGGGCTAGTTGAAGAATATATTTATCCTTTCCAGATTTGCTAGAAAAGAGGACATTACCCTGAGGATTAATTCATATGCTTAGTTATGTAGGTGAAATGCATGCATGCCTGTGTGTTTTAAATTCCACTTATGTATAGAAAAAGTAGTGTGATATTGTGTTCAGGGACATGCCTCTAACAGAGCTGTAGAATCAGTGGAAGAGGTAAGTGGAAGCCTACTGGATGAATTCTTTAAAACTGGGCAAAACAACAAAAAATATTTTATCAGTATTGTTCCGTTTATATTCGAAAATTCTACCAACAATGGAATAAGGTAGACACAGCTTTTCAGTTGTATTTTGATAGGTTCTGAGAAAATGCCTAGAAGTTTGGAGTTGCTCAATTATGACAGATTATTAAGAAGTACGAGAGCGTACTTACTGCGCTACACTTCAGCAGATATCGATCTGAATTTTGTACTCACACTGAAACCTGGTTGTGTATTGAATAGAATTATTTTAAAAAGAAAAGTGGATGGAGATGTAATAACTATATCTAGCTTTCCATTATTAATTGATTGCTTAGGACCAGGATGTAGCTCATGGTGCATGTACATTCAGGGGAAGGGGAATAGTACAGAGAGATGTTTTATTGTATTGTAGTCACTGCTGGAAAATCCACTGTTCATCACTGAATGTAAGATGTTAGCATAAAAGTAATTAGTAATGCAGGAGGGAACCTAATTTTGAAGTATGTGGCCTAAAATTAAGTAATTAAAAAATTAGTCTGAGTTAGAAATGTTTCTGAGCTGTTTCCCTGCTGCTTTTTCTGGGAAATACAGGTCATCAGCAAAGAGCTCTCAAAGTCAGTCTGCTACTACCAGCTGGCAAGGGAACCGTGGAAATGTGCCCAGTTTTTTAGTGAGGGAATAAATTAAATAGTGATAATATAAGTTTCTAGCCCTTCTATTAGAGGAAAGCGTCATCAAAGCTTGATCTGTGCACTGACCATTTACTTACTCAGTGCCTCTGCTGCAGCCTCATGCCCTCTTAAAGGCTTTGCTGATCAAAAGCTAACTAGACTTAAGGGATTTCTATTATTGTTGGGATTCATTTTGAGCTTTGCTTTGCTGCTCCTTTGGGACAAATATGACAAGGATTCAAAAATAATAGATAATAAAATCATGGCAAAGGCAGCAGGAAAGGAAAATGGACTAAACACACTGCTGTATGAGTTTACACACTGGCAATAGGAGGTAGGTGGCTGGTGTTCAGGTGACAGAAGGACTCCTAAGCTGCTACCACCTCTTTGGGGTTTTTAACCTGACAGAAGCAGATTAAAGCAGAGAGCCTTTTGCACACTGGAACTAGTCAGTCCTTCTGCTCAGCACTGGTGGGTTCAACCCTTGAGTTTTCTGAGCTCCATATTTTCATATTTATCTCATTATTTATTCTTTTTCCCCCCACAGTCCTCATTTTATTTTCTTATTTAAAGAAAAACAAAACATGAGAATTTATTAAAATATTGTGCTGGTTTTGACTGGGATAGAGTTAATTTTCCTCATAGCAGCTAGTCCGGGCAAGGTTTTGGATTTGTGCTGGAAACAGTCCTGGTAACACAGGGATCTTTTTGTTATTGCTGAGCAGTGCTTCTACAGAGTGAAGGTGTTTTTTACTTCTCACCCCACCCCACCAGTGAGGAGGATGGGGATGGGCAAGGGTTTTGGAGGGGACACAGCTGGGACAGCTGACCTTTGCTGACTGAAGGGATATTCCAGATCATGTGGTGTCATGCTCAGCATACAAAGATGGGGGAAGAAGGAGGAAATGGGGTGTTCATAGTGCTGATGTTTGACTTCCCAAATCACCATTATGCTTCATAGATCTCTGCTCTTGTGGAGATAGCTGAACACCTGCCTGCTCATAGGAAACAGTAAATTAATTCCATGTTTTGCTTTGCTAGTGTGCGTGGCTTGTGCTTTACCTGTTAAACTCTTTATCCCAACCCAAGAATTGTCTCAGTTTTTCCAATTCTCCTCCCCATCCCATGCTGGGGGAGTGAATGAGTGGCTGTGTGAGGCTGAGTTGCTGGCTGGGGTTAAACCACAACAAAGTCCTCTGTACTGACATTGCATTGGGAAGATTGTTTGGAAATTTTATAGAAAGATGATTCCTCCAGGCCCCAGTTAACATCTGATGCCATGACCAATTTCACAAAGGAATTGCATGCCACAATGCTTGAAAAGTGAAGTATTTCAGTGAAAAAACCAAAAGTACACTAACCACTTTGGATTTCAACATGACTAACAATCACTGTCTATAAAAGCAGGGAAATATTTTCTGTAAGAGCGAGGACTTGAACTATGCCCATTTCCCAGCATCCTCTGTGGAGTGCACATGCAAATCTGGAGACCTCCTTTTCCATCCACCTTAACCTTCCTCCATCACTATAGGTCTAGTGCCCCTGGGGACATCGAGGGGCAGGGAACCTCTGCCAGGCATTCCAGCTCTGGGCCATTCTTGCACCTGCATCTTGGGATAATGACACTTCTCTTTGCCTTAGGTGCTCAAGAGATTAGCACATGAAAAGTCTTGTTTAAAACAAAGTGTTACACTGGTGTTTTGCAGAGGCCTGAGTCGTCTGACCTTAAGTGTGTCAGCTAAAATAACATCTTGACATGCACACAGAAACTCATCTTGGGGGAAGGGGATAAACCAGCCATCCCTGTACGGTTGCTTTGTACTTAATATAGGAGATAATTTTTTTTTTTTTTTCAAAATTCAAGATTCATTCTTTTGTTTTTAAAACTGTTGGTTTTTTTTACCTAATGGTAGAGATTTTGACTAAGGAAATGATGGTGATAACATATCTTGAAAAATTATTCTGAGTTTGCAAATGATTTGGGATGAAAAGTATGACCTTACTATCAATATGCTGTCATGAAGTAAAGAATTTTTTTTTCAGCAAATGTCTATAAAATTATTTTATGAAAAATAGATCTGGAATAATAAGAGATTACACAATCTATCCAAATCAAATTTTACAATCTGACTGGCACAGGATTTACTGGGAATGGAAGATTAACTAGTGCATAAAAATTGCCTTAGTGGCCCAGTCTTAGTCTCTATATGTTCCATATATAGAGAGACTTCATTTTTACTGCATTTGAATGAATGATCTCACACATTTCAGAGCTGGACATTGATGCCATTGATTCTCCTTAGATTGAATGCAAACATCCAGCTTTAATAATTCAAACAAACCTAGGGTTTGTACCCTTCCTGTTGGTGGCTCAATAGAATCTGGAGTCAACGAGCACTAATCAGAGCTGCTGTTGGCCTCTTCCAGGGCACACCTTACCTTGGGAGAATACGCTCAGCTGTCCTCACTGCACCTGGGCTGGCTGCGGAAGAGGCAGGGTTTGCACGCTGGGGAAGGATTAGCTTGTGTTTAACACACAGACACCTAAGAGAGGAGAGATTTCTGGTTTAAAATAGCAGAGCACCTTAGGGTAGACGTTGTGGGTTTCTATATATTCCCTGGATTTGCTGGAAGGAGCAGGCCTGGGAGCTCTTTGCCAACGTGTAGCTTTGCACGTCTCCCGGTGAGCTCGGATTCCCGCACGCAGCCTGCTAGGGACTGCGGAGAGAGTTGTGATGTTTTCTGGGGGATTTGGATTGGGTTAGATTCCTCGAGTCATATGGGGGCCCTGCTAGGCCACGTTGTAAATATGGCTTATAAATTGTCATTTAGGAAAATGTTGAATCTACTGCCTCCTACTCTTCTCTTTTTAGAAGTGTGTCTTGAAGGTGTTTGTCAGTGCAGTTTGTGGCATGTTTGGGGGGACTGTAAGTATGCAAAATGTTTATCAAGGGTGGGAAAGGGATGGATGAGGTGTGGTTTAGGATCCTTGAGCAAATTCCCCATGTAGAGGGGCACTGTTGCACGGGATGGGAACTTACAGGTCTTGGAAGTCTTAAAAAGCAACATTTACAGCCTACAAGAGAGTGAGGGACAGTTATTGTGGCAGTGTCAGAACATGGTGAGCTCATGGGTTGAATGATGGCCTTTCCATGAGGGTGTGCTTCTGTCTGTAAGAGCAAGGACAGTCTTGTCCTCGGGGTGCTCCTTGCCTCCTGGGAACTGGAGTCTTCAAGGCAAGCTGCTTGTATTAAAGTGGTGTAATCATCACTCTGTTTATGAAAACAGCAAATGCTGACCACACTGTAAATTTTCTGTCATTTAACCACACAGAGATTTTTTTTTTCTCTTTCTCTAACTGTTGGGTTACTACCACATTAGCTGTTATTGCTTGACATCAAATTTAATAGCATAGTTTGTATTTTTAACTACTTTCTCTCATTATGATGCCTCTCTATTCTCTCCTTTCCTCTTAGAAAACACGAGACAGAAGTTTAAGAAATACTCTCAGAATTACCCCATTTCTTTTCTGAGAAAGTATGTATTATTTTTAGTACCATTTAAACTCTTTTCCCCTTCTTTTCTTATTTTAAGAGACATATTGCTGCTCTTACGCCCTTTCCCAGCTGTCTGTAGTATTAAAAAAAAAAAAAAAATAGTTCAAGAGGACATTGCAGACTTGTTAAATCTGAATTTTGGCAGAAAATTTTAAACTTTTGCTATAGCACTTCAAAGTTAGAAGGAACTAGAGTTTGAAAATTGATGCAGATATAAGATGGCATATTTAATGACAGATGTATCTATAGAAACCTGTTAAGATGCAGATTATCCCCCTGGGGAGGGGAGATCAAAACTGCCAATCTATAAAATATACTTGTTAGGGGAAGGCATGGAATCTATCTCTGCGAGCACTTTGATTGCAGGGGACAGTGTAGCAGCATGTGGCATCATAACCTAAGAGCAGACAAATCAGCTTGATGACTTTCAAAGCCAAGAATACTGCTGGAGGCAAGGGTACTCCAGTCTAGAAGAAATTAAAACATATAGAGACTGTTATTAATTCCAGATCTATTTTTGTGTAGTCAAATCTGTATGCAAATCCTTAGCATCTCATTTTGGCAGATTAATCTAAAAGTGAAGAGCGGTATGTGAAGGGAATGTAATGATAAAACACCAGAGATGAGCAATATTGCAGGGGAAAAGATGTAAGCTGTGTACTTGCAGTGAGGGGCCCTTTGTGAAGAGAAGGAAATAATTTTGCTTATTTGCTTATTTTATTACTTTATGAGGAAACAACACACTTCTTTCTCTTCTTCCTTCACATCTTTCCCCCCAAATTAAGGTGTCCTTTCAGAATGGAAATGTATGACCCAGCATTGTGTTTCAAATGCGAAACGTTCTGAAGGTGATAATCCAAATAACGATGGTTTTTATTTTTCAAAATGTTAATCTGATGTCTCATTTTAGACATTGTGCTGGGAGCGAAAATAACCATATGTAAGAAAAAAATCAAATTACAAAACAGATATTAGAAAAGATTGTTATGTCTGTGTGGCTGATGATCACTAGGAATGTGAAGGCTGCGCAACAGTGTAGAGACAAATAACAGATTGTGAGATCAGACACAGGAGCAGTCTTTGCTTTCCAATGCCTGTTCTTGTGTGTGCACTCCACATGTGCTGTGATGGGCAGGGCGTGGCAGAGTGTGATGGAAGCAGTTTGGAGGGACTGCATCTCATCCCAGCTATCTCTCAGCCTGTGAGCATCTCTGAGCTGGGAGTTTGGGCTGCTGTCCCTCTGTGGGTGCCCAGTACAGGCTGGTGCTTGCAGAGATGCACCCAAGTAGCAGCATCATTTCTCCTTGCTGCTGCAGTTGAAGAAAAGACTCTGAAATAGATATATCTGTAGTTTCTGCTATCAATTCTTGGCCCCACTCAAGTTTTTTGGAGTGATCAGAGGGTACTTCTATGTCAGCAAGTAGCTGAGCCCAGTAGGAGCAGATCAGCAGGCAAAACCCTAGCACCGAGTTTTCTATGTTTACTCTGTGTACCCTTCACCTTTTTTGGTTTGGGCTAGGTTGGTTCTGGTCCTCTAGCTCAAATGTTCCCAGTACTCAGATGATACAAAGCCAAAAGACCAGTTATTATTTCACATCCCTATGCTGCCATTAGGAACTGGAGCACGGCTGCACATCTGGAGCAGAGCTTCTGGTTTAACTTGAATGCACACCAGTCCCAACCTACAGCCTAAAATGACATGGGGGAGGTGGCAGAATGGCTTCAAAACCACAATATGCCTCTGAACCAGAATGCTGCCCTTGGTCTAGCTGGAGGCTGGCAAAATGAGAATTCCTCAGTACCGAGCTTGAGGATAAAAGGGAAAAAACCAACCCAGCAATCTTAGTGGGACTGGGCCATAGCTCAGCCAGCACGACTGCTAGTCACTGTGCTGCTGTCCTGGCTGAAACAGGATATTCCCTCACAAAAAGGGAAGCATCAATAAAATGAAATGTAAAAGAATAAAAATCCTTCCTCTCACTGCTGTGGATTTTGTCCACTATTGGTACATGCCATTAAAACTGTAATAGAAATAGTTTGTCTGTATGAGTGTCGCTGGTGTGTGGCCACTGACATGGCTGAGTTCTGCCCAGGATGAAGGCGAGGGGCAGCTTGCAGGAGTTATTTCTGATTCCATCTTCCCATGGGCCCAGTGTGGTGACAGAGGAGGACTGGGAACTGTGGCAGTGCTGCAGTGATACCATGTCCCCAGAAGGCCTGAACACATTCAAAAAGATGTTTGCAGAGGTAAGATTACAGACTGAAGAAGTTTTCCATGTTTACTTGGTGAAATTTGCCATTTAAAACAAAACAAGAGGATGATTGGGCATTAAATGTCTCTTTACTGTGTTGAAGTAAACAGCTGGTTTGCAGCATCTTCTTGGGTCAGACTCTATTCTGACCTTTTCTGAAGTGCTTTACCATGCTTTCCTGACCACTATTGAAAAGTAAATGGGAGGGCTGTTTCTAGTCACTGTGGAGGAGCCTTCCAACCTAAGTTTACAACTAAACAGGAGATGTTGTCTCTGTAATACAAAATAAGTACAGAATTTCTTTCAAATGTATAGATAAGCACAGTTGCACAGGCTTGAACTGTGCTTTCTAACTGGCAGTGGTAGCCCCTGTCATTCTTCTGGTAAGGCAGAACTTCTCTTTGACCTCTTCCTTCTCACTGATGCAAGCCCACCTCCTCCTCTTTTAAACCATGTCACACGCTGTATGTTCCTTGGAAAAGGAAAGGGTTTTATCTTTGTGTCTTGATGAAGGCTGAATGCTCAGTTATGGATTAACAGATCAGTTTTTAACTCATTTTTGGTCTGTAGAATTAGCTCTGCAAAGGAAGTGTGTAAGGGGTGTTTATTGATGCTGTTCTGTGTTTCTGTATGTTTGAAAAATGGGGTTGCTTTTTGCCTTGTAACCAGATTAAGAAGTGCAGTGGAATGTAAGCAGAAGTGGTGGTATGTAATGTAATTATTATCTGCAGGTAGAATCTAGAATTGGTTATTTTGCTGTACCTGATCTTGGTCCTGGCTTTGCTTATATGAAAAAATGTAATCTGTATAAACTCTTTTATAGGAGGAGTGACAAATACTGCACAATATCAAAATAGACTCATGGTCTATGATCCTAAGCAGGTGAGTATTTATGTTCTGTATGTTTTGTTTTACTTCAGATACCTTGGCAAATACATACAAAGATTTTATAAGGCTAAAAGCACTGACCATTTGAATTAGTGGTGTTTTAAATTCACTTTGTACCGATGTGCGAGTTTAACAGAGTAATGGAGACCCTGATAATTTATTATGTTGTTTAAGCCTGTAGGAATTAGAAGCATCTTAGATTAAATACAGAAATGTGCTTTAAATCCCCTGTGTTTATCAGTATTTATTTTGCTTCTTTTTTTTTTTTTTTGTAATCCAGTAGCCCTGGGCAATGTATACTCAAAGTCAGTGTTCCAAAACCACTCCTTGTCATTGGCATTTCTGTTTTGAATTGCATATATGGGCCTTTTTGTTTCCTGAATACTTTGAGAACTGTACTACCTGGCCGTGACTTACTCTGCTGACTGCAAGGGTGCCTATCATTTAATTACCCAAGCACCTAAAATATCTTTTAGGGATTATTTCATACATTATGTATGTGTTTTGATTAGGTTAGCACGGCTCAGTAACCATTTCAGAGGGTTAGGGCATGGTTATGCCCTCTTGCTTGTATTAGGAATTAAAAGTCCTAAGCTTGCAATCAGAGTTGCATAGCCTGATTTACACCCACGTGGAAGAGTATTGACTTTTCTGATTGTAGGATAGGGGCTTTGATTGCTGTATTTGGAACAAAATTGTGCCAGGAGATACTTCTATGTGGTTTCCACTGACTTTTTAAAGCATAGCACATATGGGGTCTGAAGCAGAAAGCAGGATATGACACACCTGCCTCATTCTTTTCGAGGTGCAGTTTTATCATTGACTACAAATGCTGACTGTCCTAAATCCAAGTAGCAATTGCAGGCAGCAATCTTACTTTGCTCCTGAGGGGGACAAGTATTTGGATACCATATCTCCATTGTGTACCATTCACTTGGATTCTTCTCTTGCTGATGTAAAAGTTGCCCCCCAAAATACCGGCATGGGGCTGCCTCAGCGTGCCGCGCTGACGGCGAGGAACCCGGCCTGGCGCGGGAAGAGTTACAGAGGAACTGTGCACTTGCATTCTTCCAACAACGTCTGCTTCGTGTTTGTACACACAAGCTCTTTTTAAAAATTCTGCCGGCATATTGTTTACGGTGGGTACTGGAAACCATCACATCTGCTTGCATCTCGCACGGAATCTCAATAGCTCTATCAGGGAGCCCCAGCGCCTGCTCCTGCGCGAGGCCTTTGTGGCGAGTCGATAATGCCTGCCATCTGCCACCGAGCACACAGCTACCTGCCAACAAGGCGGCTGGGCTGACCTCTGCTTCCCCACCACTGATTAGTATTCACACACCGGCTTATTAGAAATGACCCTGCCAGGCCCCTCTGTTTCGCTGTCTTTGCAGTGCTTTGAGGCTCACCTGGCAGGCACTGCAGTGGAGGAAGCTAAAGATATAATCAGGGGATGCAGGCAGGCTTTGCAAAGCAGATGGTGTCTATAGTCTGGTGTTAAGAGACTGGACTACTAATGCAAACATTAATGGCTAATATTCAACTATTACACATTGAAATGTATAGCTATATATTGTGGAGGTTAAAAGGCAGAAGGCTTAGAGGCTCTGGAGTTGCTGCACATGTATCACAATTAATTTCCTCACAGATTTTTAACTTCCTCCACTTAAATTAATCCTAACCGTTGCCAGGTTGTTTGATTTGGTAGGCATAGCAGGAGCAATTGTTTTCTCAGGTATAAAATACTCTGCTTTAATCCCTTGTCTTCCATGTCTTCCTGCCTCTCCCCTAAACAGGTAAAATTCTTGAATATTGTTAACGAGTAAGAAAAATATGCAAAAGGTTGTAACTTTGTAAGTTGCCACAAATAGAGGGTTGACATTAAACCAAATGAATCATTTGAGAAGATTCTTTAGGAAATTATTTTTCCTGTTTCTTTATTCCCCAAGGATAAGATCAAATAAGCTTCTGAATAACAAAAGGCAGAGGAATCTCTCTCTTCTCTCATAACAGAGCTCATTGGTACAGATAATTTTAGCACTGTATACAAAGGAGACATTTAATAGTCTGATTTAAGGAGAATTTGCTACTGAGTTATAAAGAAAAAAAAAAAGGCCTTTGAAACTTGATGAGCTAGACAAAAAAAAAACAGAGCAAGAAGTGCCATTAAATTAATGAACTTAAATGTGAGAACTGTAAACTGTGTGTTGAAAGTCCACTATCCTTGTTCAGTCTTACAACCAACACGCATGTCTGGCATATGGACAGAACCAGTAAATGCACTTGTGATTCCCGAGCAGGGGTAAGAAGAACGCAGTACTGTGCTACTGTTGGTTGCACCATGCTCTGGGTGTGTCTTTGAGCAGTGCTTAGACAAGCTCTCTCTCTCGCCAGAACAAGTGGCTAAGCCGTAGCCCGATGCTGCAGAGGAGAGTGTACCACTCCATGGCCGCTGTGCAGAGGAAGCTGTACGTGTTAGGGGGGAACGACCTCGACTACAACAACGACCGCATCCTGGTCCGTCACATAGACTCCTACAGCATCGACGCCGACCAGTGGACCCGCTGCAGCTTCAACATGCTGACAGGTGAGCACTGCACAGAAGGGGAGCTCGCTACTCTTGAACTGAAACATCTTTCCCCTTTAGACGTCTTTAGGATGTGGAACTCCATGACTTTGCTACAAATGCTTCCACTCTAGGGACCACTGTTAGCCAAGAAGACACTTCTCATTACAGTTCTGGCATTCAGTGCTCTAAGTTGCATTTGTTTTAGCACATTGTACATTAAATTTTGAAGAAGCTGCAGATAAATTTTAATTAATTAAGCAGTCAAAAATACTTTGTCATCATATTGCCAGTACTGCTTTTTAATTCTCCAAAAGCTTGCCTGTGGTATTTAGCTCCCTGTTTGAGTGTACAAGAGACTGATGTGTCTTCACCATGTTTACAATCATTTTGTAGTGGTTTCTTCTGGCATTATAGGGCAAAGCCTTCACTGAAATCTGTTGACTCTCGCTTATTTCTTAAACAGTACCTTCTTAATAAATTACCCAGAAGGACTTGTCCTTGTTGGAATTCCATCAAGTCAGAAATTAATTGAGCACTTAGTTAACTATGGGATTGGTAAAGTTCTTCTTGACTTATTAGGAAGAACTGTTACAGCTGGAACTTGCAAAACACTGCAGCTCACTGTCCCTGCCACCCACTCCACAAAGTTCACCTCCACCTGATACAATTCCCAGATGTAGTATCTCGTTGAATCCCAGGGAGAGACATAGAATCATAGAATGGTTTGGGTTGGAAGGCACCTTAAAGATCATCTAGTTCTGACCTCCTGCCATGGGCAGACACACCTCCCACTAGGTTGCTCAAAGCCCCATACAGCCTTGAGCTCTTCCTGGGATTGGGCATCCACAACTTCTCTTGGCAGCCTCCCCACTCTCACAGTAAAGACTTTCTTCCTAATATCTAATCTAAACCTACTCACTTCTAATTGAAGCCAATCCCCCTTGTCCTGTCACTACATGACCTTTGAAAAAGTCCCTCTCCAGCTTCCTGGCAGGCTCTCTGCCGGTAGTGGAAGGCCAGAATTAGGTCACACTGAAGCATTCTCTTCTTCAGGCTGAACAGACTCCAATTCTCTCAGCCTTTCATCACAGGAGAGGTGCTCCACCTCTCTAATCAACTTGGTGGCCTCCTCTGGACTTGCTCCAACAGGTCACTATCCTTCCTGTCGTGAGGTCCCCAGAGCTGGACACAGCACTCCGGGTGGGGTCTCACCAGAGTGGAGTAGAGGGGCAGAATCATGTCCCTGAACGTGCAGGCCACACTTCCAGACAGGCATGTGACACATTTCTAGAGAAGCACCAACTTGGTATCCAAGTCAGGCCATCAGAGTACTTGATGAATGCTAGGGAGAGAGGCAGAGATTAAAAGGAATTACACATAGTCAAAGAGAACTCATTTTCATGTGTCTTTTGCTCACTAGTTAATTATTTTATTATGTGGAGGAACTGACAGCCTTTGAGAAGGATGTAATCTGATTTGCAGCTGCAAAACCCCAGCACCACAGGCCCCCTCCTCATTCTGGAGCTGACCCTGTCCCACTAAATGCTGTGAGGCAGCCTCCCCTCCACTGGCTCCACGTTGTTTCCACAACCTAGTGCCTTAAGAAGCTAGCTAAGCCTTTCTTTCTGTCAGTACAACTGGCAGTAAATGTGCCTGGTGAACTGTGTAGTGCAGATTTTTTTAAGGCCGTATTTTTCCCTCAAAACTTGCAAACTTGTTGGGAGACCGTTGCTATGGGGATGAACTTGCACAGCAGCTCCTGTGATTTTCACCGTGCTGGTACCTGGAGGAGCGGGGCTGAGCAGGTGTGGGCAGCACGTGAGGGGCACTCGGCGCTCTCAGCCTCGGTGGCTGCTCGCCTGTTCGTGTCTGATGGAGGCTGAGGGGCAGGTGGGGGCCGTGCCTGTCACCTGTGACACACGTGAGGAGGGAGCAGATGGTCCCCTGCACAGCCACTGTAATGTTTCTCTGGGCTCATCGCTCATTTGGGCAGCACCAGGCAGGGCTCCTGCAGGGAGCAGGGAACTGCCCCCACGCCTCACCTTCTCCCGACACGTTGGGAATTCTGAAACAGTCGAGTTACTGCCAGGAGGTGCTTGCATCCCATTACAGAACTCCAGCACTCGGTGTTAAAAGGGTTAATTAAACACTGAAAGTGGTTTCTATTTCCTTCTTTGCTTTAGGTCAAAATGAGTCTGGAGTTGCTGTCCACAATGGTAGAATATATTTAGTTGGTGGCTATTCGATTTGGACAAATGAGCCTTTGGCATGTATCCAGGTGAGCGATTTAGGTTTCTTTTAAAGTCTTTTCCAATAATTTTGCAAGCATAAGTTTTGCACAGTTGTTATTAAAAAAGGAAAATACATGTGAAGAGGAGAGATTAAGGATATTTCTTATGCAGCCACTGAACCTGCATAAACAGAGAGGAAATATTGTAGATATTAAAAGTATTTTCAGATGAGCCAATAGAGGCAGTTCCTCTAAGATTTTCCAGTAAACCAGGGTTGAATTGTCTTTCCTTTGGCAAGATTTGGATAAAATAATGTGTATATATTCACTGGTTACACAATCAAGTTCAAAATTAAAAGGGTTGCAGAAATAGATGATGGGGCTAAGAATTTTTCAGCCCATATTGGGATTTTTCTTTCCTTTCCAAGTTGTGTTTCTGGAGGGCAGCCAGAGTTAATGAGTTGTTCATTGACCAAGTGCAGTCAGCCTGCCACCTGCCCTACTGCTTAAAACTTCAATGGAAATTTTTTGATCTCTGCTCTAGGCAATAGAGCCTAGAGCCTGTTTGTCCAGCAAACTCTTCTGCTCTCTCATCTTTTATAAAAACAGCTCACCTGCAAGTCCATGGCTTTCCGGTATTTTGGTACAGAAATTAGGAATTCTTATCTTTGTGCATGTTTCTGAGAGAAGCAGTTCTGCATCACAGCCACTGCTTTGTGACCAGCTGGGCAATTAAAGACAGAAACTCTTGTTTATATCTCAGTTTCTACACTTTTGCTGATAAACAACATTTTTATTAGCTTCTGACTTTTTGGATTTTAGACTGTCACCTCCAAACTGTCCCATGAGACTAGAAGTCAGGCTTAGCTTAAGAAGGGAGTATATTAGGTTGCCAAGCTGCTGGTCTTATATTGAACACTTAGTAGCATGAAATTGTAAAGAGTAAGATAATGCAAGATAAGCAGTTAAAAACATGTTCTAGTCATTAGTATAATTGTGTTTTAGCAAGTTGTTGGGTACCATACCAAAAAATTTATTGAAAAAAGTCATTCAGGCTGGCTTGGATATAGCTGACATCTAATGCTTAGATGGAGTAATAGCACAGTATAGAGGTAGCAGCTGTGCTCCACCCCAGGGCTCGTTTATAATCAACAGGTACTTTGCAGTATTGCACCTGGGTATTAATACAGCTTACTGACAAGCAAAAATAATCCAGGGATCTTGCTTTCTTAAATGGACATTTGTCCACATCCCCAGACTGGTCGTGAACTGGCAGCCTGCCTGACACAGTCCCCACATAAAAGGGGAAAGAAATATAATGAGTGATTTGGCAGAGCTGTGTGTGCTGTCCCTCCTCAGCTGCTGGCAGTGTGCCTGGCTTTAACCAGCAAAACTAGCCCTTTTATCTTCCCATTGAGGAAAACTGAGGTTGCTCTCTCCTTTGGAAGAAAAAATTCCACTCTTTTCAAATACCTTTACTTTCTGTAAGTCAGTCATTTATTTGGGATTCCCATCTTCCATATAGAGCTTCTGTGCTCCCTAAATACCTTGGAGCTGACAAACAATTTATGCTCTGTGCTAATAGGAGCCCTTCTGTGCAGAGTAACCCACTTGCGTGGCTGCACATTCTCCTGCCAGGAAGAAGGATCCACTATCACAGTTTGCTCCAGAATGCCTGAGCACTCAGGCTTTGGGTTGGGTGATGAGAACAGCAAATGGATCACCAGACCCATAAATAATCTAAAAATTATCTGAAACTACCTTTCTGCTGGGATTAATAGTAAATGCATGAGGTGGGTGCCAGCAAGTTTCAGCTTTCTTCTGTGACCCCAGAAATATTTTGTATGCTTTGCCATTCAGGTGCTGGATGTTAGCAAGGAGGGGAAGGAAGAGGTATTCTATGGGCCTACGCTCCCCTTCGCTTCCAATGGAATAGCAGCCTGCTTTCTTCCAGCTCCTTATTTCACGTGCCCCAACCTTCAGACTCTGCAAGTGCCTCACCACAGGATCGGCACCATGTGACACATTCCTTGCGCTTCTCACAATCAGAAGCGGAGGGGGAAAACATCAAGCCCGGTGTACAGAAGGGTTTCTCTGGGTCAGTGAGAAGAATCAATCCCCTTGGGCTGCTGCTTTACCATCACACATTTGTCTTAAAGCCGGATCACAGCGGGCAGGCAGGGAGTTACAAAGCCTGCGTGCGGTTTCTCTCCCCGGCCGCAGCCGTAGAAGCCGATGCGTGGGAGCGTTGTGCATTTCTGCTGGTGACCCTTGCTCCGTGTCTTCTCCATTTCCTTATGCAACTTCACCAGGCATTGTGGATGCTCTCAGCTCTTCCTGGGCTGCTGCTCTTTGGAGTCTGCACATTCACTTGTTCACCAGTGGCGCTTTCAAGGACAATAAAAAAGCTCTGTTTATGTTGACAAAGATGATATAATACAGTGCTAATTATGCAACTTACTCAATACCTTTGGCAAAAAGAATAACAAATGTGTTGACTTCCAGTTCTGAACTCCATCGTTTACAGTTTCTCATTTAATAATCCTTCATTTGAAATTTAAATACTTCAAAACAGATTAAAACAAAAGTTAAAAACAAACAAGCCCTATAGGATATGAGGAACAGATAAAAATTGTCTCAGCTGAAAGGCAAAGAAAATGAAGCCTCATGGTTAAACTCAAGTCTGAACTGAATGTGTTTGTCTGAGAATCTAATTGTTTGGGATGTCATTTACCAAGGTCTACTACCAAATAAATGTTACCTTCTGTCATATGATCAATTCTTCCTGACAGCTGCAGTCTTTTAATGGTGGAGATCAGCCTCTTTACTGTATAATTAAAATGTGCCATTTACTTAATATTTTTAATATCCAGTTTGCAAGGGGTCACCACATTTACAATTATCAATGAACAGTCTCATTTTGTCCAACATATGGTCCCACAAATCACTGGTCTCCAGAGGCTAAACAGGTGTAGAACAATGTCAATATTTATTTATTTATTCTTTCAGTTTATATAGTGTGTCTCCATTCCACTCTCCAGGCATATGCCAGCTCACAGCAAATACTCTAACCTAGTATATTTTGGCTTTGCTTGGCTACTGCAGCCCCTGTCTCTTATCTCTGTGTTTTATTTACATATTGAACAAAAATGTCAATGTTTGTAAATATTAACCAAGCATGTAATTAAATCTTTCTCTATTTCTGATTTATGGATACTCTGCACTTCTCTGCCTTACCTACTGATCAGCTCCCTGCCACTGTGCTGCCTGAGCAGACCCATCAAATTCCTGCTGATGCTCCTGCTAATGCCACATGTGGAATGTACTGCAGCAGTAGCCCGTGCCTGCTGGATGGGAACAGGTTTGATTTTGTCCAGTGAGCAGCCCTTTCTAATCAAAACTATCTTTTAACTTTTAAGGGTCTGATTACAGAGAGGTAACTTTTTTATCATCTCTGGCTCCCACTGGGCAGTGTACTGGTGGAACATCACCTTTCCTTTTCCGTACTTATCGGGTTGGAAAGTTTTATGGTTGTTTGTTTTGGTGTTTTTTTGTTTGTTTGTTTGTTTTTTTTTTTTTCTGAGCTTTCTCACTTTCCTTGCCTTGAGCAGAGCTGCAGCTGCAGTCTTTGCCTGGCACATTGACTCAAGCTGCTAACACCATCTCCCTCTGTGCACCAAGCACGCCTATATCTAGGCAGGACTTTTCTCTATGCTGTGTGGGAGCTGGATAGGCTGTACATTGAGACGTATTTTAATGTCTTGTTTTAATTTGTTTGATCTCCTGGAAATCTGCATGCAAGGGACAGCTCTTGGAACAGTCCATTTACAGAAATTGCAGGGCCTAAGCCAGGCAAGTATTCAAACTGATTTAGGTTTGGCTTTCAGGGACACAAATGGAGTACATGTCTCATTTTCAAAAAGAGGGTGGCTAAAATAATCAAAATGTGTGCAGGGGCTTTGAGTCTCATCCCGGAGGTACCACACCAGGTGAGTGATGCGCTTGTGTTTCAGGGGCAGAACTGACACTTCCTGTTTGTAAAGCCAGGGCACTTCTGGAAAATTGTGCAAAGTGTGTTTTCTATGTCTCAGCTTAGTTTGGAGACTTTTATTCCTATGTCTCACAGCTCACCACAGCTGTAACTATAGAATAATTTCTAAATTGCTGCTTCTGGAGAGCAAGGGGAGGGATTAGGATGGATCAGGATGACTGCTGAGCAGCAGCAGAAAGTGGCAGCAGTGGCCTGGGTTTGAGAAGCAGAGGGGGGCAGCTTCCTTATGCAAAGCAGCATGTGCCTCTTGGTTCGAGGTCTGAAAGGCAAGAAAGTTATTTATCATGTTTGTTCTGCCCTTTAGACACTTCTACTGCTCTGGTTGTTGACACCAATTGTCTGCACTGTGAATGGCAGTTTTAAACAGCTGTGCAATTGCATTATATTGGTTAGGGGTACCTCTGCCACAGAGCCTCAGGACAACACATATGCTCCTATTAGTGTCAGGATCCTGCTCTGGCTCTTAATCATCAGGCTCCTCTGATTACAGAGGTCTTTCACAGCAGCCTCTCAGTCATTTAAGTTTCTGTGTCACACTTTCCTATCTGGGTCTTTCTGCTTTTGTTGCAGGACCTGCAGGACAGATGGAGGGTGCTTTGCTGCACCTGAAGTCAGAAAATGCCTCATAGCCCTTGCCAGATGAGTAAATCCCAGTTAATTATTGCCAGGTAAGAAAAGGGAACAGTGTGGATGCAAGAGCAGACAGAGCACCCTGCTGTGGCTGAGGGGTCTCAGCTGGAAGGAGTGAGGATGGGAGAGCAAGGCTGGCTTCACCTGCCCCCTGCAGCTGTGCAGGACTCCTGCAAAGGCTGCCTGGTGAGCTGCAGTTTCTGAATCACCACATCCTTGCTCTGCCATCCTTCCATTGAATGTCTCTGGCTTCTAACACTGCCATGATTGCAGAATCCTGTGCGTGACCTCCTGATCCACCTGTGATCTTCTAAATTTTGTATTATTTTGGGTAGACATACAACTCTGAACCCATCCTTCGGCCCTACCCAGCCTACTGGTTTTGGTATGTACCTCTGACACAGTTTAACTCAGTTTTTCCACACAGCATTAAAGCTGTCCACAAGAATATTATCTCCATGCTTGCTGGTTCTGTTGCCAGACTCTGATCATCACAGTGTGAGAGCAGATGCCAACACAAGTAATTTATCCAGCTGGGAGTGTGCAAGGTAAGGGGACAAGTTGCAAGGAGTGAGAACTCACTACTCCTTCAGGGAAAGAGGTGTTCTTACCAGTGAATGATGCAGCAGTCACTGACTGTCCCATCTGGGAGAGTGCTATTCTGTGCCCTGAACTCAGATTTACACATAAGGCTATTTATACCTGCAGCTAAGACTTTTGGGCCACAACGTCTTTAAGAGCTGTACTGAAGAGCTGTTCTCTGATCTTTTTCAGGCCACTCACATAAAGAATAATATTCTATCCTTTACAGAGCTTTAATTAAAGTATATAAATATATACTTTACCTCTGAGTCCTAAAATGTGTTATCAGCTTTTAGCTATAAATAACCACAAGTGAATCAGCCGCTTTCTGCTTTTAATCCATAAAATACCCGATTTTCGCAAGCAGCAGCAGCACCAACAGCTTCTTCTGCCACTTTGGTGTCTCTTGAGCCTTTCACACCCAAGTGCTGACTAAAGGAACACTCACATGTTATGAGCCAGTGTACAGCATTTCTACTTCTGTACAGCAATGTTTTTGTAATCCTTCAACTTCTAGCTGTGGCTTACAATTTTCTTCTTAGCTTAGCAGCTTTTGAGCCAAGTTCCTGATTCTCAGAAGAGCTGAAACTTCTGTAAGTTTTTTCATCTAAACTTTGCCTTCCCTCCCCTCCCCCAAACCTGTACAGACATTTAGTACATCAGTTGCAGAATCGTGAAGAAACAGATAATTGAATATTCACACATGCAGAAACAACCCAGGCAGAATGTGGAACAATGTGGAAACAAGCGCGAAAAGAGGCGGCATCTGTTTATTGAAAATTAAAATGTAGAATAAATTAAGAGGGCAAGGTTAAAACACTTCATCTGCAGGCAGAGTTTGTAGGGGAGGAAGTTTAGCACATAGACTGTGTATAAAGGACTTATGCAGTTCTATTTTTGTAAAGTGAGGAGTTTTTTTCCCCCCCAAGGACATGTTATAAAGGGATAAAGTGTCCACATAAAGAATGGTTTTCCAATAGAAATTATTATATATAGCAGTTTTACAGTAATGCCAGAATTAAAATGCTTAAAACGTTAATGTTGCAATGCTTCAAGTACTGAAGAACAGAGTAAGTATTTTTAGCAATATCCTCAATTCATATAAGCAAAATGCTGTGCTAATTTTTCCACCAGTGCCTATGCAGGTCATGCTGGGCCTTTCTAAAACAAATAATGAATTTAGCAAATTTGCATTTTTAATGCCCGTTTTGGTGTCATTCTGCAAGGGGAAGGGTAGAGCCGAGATAGTTTTTGATGGACTGACAAATGCAGTGAATTTGGTTATAATGTGGAATTACTCTGCTGGCATTTCCAAAGGCCTGTAAAGACACCACATCTACAAATAGAGGATCTGAACTTTTACCTTTTTTTTTTTGTGTTGTTCTGTACACAGCTTTGCACTTTGTACATTAATCTTGCAAAAGGTTTACCACTTAAAAGCTGCTCAAGTAGACAAAAGCCATACCCGAGTCATTCATCATCAAAGAAGCTTAATTATGCTAGGACATATTGACACTGCATCAGATTTTTAATCTTCAAGATAATTTTATAACCATTGCTAACAGATGGGCTGATTACACTGAATTTGAGTTTTAAGTAATAGTTAAAAATTCTAAAATATTATTAAACTGGAAATACCCACTGCATACATAATTTTCATAAAGCTTCTGAAAGAAGGAAAACCAAAGTGCAGTTAAACCTCTTTTTTCTTTCCTGAGGGAACTATATTGCATTTAAGTGCAAAATTATCAAAGTTCCTTAGATGACCAAGTGTTTATGCTATTGGCAGCTCTTCTTCTGTTCAATTACAACAGATAAGCCAGGACCTTAGTCTTTCCACAGATCTGCTGCTCTATTCCAGCATAAAAGGTGTGAATTTTTCTATTTTAGAACCTCTTTTTTTAAGGAAACACATACTGGCCCCCACTTAGTTGGTTTTTTTTTTTTTTTTCCATTGAAAATGAAAGCAAAGAGTAATTTAAGTTAGCATGTTTTTGCTCTTCAATAACAACAGCAATGTAGAATTCTTATGAAACTGAGGGACAGCTCTGTGGGACTAATGGAAGTCACATGTGAATTCTGAACAGAAGGTGGGTTTTTTTCATGTTATCTTGTTAAGGTTACTAAAGGAAAGACAAGTCAGACTTCCTTCTGCCTGCCATTGTTCATCATGTGCTGGACATGTGTTTCATATCACATGATATGAATGATAATGGGTCAGAGGTGATTAGTATCCTGAATTCCAGAATAGGGAAATATAAAGATTAAATACTGTCTATTTAGATCTCAGTTCTATACATTGCATAAGAAAAAGGGTGCTTAGTATATATACACATATAGTCCTCTTATATCCTGGCACAGTCCTCTGGCCAAGGAGATCAGTATGGAAAATTCTGGCAAGGCTCATGATGGCTGTTTCAGACAGGTCTCCCATCACCAGTATTAGCATTTCCAAACTAAAGGACACTCTGGTCACAGACTGGGCACCAGGCTTAGGGCAAGAAAAAACATACTGCCATCTAAAATTTGTTGAAACTCCACTGCCAAACAGTGGCATAACATTCTATAGTTATGATCAATTAATTAAGATATCTGCTAGTTTTGGCAGGGGTGGAGTTAATCTTCTTCACAGTGGCTGGTATGGGGCTGTGTTCTGGATTTGTGTATTATCAACCCCTGAACAAAGGGCTGATAATACAGAGATATTTTTGTTATTGCTGAGCAGAGCTTTCACACAGCCAAAGCCTTTTCTGCTTCTTGTACTGCCACGCTGGGGAGGAGGCTGGGTGTGCTTGGGAGGAGCCAGGGCAGGTGACCCAAACTGACCAAAGGGATATTCCAGACCATATGACACCATGCTCAACACATAAAGTAGGGGGAAGAAGGAAGAGACATTGGGAATGACGGCATTCATCCTCCCATGTTACATGCTACACTGTTACATGTGATGGGGCCCTGCTGTCCTGGAGATGGCTGAACACCTGCCTGCCCTTGGGAAGCAGGGAATTCATTCCTTGCTTTGCTTTATTTGCATGCCATTCCTATTTATGGCTTTTGCCTTCCCCATTAAACTTTGTCTCAACCAAGGCATTTCCCACTTTTTACCCTTTCAATTCTCTCCCTGATCCCACTGGTGGGGGAGCAGCTATGTGGAGTTTGGCTGCTGGCTGGGGTTAAACCATCACAACATTCAAAATAGCTTAATACCACCAGCTTTTCATTATATAGATGGGTTTGAATGATGAAATTTCTCCGAATTAGGTACTCTAGCCACAATTCTATTTTTAGGATCTTTTCACCATCAGCTGCAGAATTTACAGCTGCAGGAAATGTTTGTCCATGTTATTTTTAAACAACGTACTGGGAGACAGCCTTGCCATCCTATGAGTAAAATGCTGCCCTAGTGCAACAAACATGCAGGCCAAGAGCCTATAAAAGCTGAAATCAGGCTGTTACTTGATGGTGATGCTTCAGACCAAAACCGTGGCAGCACAAAGCTGTCCAGAGTGGTGACCTGTCAGCACAGTCACAGTCACCTGCAGCGTGGCTGTGGCACAGCAGGTCAGGCTTGTACCTCAGACCAGCGCCGTGTCTGACACTGTCATGCAGCCAACACTGCTTTGCCTTTCAGCCTTTTGCCAGTACTGAATGTTTCTGTGAGACAAGAGGCCCATGGTGAGCTCTGCCCTGGGCAGCAGCCTGTGTGGGCAGGCACCAGCTGAGAAGAGGATGACAAGAGCACCCAGGTAGGGGTGGCAGCAATGCTGTCACTCCAAGCCTTGAAGAGGACACAGCTGGGGAATGAGCTGGGGAAAAGGAGCAGAACTGCAGCCATGGCCACCTGCCCAAGTGCCTGTAGTAAGAGGGGTTGTTCCTGACTGGTAGTATTTGAATATCTAAGCAAATACATCAACAACATCTGTAAATCAGAGAATGGTTTGGGTTGGAAGGGTCATTAAAAGGTCACATAATCCAACACCCCTACAATATATGGCAATCTTCAACTCTGTGAGGTTGCCTACAACCTCTCTAAGCAACCTGCCCCAGTGTTTCACCACTCTCATAGTAAAAAAGTTATTTCATACATCTAGTCTGAATCTACCCTCTTTTACAACCAAACTGTTCAGTGAAAAATAAGATAGGTTTAATTTAAATAATGTTTATTGCCTTAAGCAGCCTTTATACAGACAGCATCTAATAAGCCATTAAATATATATATATATATATATTAGCTTTTACGTTTTTTTCTATATTTTAAAATCAGCATTTTTCACTCTTCCTAACTTGTTTTGAACTGCTGTTTTGGTGTATGCTTGGTAGGTCAGCATAAACCAGCACTCTGCAAGTTTTCCTCTCATTAATGTTATTGGAACTATCAGTCACATCTGCAAGTGTCCATACCACCTGTCAGATCACCCATTTGGCAGTGGTTGACGACTGGGATGCAAAATGCCTTATTTCTGTTTGCATTAACTTTGTGACAAAGAAGAATGATAATTTCCAAACTGTTTAAATTCGTTTCTCATGCGTCAGGAGCTGCTATGCATTTACATTAAGTCCTGTTGCTTTTTCAGAAACTTCCAACCACTACAGATGGTATTAAATATGTCTTTAATAACCTACTAAACACATCATTAAGTGCTTCGTTGTAATATCTGTTCCATCCTTTAAATTCACAGCTTTTACTTTCAGGAAGTAATACTACAGTCAGACACCTGTTCTGGGATCTCCTGTATGGTAGGACTCAAATTTCAAAGGCATTTCAATTAATATCTCTTGGAGAGGGGTGTTTTTAATTTTTTTTAAAAAAAGCTTTTCAGAAGCAGAATCCTCCTGGGATGAATAAAACTCCCAGGTACATAAGCTTACGAGAAGCTACAATGCAAGTTCAATAAGTCACTTTCATAATGAAAAGAACCTGCATGTTCTGCACTATTAAGTAGCCTAAAGAGGCTTTTAGTTACTGCATTATCTGAAGTACTGATAGCTGATTTAGGCAAGAAGATTATCTAGTTCGACTTGATAAGATTACTGTAACGAAAGGAAAGCTGCTCTGAACAAGATTTTAGGGATTTTTGTGTAGCTATTAGACAAAAATAATTTTTCCTTCCCGTTAACATTGTAAAATTAAAATGTGAATAACTTTTAAAGTAAGAGCCTGCTCACTGATGTTACCCTTAAGGGCAAACCCACTCCAAAGTCCAGTAAGTAGTTTCAGAAATTTTCAGAAAGCTTCAGATTACTGAGGGAAGTGAAAATTGTGGATACCACAGCCATTAATGAAAGTTTCCTGAGCATTTTAGAAAAAAAAAAAAAAAAAAAAAAAAAAAAAAAAAGTTAAANAGAAAAAGTTACAAAACAAGATCCACCCTGGAAAGACCCATAACACAGCAAGATATTTGAAAGATCCAACTTTCTCAGCAAACAGGAATAATTACTAGCCTATCATCAAATGATGAGTATTTTAATTAGAAGTCTGTCCTTTCTTCATTTTCCCTCCCACCTTTCACACCTATTCTAAATGAATAACTAATAATGTAATGATTAATTAAAAGACCATTAGGACTCCTGGAAATTATAGGTCAATTTTAAGAACATAGCATTGAAGAGGAAGGGAACAGGAAATCTGAACCTGCCTTTTCTTCTATTACTCACAAAGAAAACAGAGAGGTTTTACAATGGAATATGAAATACTGAAATGTTTTAATACAAGTAGAAGTTCAAGACAGCTATATACATTCTGTGCAACATAAACATATTTTTAAAAAAAATGCTCTCTCTTAATACAAGCACACACACTGGCACAACCCCTGGTGAATGCACTGCATTCAACAAGTTGAGTACTAGAGAGCACACGTTTCTCCCATTCTACTAAAATAATAAATTAGAAGTTACAAAATTATGATTTCCTTAAGAACAGACTGGATAAGATTTTCAAGGTACGCTATTAAGGACAGGCCTCATTCAATGTGAACAAAGTTGTGAAATTCTTTAAAATCCTGTCTTGTATGTTGCAATATAGGCTCTGTTCATACAGATATTTGAATCTGTAATAAATTAGCTTTCAATCTTTCTATTGCTATTCTTCAGGATACTGAGCCAATCTTTAAATGCATGACAATAATAAAATACCACAGATTTTTTTTTAAATTAATACATAAATTGGAGAAAAAAATATCAACAACAAAAATTAACACATTTCCATTGTAAAGATAAAGAGCATGTCTAGTGTGTTGTAGTCTGTAGTTTTAGGTAACAACAATGTCATAACGTCCAAGAGGAAAGGATTAATCACCAGCACACTACTGATCTGTCTCATTTTCCAGTTTTTGTATCTCATTTTGTCCAGCCTCTGCAAGGTGAGATAAGAGTCTCTTATAGGCTTCTCTGTTGGGGGGAAAAAAAAAATCAAAACATACAGCATGTTACTTTAACAATCTCACACATCCTAGGAGTAAAAGTGTACAATTCCTAAACACATTGTTTAGATATTGGGATATTAAAACATGGTAACTTCCCCCCACCTATTCAACTGCTTTGTTTGCTGTGACTCTTTTGCATGGCCAGCTGAGAGGAAGAATAAGGACTGCACTGTTTAGGGCTTGAAGTGTAGTGGAGCTGCTTAGAAGCCTACTTTTTTAGTAAACTGCTGTAAAATACAAGTTCCTTATTTAAAAATGTGGCATTTCCAAGGGCTAGATGATATTAGCATTCAGACTTAATGATAATGCTCTCTCATTTTTGCCTAAGCAATCCCTGTGACTCTCATCACAGCACAGTGATGTGAGCCCCTGGCACTTGGGTGCAGCCCAGCCCTGACCCAGATTTAAACCACCATCCTCACCCAAGGACAATGACTGTTTTAAAATAAACCTGGAATTCAGAAGGGAGCTGTCACTCAAGTGGATTTTCCAGAAGAGTGCATATGTGTTGATGAGACTTTTCACCTTAAGTTCATTCTAATACTCTCCAACCCAGACAATGTAATTATTGGTAAAGTCCTGCCTCTGACATTTAGGTCTTTTCAAATTATCTATTTTTGTCATGAAATATTAACTTGAGCAAACAAAACTGCAGTTTTCATACTACTTCCTTGCAATAACAACACTGGACATCACCACTATAAGCATTTAATGCAACTTCTGAACCTTACTTCTTTTATAGATATGGATTTGCACTTTAATGTCTACAGTAATTGCACTGAGTGTGTTAATATCATGTTATTTAGAGTCTGGCACTGAGAGAGAAAATCAGGTGTTCTTGAAGAGAGAAAATTAATGTTCTTACAATAAAATGCTCATGGATCACCTCAGGCTGCTGGGTAATGGAGCCCATTCTAAATACAAATTACTAATAGAAAACATCGACAACAGATTAGATAATATATATGGTTTAAGTGATGAGGCTAAAGGAAATGTAGCTCTTCAGTAATCTCCAAGCATGTATTTCAGGAAGCTCAAACAGCCTGCATGCTTTCAGTATTTTGTAGATAATGGGATAAATGTTACCATATTAACAATATTTAACAAAAAAACCCCCGTATTTAACAAACAAAAATTTTAGGTGTGAAACACATTATCAAAGGATGAAAAGCAGGTCATATGGAAATCCTGTACATAACAGTACATCAGGCCAACCATGGGTGAATTCTCTCAAATAAAAGCAAATGCAGTTGTTGGTAGTGGATAGTAAAGAGGGAATAATATAATTACAAATTATTTAAATTCATTTTTCACTAAATACAAGATGAATAGTCTGTGAGTACCCTTCAGTGTCTCATGAGTTACTTCTTGCACACCTCTGTCTTTTGGACTTTTTACAGCCCAGGCTCTGCTGACACACGCCTCCAAACTTCCCCAGTGGGAGGCTTGAGTGGATCCTCTCCTTTGAGTAGTCTCAGGATGTGCAGCAATGCAAACACTGGGCCAGTTCCTTGCTCACACCAGGAGAGTCCCGGGCAGCCTTGCAGTGAGCAGCACTAGCAGGAGGAGCTCCTTTGGCTCCAGTGCCACATGAGGCAGAGCTTCCTGGAGTTTTGTAACAGTACTTGCATAGATGGTGACAGGTCAGTGCTGTATCTGCACCCAGAGCCACCACCATCCCTGCAGAGCTGCTCCCCTCCTCTGACTTTTTCTCCTAATTCATGTGTCAAATATTTCTGTCCTAAGTTCTTGGGGGGCAAACAGAGGAAGTGTGAGCTTGCTGTACCTATTGGAGCCAACCCTTCCTGGACACCCACTACTCTTCTAAGTTTAGATTATGAGAGAGCTCTGGATATTAAGTTGGGGGTATTTATTTTCCAAGCATCTCAGACCATACCAGATTATACTAAAATTTCACATATGACCCATAAAGTCCTCTAAAACAAGGACTAAAAGGAAAATTTTTTGGGTAAGGAAGGAATTCTTAATTCTGTTTTGCAACATACATTGTAGAGACAATCTGGCTTCACATAAATTCTACTCTGGTCTGTAGACCCTAGTATCAAAACATCTCTGGAAATATTTAGCAAATATAGATGGCTTAAAAAACCATGAAAGGCTTGAGTTAAGGGAGATTTCTGGCTGAAAACACTTAAAAATCACTAATTTTTGAGTAACTGTGCTGCTGTCTTTACACTGCTTTCTTTCAACAGAATAAGCCTCCACTCTTCATTGTCAAAAAATAATATTAAATGAAAATCAAACCTCTGTGCAGCATTTCTTCCAAGGCCTTGTTTGTGTTCGGAATCCTTCAGAGACTGTGTGATTGTGGGAATCAGGCTGGTAACTAAAGTCTGATCCAAGACTGCCACTGTTTCCAGGATGCTGAAAACCCGGTGGTCATAGACAGCAGTGTAGTCCTGGATAAACTGCCTGAGGGAGACACAGGAGCATTTAATGCAGGGTCAAAACTAAATGCAGAGAACATGCCAACAACAACTAAAGGGTTTAATCAGAACAAGCAATCTGGCTGCATAGCAATTTTCGTATTTTAACACTGGAAGACTCTACCTGGTGTACTTTCTCTAAAGAAAGCCATGGTTTTGAAGCCTAATGCTAAAAATTCCACACATTTATTTTCAAGTAATTTGGCAGGTTCTGCTGCTGTTTCACCAGGACTGCCTTGTTCCAGAGCACTTTACTTCGTAATGTATGTGAATGCAAAACTAAACCATATATTTCTTATTTAATAAGTAATAATTATAATAAAAAGACTAACAAAACAAGAGTTTTAGATTCAAATTTGCAGAAACAATGTTGGCATTTCTCAAAAAGCTCCCCTGGATCTTAAACAGGGCAGACCATTGGATGGAAGCACATGCATTTGCTGTCCTGAGGATCTGAGGGCTTTAAAGCTCACAGATTACACTCAAATCAAACACATGACACATCCCATGAAAGTGATGTATCAAATACAGACTGGCATTCCCACAAAAACCCATTCTTTTTTCAGTGAGTCTCTCTCAATGCTTTGACCTAGACCTCACCCAATACAGCAGCAGAGCTTAAGGGCTGCAGAATGTCTTTGAGTGCCAGCTCATGCAGCTCTTCTACTGTATCCGTGTGAGATACAAGATTCACTTTGCAGAGTTATGAAATAAGAGTAATTTACATTATAATAATCTATTATTGTCACAAAATCAAACAAAAAAAGCTAAGCTTTTTATACGAAGATTAGTTGCACTTCAAAATAGGCACACACATCTTTCAGAGCACCATCAGCATCCCCGAGGAGTTTTTCCCACCCCAGGAGCAACACACCTACCTCCCTACTATATGCCTCTCAAAACAGTATCCCATCCCTGAGGAAGCAGGTATGTCTGTCACTTCTATTTTTCTGCTCTGGCTTTTTGGCAAAGCTGTGTTCAAATCCAGTGCCAAAAGTACCATTACTAAAATACCATAAACAATGCAGCATGTTAGGATAATTAGTTATTTTAAGAAAACATGTTTGCTGTCAATTGGCTTGCAGCAGCTTTGCTGCCAGTTGGCATATTTTCTGGTTACCTAAATACAGAAGTCAGCTGGGTGGCATGTTCTCCTCCTGACCCTGCTTGGCAGCCTTCTACCATGTACTGTACAATGTCTGTAGATATTTTTTTAACTGCAAAAGAAAAATCACAAGATTCACACAGAGCTCTTGAACTGACCATCTGGAGAATGTCTTTCATGAAGACAAAAAATTTTAAATGAGGGAATAAAAAAAAAAAGGTTTCATCTTTCTTTGATACAAGTGAAGTGATTGTGAGAGCCCTTACTTAGATTGGCTATAAAGAACAGAATGAGTCACAGGTTTATGCAAAAGTCTTATTTTTGCCACCATTATCCTTTAAACAGATTTTTAAATACACTGTGGTCTTTTGAAGTTAAAGTCAAAGATACACATTTAGAGGAAATAGAGGTTTAATATAAGTTCTTTATATGAATGTAAGTTCTGTTTATATGTAAGTACTGTTTATATTCTTTAAGCATTCCTATTTGATTCAAAAGAGAGGCAATCACAGCATTATATCCTGCCCAAAGCTATGTGGATCTACTCCAGACTTTCAATGGTGGAGACTGTTCTGAAATGCACCTTAACTTTTTTTAAGGGAAAAAAACTAAAAATCCCCAACAAAACCCCCCACTATTTTCTCAGTAATTATTTCCAAATAAATACGCAAGTTGCATGATACAGCTCTTCCTTTATTTGGGCTGCAAGGACTTTTCTAAAATGGTGTGGCAGAGCCCTGTCCAGGCAGGCAGGGAGCTGGTGGCTACAGCAGCACAGGACTTCCAGCTCATTCCCCAGCACATTGCAAGGTGAGTACTCAGCTTTTAGCAGATATGGCTGTGATGGCACAAGGGGGAAGGAAATTGGTGATGACTGTGCCAATTTCCTAAGCACATCTTGTCCTTGAAACTATTAGAGACCAGAATCAAACAGTACTTTATTAGAGAAAATTCCCAGGAGAAGTCAGAGGTGAATCCAAATTTTGCTTAATGCCTCTCTAGCAGTAAGAAATGGAAATTTTGAGCTCAGGTATATTCATTATACAATGGTGGGGTGAAAAGAGTGCTTCATTCTTTTAAGTAGCTAAAAATAAATGTGTTCTTGCTACAAAACAAAGCATGCTAAAAGAAGAAAGAAGACTCAAAGATACCTTCAGAGAGCCACATGCTACTTTTAATCCATTTATAATGCCTCTATGGGGAGAACATACACTAGTCTTATTTGGTCTCAAAATTTTAGGTGGAAGGCAAGTTCCACAATTGCTAATGGAGGAGATTATATGGGAAAGATGGGGAAAAAGGAAATGCCTTGAAATTCCTCACAAGTTGATTAGTTCATTAGAGAGTTAAATGAGGCAGGACTTCTCTGCCTGAGAGACAGAAGTCCCAGACCATTTAATGAAAAGAACAGCCTGGTCCAGTTTAGCTGGCCAGATTATTTTATTCACCTCATCTGAGAGTCTTAAACACTGGGTTGAAAGATGCTCAGCAGTACAGAAATCTTGCAGGTGTGGAGAGATGTACTTAAAGCAAACAAACAGCTCACCTTGCAGCTCATTAACCAGCACCAAGCATTTCAACACGGCTGGGAGAAGCAAGTCGATGTCACACAGTTCAGTGCTCTGGGTTCTCTGAAGTACTTCAAGAATGAAAGCAAGAACAGAGGCCAAGCGAGGAGGTGGAGCATGCCCTTTGAACTGCAGGTAGTTTTCCCTGGGAAGACAAAGTAGGCCAGAACAAAGTCTACGATTTGGTGTTTTTTTCCATGCAATGCAAGCACCATATACCTTAAACTAACTGTGATATTTCAGCAGAGGCCTAGTACATAGATTTCTATCTTTATCTAGGCTCAAATAGATTCTATTCTAGGCTTCTATTTGTCTTAGTTGTAGCAAAGACAGACAGTTTGTCAGAGGACAGTGATATGTTCTGACTCTTCTGTTCAGAGAGGAGTGAGAAATAAGAGCCATCATAATTACAGTTAAAAACCCAAGTGTGACTATTAAAAGCTAAATACAAAGGTAGCTTCATAATATAATTGAATTCATGAAGGAATCAAGATTCTAAAATCCTAAACTAACATGCATAATACAGCTTTTATTTAATTACATTATCTAGCTTTGTGTGCTTTTTCAAACTCACAATCATACTTGTGGTAACAGCTCTGCTGTTACACTGGTACTGTTATTTGATTTTTGTCAACAGTATGTTGTAACAGGACAGCCAATGACTGATTTTGTTCTGTCAGAATTAACACAAACACCTCCAATAAAAAATCTGGCTCAAGGATAAAAGGTGACCTGTCAATCTGCAACAAGAGCAAATTTTAGCATCACACACAAGTGTTCCAATTTTAACACCTTAATTTGTTCCTTCTCCACAA
Source organism: Polioptila caerulea (assembly GCA_013397295.1). NCBI lineage: Eukaryota > Metazoa > Chordata > Aves > Passeriformes > Certhiidae > Polioptila > Polioptila caerulea. The sequence continues at coordinate 270,128 of VYXF01006042.1, read as the reverse complement.
AAGAATATAAGAACATGAACTACTGTTGGTTAGGCATCACAGATTAATGGAATCTGAAGACAATAAGTTTCACAGGTGAAAGAGAACACAGCTTTTATTCATCAGTCAGCAAGAGCACTCCCAGAACCTTCAAAAAAACCTTAGAAGATATTAAATATTAGGTACTGTTATCTAGTCAAACAAGGCACATATGTTGACTGGGCAATGCATCAATTAAAAACCAGCATCCTTATTAAAAACCCAGTAACGGGTGCTTGTACAACTTCCAAATGAAACGTGACTTTGAGGGCTCTGCATACCTCATAGCACTGCTTCAGAGTACTGTTGTGACCTGGCAAATGAAAGCTGTGACACCCACAGTTCTTACTTTCTTTAATATTAGCAACTCAAAATCTTCTGTCTAATTAATTACTCTGCAATTTTCCCACCATTTTTTTTTTTATGTGTTCTTCCACTACAACAGCTCTCTGACCCAGATAATGCAATCCTGATGGTGTGGTTCCCTTTCCCCTCTTGCAGCAGCAATGCATTCACTGCTTTCATATGGTAAAGTGGCAAACAAACTGCACCTATTTGTATACAAGACCCCGTGACTGACACATGACCACCCAGCAGTTTGCAAACCAAAGTGCTGCTCAGTTCTTACACATTCTTCCCAGATCACTAAGGAACGTTTCACATCTTAAAAATCACCAAGTGCCATTACACCTTCAGAACTTTCCACTCTCAATCCCCATGTTCACACATGCATGCACACATTCAAAAATAACTTTAATAAGATGACGAAGTTTGGGTATCCAAAAACATGTCAGAACTAAGATTGTTAAATCTTAATTCACTCCCTTAATATGTGATAATACAGGCTTTACTTACAGGATTGCCTATCATATTTACCCAAGATCAGCACTGACATTCTTTTTCTGTTCAAAATGTATACTCACTCTTTAACAAATAAAGATCCAATTAACGTGGATATAAGCCTGTATTTGAGGGGGTTTAAATCCTTTCCCAACATGGATAAAAAGTATAGATTGTTCACTATTCTGCAGTACATAAAACAGTGTCAGCCTCTCAGCAGCAGGAACACAGATTTGTAGCTGCTGTTGACATTGTGCGAGTGGTGACAGCGCAGTGAACAAAAACTGTCTCCCTGCCTCTCTGCCCTCCTCTTCCCACACCCACAGTTCTCCATGTCCCCTCGGCAGCTGGCACACCTTAGAGAGCAACAAGGCCCCACATGCACAGGTAACTGTGGCAGCTCTAAGCACTACAACTCTGTGCCCCTAAATACAGCCTGAGACATACATGTGATGATGTCCATTGAAGCATAATTTTTCTAGAAGATTACTTGCTTTTCATGTGAGTTCCTGCAATATTTTTGGTTGTGGCCTAGCACCTTTATCCTTAATTACTCTCTCACAAACCTTTTTACCCTCCTTCTCCTGATATATAAACACTGTCCTTCCTTTGCTCCCTGCCCAGCAACTCCCAGGCTCTTCCAAGAGCCACACCATCAGCCGAGACGAGAGCAGAGGCCTGAGCTCTTTGTGAGATTTGAATCTGAAACCTGAGTAAGTGATGTTTCATACTCCACTGGTCCCCACCTTATGATGTGCACAGTGGTCTTGCGGAGCCGGAGCAGCTGGGGGGCTGTGATGGAGCTGCCTAAAGCCGTGAGCAGAGGGTGCTGTCCGGCACCAGGCGCCGTCGGGGAGGAAGGGAGAAATCGTCCAAAGTAATGTCGAATAATGCTCCCAAGGAGCTGATTTAAATAGGCACCCTGTGTTTGGGACTGACAACATATGAAGGATAGGCCCTGTAGAAGAAAATTTTAGAAAGTGAGGAATTAATTTTTACCAATATAGTTAAATAAATATTTAACAACTGTAGGCTAAATACTCACTACATGCTGTGTAAACTGCTGCACACAGAGTACCTATGCCTGACAAATAAGCATCACTGATTTGATGCAGATATGATGAACTGCAAATGAAACAGAGGCAGGCAAGGCTTGCAAAGGAGACAAAAATCTTTCACTAGACTAATATATTGGAAGATAAGCTCTGGGACATGCAAGCTCCCCTTCAAATTCAAAATAAAACTGTGGCATGTCAAACCTGAGAAAGCTGCTGCACCCAAATGCTTCTCATTCCTGTTTTCAATCCTGTACATGGTCTAACAAAGTATGTTAGTCAGGTAAGATTTAAAAGAGGGAGAAGAAAGAATAAATGCCTCATCTGCTTGTAAAGGATCATGTGAAATTTTTGTATAAATGATGTAGCAGAAAAATGAGCACTTAGAATTGAGCTCCAACAAGAAAAGATTTGCTCATAGTATGAACAAATCAGGGTAAATTAGGCACCATTTATAAGGGATTTAGAGGAGGTTTTAAACACTGTTTAAGATAAGGCTATAACTGCTGTGATTTATCCAATATAAGCTATATTGATCCAGAGAAAAATCTATAATGAAAGTACTTGCCCAGAAAGTGCTTATCTGAACTTTACCTGTAGTTATAGAACATATATATGATCCATCCCTGAAAAAAGAGTAGCATTCTTACTGGAATGGGTTCCTTTAAGAGAAAGTTAAGATCTTGTTTCCTTCCCCCACCTCTGATTACTGAGAGCAAGAAGAACAAATCACTAAGAAAAAAGTAAAAAGGTCCCGTGATCTCCTGTCTCAAGGGTCACAGTCAGCAGCACAAACAGAAGCCTCTTGAGGACTCAGTTTTCACAATAGTTTTGTCCAACAAGAATAACGGTGTAAAACAAGGTCAAGCACAGAGCTCCCTAGACAGCAATTTCAACAGTACTTCAAACTTCCATTAGCATTGCAATCCAGACTCCAGTTTTGGTAGGAGGAGTATCTGTCTGAATATTTATGGTTGCTGAGGTAAACTAATGCCCCTGATATAGGAATGAACAGATCAAGTCAAGCTGCTTTTGTTCCCTAGCTATAGAAAAAGTGTATTTCTGTTGCCTTTTGTATAGAATTCCCTCCCCAAAACCATTTTCATCTGTACCTGTTTGTGTGAATGTGACAGAACATTCAGGGAAAAAAAAAAAAAAAAAAAAAAAAAAAGGAAAA